>VDFB02047230.1:368263044-368480886 GCA_007258455.2 Sequoia sempervirens | reverse complement strand
TATATCCATCCATTCCCCTCTCTCTCCCTTGTATCATCAAATCATCCATCCCTAGAGTATGTTTCTTTTTGTCCTTCATCATAGTGTAAATATTCTATTTATAAAAATATATTAATTTATTCTCATACTACCATGACCAAGATTCTCAAAAATAAATGACATATGTCCTTTAACATGATGAAATACTTCCTCATGATATGTACCTATATTATATTTTAACAAATATTTCTCACTTACTAATACCTTATGTTATTTCTACAATTGTTGATTTTTTAATATTGATTTGGATATTCTAAAGATACTTCTCCTTTGTAATAGTTCTTTATTGATACCATTACTATTTAATAAAACTCTTTTCATGATCAATGAGTTGCCTCTCTCTAATTTATTTATTAGGATTTGTCATCTGCTTGACTCTTCACAAGCATTGTAACTCTTGTGCAACCTTGATGTCTTCTACGAATACTCCATTTTCTTTGGAAACATCCAAATGCTCTATGTCCTTCTATTTTACATCTAAAATAAGATCATATGACTTGGATGTTTCACTACATCTACCATATCATCCTCCATCTATCTAATATTCATCTATTCTTTTATTTCATTATGAACTACTACTTCCTCTTTCTTCAATTTCTTCATTATAAGGTTTTTCAACACCATCTTTATGTCTCTCTTTGGATTAATCCATCATCATCATTGTATTAATCCATTAGGTTAAACCTTAAATCCTAAACCCTAAACCTAACATCTATCATCATTGCATTAATCCATTAAGTTCATTTTTGGAAAATATAAATTTATTAAACTAAGAATATTTCATCCATAATATTTCTTTCACTATCCATGCATCTTTCCACCCTAATCATTACATATCTCCCATCCCATTAACCAAATATTGTTAAATTTTAAAGCTTTATTTTGTATGGAAATGATTCTTGTACCTATTCAACCATATTATTTTGATCTACATACATTTTCACAAGGAACCAAAGGTTTTTTTTTTTTTTTTAGGGATCACTACCATAAAAATATATTCATTCATTTTTCTATTCTAAAGACAAGAAAATTAAATAAGGCAATAAACATAAAGATAAATAAAATAGATAATATATTTTACTTTAAATAACCTTGCTCCTTAGATAAAGTTAAAATGGAGAGTACTCTTTCTCTATTTGATATGGTCTCTCAAATGGTTGATTGAATACTACTAATGGAACATGGATATCTCTTTAAACCAACATAATTTTGGTATAGTTGGATTATTTTTAATTGAAAATGGTAGCACACATCTATTGGAAAATGTATTGATTATAATGAAGGGTTTAAAGGCTTCTATTTGTAGACTCTTGTTGTGAGTAATGACATGCAATTCAAAGATCAAGGGATCACAATATATGAGAGATATCAAGAAAGAGGAAATAACCAAGTGTCAAGAGGAGGTTTATTGGAAAGGGTGGGTAATGATATGGATTGGAAAAAGAAAGGTAAAATCCTTGTAGGATTTCAAAAAGAGGAAATATTTAACTTTTTGACTACTCACATTATTTTTTAGTGTTGGAAAATACAATATCCCCTTTCAGTTATTTCCTTATGAATTGTTTTTGTTTCATACACACCAAGAATGTAATTAATTTCACCTTAAAATTTTAGAAAAAATCTTTGGTATAGTAAAAATGGCATTTCACTTTCTTCATCTAAATGGAACAAAAAAATGCTCGCATTATTTGCAGTGTTCGAAAACACATTGTCCTCTGTCAGTTATTTCCTTATGAATTTTTTTTTTTTTTTAGTATAGACAAACAATGTAATGAATTCCACCTTCAAATTTTAGGACAAATCTTTGGTAGAGTAAAAATTTAATTTTTCTCTCTTCATCTGATTGGAACAAAAACATGCTAACATTATTTCTAGTGTTGGAAAACACACTGTCTCATGTTAGTTATTTCTTTATGAAATTTTTTTGTTTCGTATGCACCAACAATGTAACTCAAAGTCCACCTTCATATTTTAGAGAAACTATTTAGTACAGTAAAAATGACATTTCACTTTCTTCATCTGATTGGAACAAAACAATGCTCACAATATTTGTAGTGTTGGAAAACATATTGTCCCCTTTAAGTTATTTCCTTATGAAAATTTGTTTCGTATGCACCAATAATGTAATGAAGTCCACCTTCAAATTTTAGAACAACTCTTTGGTACAATAAAAATGGCATTTCACCTTCTTCATTTGATTGGAACAAAAAATTGCTCACATTATTTGTAGTGTTGGAAAACACACTGTCCCTTGTCAATTATTTCCTTATGAAATTTTTTTGTTTCATATGCACCAAGAATGTAATGAAGTCCACATTCAAATTTTAGAACAACTCTTTGGTATAATAAAAATGGAATTTCACTTTCTTCATCTATTGAAATAAAAAATGCTCACATTATTTGAATTGTTGGAAAACACGTTGTTCCCTGTTAGTTATTTTCTTATGGTTTTTTTTTTGTATGCACCAAGAATGTAATGAAGTCCACCTTCAAATTTTAGAACAAATCTTTGGTACAATAAAATGGCATTCACTTTCTTCATATGATTGGAACAAAAAAATGCTCACATTATTTGTAGTGTTGGAAAACACACTATCCCTTGTTAGTTATTTCCTCATTTTTTGTACGCATCACGAATGTAATAAAGTCCACCTTCAAATTTTAGAACTCTTTGGTATAGTAAATATGGAAATTCACTTTCTTCATTTGTTTGGAATAAAAAATGCTCACATTATTTCCAATGTTGGAAAACACATTGTCCCTTGTCAATTATTTCCTTCTACAACTTCAAAGCTATACATAATTAATTAAATTAATTAATTTTGACATGGTGCATTTAATTAATTAATTAAATTAATTAGTCAACATGGTGATGTTAGGGGGAATTGGCTAGGATGAAATATGTAGGATTAAATATCAAATATGCTGGAATTAGTGTGTCTACAACATGCTACAAAGTGTTTCTAGACATCTTACATTTCCTACCATTGAATAATTCCTAGTTTCTAATTTCTAGCACACATTCAAATCCTAATAGGTCTACACATGTGGTATACCTCTAGAAGCCTCTTAGTAGTCATTGTGAAGGTATACATTTTTTTATTGATAAGATTGGAATTGAGATGGATAAAATTTATCTTTTATGTCTTTCTAAATAAAATGGATTATCATTCATTGAATCTTCCTATTCTAGGTAAATGATTTAATTAAATTCAATGTTGATTCTTGTCATTCAAGTAGAGACTTAAGCACATAGCATGGAAATAGAAAGTGAAAACTAGATAATGACAAGGAAAATGAAATCATTTCTTCATGTTTGATATCATAAGGATGTAGGTTCTAGTTTACAAAATGGGGGATCTTGTTCTCCTTGACTTAGGATATAATTGCACTTAAAAAATTTCTACTACTAAATGCTAAGTACCAAGTAACTAGTAAACAAAGATATGCCAAAATAAAATTTCATAACGTAAAGAAGAAAACATGTGGGTGATAATGGATAAATATAACTTAGAGCATATAATTTCCTAAATGCTCAATTCACAGGATAGCGGTAATTCTTAATTTTATGCATCATCCTCAAAATATAGAAATATACATTCAAAAAATACCGAGATGGTTATAAATCATGTATTAATAAGATGTGTACATACTAACAAAAAGTCTATGTAATAGGTAGGCCATAACATTTGTATTATTGAAAAAAGATGTGCCACAAATTTTTTGGGTTCATCTACCAAATTAATGTCATCATCATATGAACAAGGCAGGGGTACATTATTAGGCGATAGTGATGGCACCTATATATATTAGGTGTTGTATTTATGTTTTAGTGCTTCACATTGATTAGAAAAATGAACTAACACTTAATGATATACACAAGAGAGAGGTGTTGACTGAAAATGCCTAGGACATTTCTTATTCACATTAGGAAGTAGAATGATCAATTGAGATTCGAAAAGCATGGAGAGGACATGTTTAGGGAGGTCACTAATTACTTGATAGGCTCATTGGTTATGTTTGAATGAAATGAAAGGAGGTTAGTTACTTGATAAGGGATTCAAAGAAATAGAACTTATTATTTTCAAAAAGGAAATGGCACCAATGAGGTAGTGAGTAAAGAAGGTGGAGCAATTAAATGGTGAGGATGTTTTTCAATAAGGGTTGGTTCATTTATAGGGGCAATATAGTGTTGAATTATATATTGTTAAAATAAGGTGAACTATTAAAAAAAGACTTGAAAAGAAGTAGACCAAAAAAACTTGAAAAGAAGTAGAAAAAAGTGAAAGAGATAGATAATGTATTAATTGAAGAGATTCTTCCTACTCTTGAGAAGTTGAGAGATAGATAAATAATTGCAGGTTGGAAAACACAACAGGTTGTGAGTGATTGCATTCTTCTTGTTCTAAACTGAAGGGTGGAGAGCTTGGGGAGGATTTCTAGGTGTGGGATACATAAAACTAATCAAATTGACCCGAGGGGTGACTAACTATTTGGGTTGATACATGTAGAGGGTTTTACAACAATATGTGGGTTGTATGTTTCATAACACCCAATGTTTTCCAACCAACATTTTCTTTAATGAAAACCTTTTTCGTATTTAGAGAGTACGAATGTAATGAAAGGAACTTTCAAAATTTACCAAAACTATTACTCGGAGTAAAAATTGTGTTTCAATTTCCTCATATGATGGAAAACGATGCACAAAATAATCACATGTTGGAAAAACCAGTGGGTTGTGAGTGAAACCAACTAAACCTTGAAAGTCTTCCATCTTATTTCCCTTGCTATTTTTTTTCTTCTACCATTAACACACCAAACTAATGATCCCTAACCCATTTCCATTCACTTAATGTATGAGAAAAAATAAAAATAATATGGAATATCATAAAAACTGAGGAATCAATAAAATATTATGAAAAATAATTTAAAAGTGTGGTTAGAAATCTGAAAGAAACCTTGACGTAAAAGAAATGAATTGAGTGTTTTATTATAACCTCTCTCATTATCCATTAAATGGATTCATGATGTTCCATTTTTACAATTAATCCAAATAAAAGAATTATAAAATTGAATATGACTTGAAAATTGATTTCAAAATTGAATATGTAAGTTTTAAAATATGTGTAACCACATTTTGCAAACATGTTTACCAACCAATTGGTAGAATACCTGAAAAAATTCCTCTACCAATTGTGCTTTGATATATTTCAAAGCAATATTCCAAAGATCCCATTTGGCAAAGGTTGAAAAGATGGTGGCAAAGGTTTTAGAGTCTGGTTTTACACCTGCTTTTAAAGGCTTTTCAACAAACCCATTTTGTTAATATTATGCAATCAGGGAATTCCATGAGAATAGTGCACATTCTGTCAAACAATTTGGGTGCTTTGTCTATGCTTCCACATTTTACATGTCCTACAGTCGTGGAGTTCCATAAACAATTAAGGAGGCATAATGTCAAATAGATCATGTGCATTGTCTATGCTTCCACATTTTGCATAAATATCTACTAGATCAGTTGAAACTACAACATTTGACAAGATTTATCCATCATTATCCTGTGATAGATGTCCATACTCTGCTCCAAAGCTCCCTGAGGACTATCAATGACAAAATATTCTCACTCACAATTGTGCAATGCAAATAATGTCTCTGAGAATTAGATTAGGCAAGATTTCTCCATTGTTTCTCCATTTGTGAGGTTGCTAGCAAATATTTACAGCTGGCAATCGCATTTGGTTGGAAGATTTTGAATCATTTGTTACTTCTATGCATATCCGACAATCATGGCAGACCACATTTGTTTGAGGCATCTTCTCAAACAGTTCACGTGCCTTGTCTATGCTTCCAAAATTCACATACATGTTTACCAAAGCATTTCTAACAGTAATACCTAACAATAAACCTCGCTTCATTATGGTTTGATGGATGCCCATATCCTATTCTGAAGCTCCCATTGTCTTCCTTGCAGCAACCTTTCGCATAAACAGATGTCAGTGAAGCACCCTTTTGTAGCATAAACGTGCACGTCTCAAAATCTCCATGGAAACCCAATTCTATGCTTCTAAATATTGCATACATGTCTACCAAAGCATTTCCAACTCTGATATGTGACGTAATTGTGCTTAGATAGACGTCCATACCCTGTTCGAAATCTCCATACCCTATTCAAAAGCTCCTTTTTTTGGCACATGCCAGAAGTATGCGTGCAAAAGAAGACCATCTAAATTTCCAAAACTACAGTTAGTCGTTTGTAAAACATAGAAAGTAGAAAAATTCAAAATTTAAAACTAACTATGTTCACTACCAACCGTTTGTTCTATCTCCTCTCTTGGCGGGCCCCACATTATACCATCCCATCATGTATGCATGTTGCTATGTATGTTTTTATGTATTTTTGTATGTATATAAGTATGTTTTGTCTACGAGTTAGTTGTCTCCTCAATTTAATAACCCATATTTCTTTTCATTTTTATTCTTTTATATAACAAGGTAGAATAAACTAGATTTAGGAGGTTTCATCCTAGAGATTTATTAAAACTCAAATTCAATGTCCATTTAAATTTATTATGATCTACATGTATGCTAGAGATTCTAGATATTCCGTTAATTTTCACATAAATTTCTTGCGTATTAGAGAGTATTTGAAGAATGTTATGTTTCAATCTTTTTATATGCAACAATTATACTAAAGGATGTAACATTAATGATAATAAATAAATTTGTTAACACATATTAGAATTTCATGGAGAGCTTGAAATCAAAGAGACATTATGTATGGGAGAATCTATAGAGAAGCTCTACTCTACAAGAATGTAGTTGAAAGCTTAATTTAAGTTATGGATTAGATTCTCTAACCTATATATATATTTATATAATAGAGGAATCATAACATTTTATTTTTTTTACCAAAAGTGGGAAGCCACTATATTTTTATTAATATTAAAATATATGCTTTTACAAAATCCTAGTTCAGGCAGACATGCTGGCGAGAAAGAACTAGGAAGAAATCCCCAGTTATAGTTTGAGTAACTGACTTTTACAATTCGACTATTGGACCAATACAGTGAAAAATGACTATTACATTAGACTAATTCATTCCCATTTCCTGCCCAATACAAGATACACCAAAAATAGAGGACTTCTTTGAAACTTTACAGTTCCACATCTGGACCAAGACAACAAAAACTGACTGATGCTAACTCATACCCATTTCCTGCCCTATAAAAGATACACAATATTCACTACTTGTGCAAATACACAACTTACAAAATTCTTATCACCCACTTACAACCCCAACCCATTACAATATACACATATATAATCCTATTTATAAAATATTTATGGTTGATTGGAAAAAGAAAAGACAAAAATAGAAAGAGGCTGATTTGCTGCCTGCTCTTTGAAAACCATTCACTGAACTTTCTGTAGATTCCACATGCTTTTGCTTATAGTAATAATCACATGAGGGAATTGTTTTGTTGATATCTGGAATATAACGATAGCAAAACTTCCCTTTTGTAGCTTGTGAAACAGTTGAAACTTGCAAATCATGGATACAGGTATGGCTTCTTAAGAAAGAAATTGCATGAAATTTACGTTTAAAACTATCAATCTCTTCCATGGAAAAAACAGATTTATACTTGTTGAGAGCATGATATAAATGAACTGAAGTGTCATGCATTGTTAACAACAACATCCCTTGAAATATTTCTGCATACCTCTTCTTACAAAACATGAGGTGTCTTGGGAATAAACCTCCCACCAAACCTTCTCCCATAGTAAATTCATATTTTTGTACACTGTGAAGCAAAGCTTCATCTTCTAGATATACACTAACAACAAACTTGTTAGCAATGTTCAAAATCTATACACATGCTTATCATACCTCTACTGCTTTATTATTAAACATGTTAGGAATTGTTGACAAGGTACCTAAAATCAAACTAAGGTCTAAAATCGCCTCAAATACTTGGACTAATGAACTAATGTATTAAATACCTCACAAAATATTAAAGATTGGTCCTTTCAATAAATAACTTTATTGTATAGAATAAATTACATTAATAACTCAAATATTTCACAATCTAAGTCAATTAACTAAAGGTATTGTTATGATCAATCATAACTTGATCATATATCATTTATTTATATCATCTTTGATAAAATTACTAATCAAAACTAAGTAAATCCACACATAACTATTCTTATTTGCATAATGAAAAGTATGAAATCTATGCTTACTAGGTCCATTATCACAATTCAAGTAAAATAATTGATAAGTAACAAGTAAATCTACCATAACTATATGAAATCTAGGACATGAGGTACATTTTTACCACATACTAGAAAATCTCTACATGCATTATGGGGAGTTGAATATGTTCCCTTACATCCTCCCCCTTGTAAAGACTTCCTCTTGGAAGTCCTTAATGATTTGAATCTTAACCTCATGATAGAAATATACAGTAGTTTGGTAAACATTCGAACTATTTTTATTTTTTCCTTCCTGATGATGAAAACAATATTAAACCATAGGTACATTTTAGAGACACCCTTTCCATGATAGCCACTCATTGTTCAAATTTGTCTAAATATGTTCTTAAAATGATTTTTTACCTTTCAACCATGACACTCATACCATGTCTCATTCTACAAGAATGTTTAGCTATTATATTCTCACTACAATAGTTTTTAATGACCATCCATGGACTTATTAATTATTAAACATGCAGCCAAATTTAATTTAATTAAACAATAATATATCAAATAATTTGGTATCCTTTGATACACCACAAATCACCTTGCACCACATACATCACTCATGATGTTAGAAAATATTTTTAATTCTATTTCTAATCATGTCTCGTGGAATATTAGCTCCACATTATTTGTTACCATATATTTCTCACATAGTTCACATGTATACCATGTTACGTTTATTTAAAATTTTAAACATGCATCATTATACATAAACATCAGGCACAACACAAGGCTCACACAATTATTTTATGAGGATGAATATTCTTGGATACCATGGCCATTAGGAAAGATTGTCTCAGGGCCCTTCTCTAACGACCCCTCCATACATTTCATAGTACCTTCCCCTTGTTTCTTTAAGGGGGTTAGCCTCCAAAAGAAAGGTACATCAAGAAAAATCATAGAAATAGGGGCAATTTCCATTACGACCATCCCATACTAGTCTCATTTGCAACCCCCTTAATATAATTACCTAGCACATATACTTCCTTATACGACCTACTAGAGAACCCCCTAGGATATGGCACTTTATAGATGTCACATTACGCAAGACTTTCCATTAGTTTGAAAATAATATGAAGACTCAAACCGAGTAACATAAGATCATAAACAAAAGTTTTAAGAAAACCCCCAAAAGAGGAAATTATAAATGAACAAGAGAAAAACAATAAATATAAATTGTAGCTACATTGCAACATTCTAATATTAATTAAAAAATGAAATAAAATAAGTCCTCAAGGAAATTGGACTATGACAACCTTCAAATGGATAAATAGCCCCAATAAAAGAAATGTAAAATTTCACACTATTGGTGTATAATAAAATAAAAGATTAGAAAATTACCAATAATTTATATTTTAACAATAAAATTTTCACATTATGAGCACCATGTGACTTCTATAAGCTACCTAAGGGGAGAAGGGGAATAGTGGTTCTCTAACCACATAAGTATAATAGCATGCAATAAAATAGAGGCCCCTAAGCACATAGATATGATAGCATGCAATATCATGGTTGATTGTTCCTCATAGTATCCATGTTTTATATTATAGAAGTCTCTAAAATATGTAATCATAAGTGGGATTAGAATCCCCATAAATATGGCATATAATTCCATCCTCTACCCATGGATTATAAATGTCAAGGAGTAGGTTTTCACTATGAACTAACGAGTGTTTCTCTAATATGTGGGAGTAGGATAGGGGAAATGTCATAAGAAACCATATAGCTTCCGTTGGAGGTCCTCTTCTCTCTCAACCCTTATTTACACTTTTTAGCATCATAATCACGTAGGGGAGCCATACATTAGGGGTACACATTTAACATATGGACAAGACTTACATGAATGAATACATCATGTTTCTTACAATATGCACATATACACACATATCATGCTTACATCATTTCACAAATAACTAGCTCATATGTAAGAAAAAATCATCACAAATGTACATATAGGGGATTGTGCTTGATGTCAACCCACCCTTATCCCAAGTTAGATACTTTGTATCTCATACTTTGGGCACAACACATTTACTGGTTTCTACATGTCAAATCGCATTAACTATAAAGAATCCTTATCACTCTATTCCATATTAGTCAACATGCACAACATACACTTACTCTTACAACTTGGTTATATATAAAAAAAAATGCTAAAATACACAACATAAGCACCATTATGGGCTATCCACATCCACTAAGAATACAAAATAACTTAATTTCAAATTTTCTTCTTTTAAAGATACAAAACCATTTCCTTACATATAATAAAGCTATAAAATATTCTATTCTACCAAGTGGCATACACAAGCATGATAAAAAAATTCTAAAACAAGGCTACCAACTACTCAACTCATGATAAGGAAAACATAATCTAGTTTATTATCACCACAAGAAAAACATTGTTTCCACTAAAAAATTGCTTCGCCGAGCACTTAATATTTGCATATCTAATTAGGATATAATGAGTTAACATTTATATGATTTTCTATCAATATTAATACAATTGGGAACCTTAAGTGTCGCCAATGTAAGGCTACTACAAGACACATTAAATTTTAATTTTCAAGAATACCATGCAATGAAAGAAGAGCTTAGATCTAAGAGTTAGCAATGCAAGGATTACTTATGCATTATTTTCCTTACGACAATTATTATTTATCGTAGTGTAGAAAATTATACTCCCTTGTAGGTGATAGTACAATTTTACAATTATTTTGGACCTATTTTAGTGATCCTAAATTTATGAATTTTAACCCTTTCTAAACAAGCCCTAATTCCCTTTATTATGCATGCCAAGGCCTATTTTTATCATTTTCTAACATTGAAACACACATTGAAGAAATACATCATATCATTAAATTTCCCCCAAAAAAATGTGTCCTAGGAATTTGGGCCAAGACACTTTTGTCCATGGGTAAATGGATCCCATTCATTATCCAAGACCCAAATTTTAATAGCTTCTTGGTGGCATTTTAATGTTCAAAATTCAACTTGCAATTTTTGGCTACCGGGATCTAATATTAGGGAAATTAGAGAAATTATGATAAACGCTTAGTTTTTGCATCATTTCAAACTAGATCAAGAAGAGGTGAAAAAGAGAAGACAACAAAGAGTATTCAAGAAAGAAAAATTTAGATTCTTGGAGAAACATTATTTGAAATTAAAGGTCATCAAGCCCATTTTTCAGATTTGATCAAGCTTTGTCACATGATTGAAGGTTGATGCCTATAGAAGAACATGCTAGATTCTACGATGAATAGATGAATTTTTCCACTTCCCTCTACCTAATTTATCAATTTTTATTGTTCTTATCTTCAAGCTTCATTCTACTAGAAAATTACATCAAGGTATTATTGTGTTTCAAATTTATTTAAGGTGTTTTAACTTCTCCCTAAGTGGGTCTTTTCATTATCATATACAAATCATACTATAATATAGTTGATTAGGTTTTTCATTGCATATTAGCTCTTAAAAAAAATAGATACACATAAGGTCAAGGATCGTACACTGTCTTTTATCAGATCATTATCTTTTTATCAAGGTTCAATTACCAAACTTGGGTTTGACCTAGGTAAACCCCCATACAAATAAACAATCAATTTATTTTTTAGGTTTATTAAAGGTCTAGATCTGAAGATGAAGATTTGTAGGTACAAGAACATAGTGTAAGCGAAGGGTTGCAATCTCATATTTTAAAGTTTCAGAAAGGATCTCAAGGACCCATTCACCCAAGGGCAACCTTGTCCCTCTACACTAATCAAAATCATCATTTGGTGATAAATACAAGCTATCACACCCATCTTAGATTTTCCTACAAATTGCTATTTCAATTTATATATATTCAAGAATCTAAAATTGACAAATTAGGTCATATAGTTCATTTATTTGTATCATTATAATCATTCCTAATCATTTTTTATCATTAAAGAATCACCAACTAAGGCCTGGTTGACTCACCTTTGATGTTTAAAGTCAAGGACTTGTTGGTTTGCATTCTTAATAAAATACTTTTAGAAGAGGGACTTTAAACCATTAATATCCTCTATGTTGAATGAGAAAGACAATTGAGAGGGGGAGGTGAATTAGTTGTATCTTATCAAAACATGAAGAACCTCATTAAGATTTAGATCCACATGCATTCATTAAACCCTTAATTTGTTATGATGAATTAATATGAAAAGAAAATAACATAAACTGAAATAACTTTAACACCATTCACAAGAGAACACTAGATTTATGTGGAAAACCTATGGAGGGTAAAGCCATGGTGAGGATTAGCTCGCAATATAAGTAATTGCAAAACCAATTACAAGGGTTCACTTCCAGAATAGGACACACTTTCTATAAAGGCTCACAACCAAGGATCACTACCAGAGTAGAAAAAGAAGAGAGAGAAGAAATGTTACTCAAAGAACATGATCTCAATGCAATAGATAATCCACCAAGATAGTTCCAACACCTACTCACTACATTTGGTAATCCATCACTTGAAATCTTGTACTACTTTGCTTAATTTTGTATATCTCACATCATACACTTTACACATTCATCTATCTTTTCCTCCTTCAACAATTCAACTCATACTTATAGAATCCTCAACCTTGAAATCCTTTCCAAGGTTAGCTATGCACCTCAAATGTTCAAATTCAGATTAGGTTAGCACCAAAACACTTCTTTGGTAGGTAGAAGTGAATGTGGACCAAATCAAAACTTAATTGGTACCCAAATAAACAACACTACTCAAGCACATGCTACCAAAAACAATATTTATAGGAAAAATTTAATGAAGGGAAATAACCCCAACTTCTCCCGAAGATACTCAAAATTATCCTTCGGAAGATCCTTAGTGAATATGCCAGCAATATTATCATTTGTAGGCACGTATTCAAGCTTCACTTCATTCTCCACAACCTTCTAGATCCTAGAAAGTGATATATGATTGAAATATGTTTTTTCCTTGAATGCATCATTGTATTCTTTGAAATGTTTATTACACTTGTATGGTTAGAAAATATAGAAATAGGTTCATCATACACCACTCTGACATCCTTCAATGTTTACCTCATCCATAACACTTGTGTGCAGCTTGAGATGTTATTGCAATGTTCTCAACCTTTCCAGTTGATAAAGAAACTAAATCTTGTTTTTTACTTAGCCATGGCTCCAATCTATATCCAATAATGAATGCACCACCACTTGTACTTTTTCTATCATCTAGACAACTATCCCAATCTGCATTTGTGTAAGCAATCAATGTGAAATAATTATTTTTTGGATACCACAAGCCATGATCTAGAGTTCCCTTTAGGTATCTGAATATCCTCTTTACTATTGCAACATGTGATTCTCTAGGATCTTCTTTAAATCTAGCCACAATAAAAGTTGCATGCATGATATATGATCTAGTGCAGTTAGATGTGTATAGCTTGAGATGCTATTGCAATGTACTCAACCTCTACAATAGATAAAGAAACTAAATATTGTTTTTTACTTAGCCACGACTCCAATCTATATCAAAGAAAGACCGCAACACCACTTGTACTTTTTTTGTCATCTACACAACCAACCCAATCTGTATTTGTGTAAGCATTCAATATGAAATTTGTATTTTTTGGATACCATAGGCCATGATCCGGAGTTCCCTTTAGGTATTTGAATATCCTCTTTACTAATACAACATGTGATTCTCTAAGATCTTTTTAAAATCTATCCACAATAAAAATTGCATGCATGATATCCGATCTAGTAGCAGTTAGATATAGCAGTCCAACAATCATAGTTATATACTTGGTCTAATCAACCTTGGGGGAATTCATCACTCTTGTTCAATTTGCAACCAATAACCATAGGAGTACATACTGATTTGGAGCCTTCCATTCCAAATTTATTCAACATCTTTTTAACATACTTTGATTCTGAAATTAATATACATTTACTTTTTTCATTGGTTTGTAGCCAAGGAAGAAATTCATCTCCCCAAACATTGAAATCTCAAACTCTTTTTGTATCTCTTCTACAAGATTTTTACACATAGCTTCATTGACTCAAAAATTATGTCATCAACATACACAACTACAATCAAGATTTGATCTTTTTCAACTTTAAATTAAAGATTACTATATGTGGTACCTTTATTAAATCCTTGCTATATAAAATAATTATCCAACCTTACATACCAAGCTTTGGGAGCTTGCTTCAATCCATACAATTCCTTCTTCATTATACAGACCATATTAGGTTTATCTGATAATGGACATCCTTCTGGTTGTTCCACGTGTACTTCCTCTTCCAATTCTCCATTGAACAAAGTAGACTTCATGTCCATTTGATAAAATTTGAAATCCTTATGTACTACAAACACCAAAAACATACTAATTTCTTCCATTCTAACCACCAGAGAAAATTTCTCCTCAAAGTCTATTCCTTCAACTTGTGAGTAGCCTTTACACAAAACCCTTTCATTATTTCATACCTCTTCTCCATTCTTATTCAATTTTTTTCTGAACACCCACTTAGATCCAATCATTTTTTTTGTTTTTTGGTCTTGGGACAAGTTCCCAAGTCTAATTATTCTCAATTTTCATAAGTTCTTCTTCCATAGCTTTCATCCAATGTTCATCTTCATGTTCATCTTTTTTCTTTAAAATGATTTCTCTTCACATATGTAGGGGTTCTAGGGGTCTTTTTTGGAGATTCTTTCTCTTCATCCTATACTTCATGTTCCTTAGCTTTTTCTTCCTCTTCTCTACAAAAAGGTTCATCTAATTCATATCCATCTATTACCTTTGAATTCTACAAATCTTCATCAAATTTGACATTTGCACTCTCAACAATCTTTCTCAATATTTTATTGTAACATCTATCAACTTTGTTTTTAGTAGAATGTCTAAGGAAGATTCCTTCACTAGACCTTGTATCAAGCTTCCTAAGTTTCCATCATCTCTTTTGATATAGAATTTGCTTCCAAACACTCTAAAGTACTTGACGGTAGGGATCCTTCCATACCACAACTCATAGGGAGCCTTTATGCTATTTGATTTTACTTGAACTATGCTAAGTATGCAAATAGTAGTATGAATTACTTCTCTCCAATAAACTTCCGGTAGGTTAGATTATTTCATCATAGTACTTGCAGCTTCTTGATAGTCTTGTTTTTCCTTTCAATCACTCCATTTTGTCGAGGAGTTCTATGGGAAAATAAAATCCTCTTAATTCCATGAATCTCAAAACGCATGTTAAGTTCATTGAAGGTGAACTCTCCACCTCTATCAAACCTCAAACATTTGATCTTGAAATCTATTTCATTCTCAACCATCACTTTAAATGCCTTAAATCTATCTAGGGATTTAGACTTTTCTCTAAAAACATTTAACCCATGTCATTCTAGAATAATAATCAATGAAAATCATGTAATACCTATCACCTTGAAGAGTTCTCACTCTTGTAGGACCACAAATGTTTGTATGCACTAATTCCAATAATCTAGTAGAAGATTGTTCTTTACCCTTGAAACTTCTACTATTCTTTCCAATCTAAAAATCCTTGTAGAAAAATTTGATAGGCTTTATAATCCTTGGAAAATCATTTACTTCTTGTACTAAACTAATTCTAACCAAGTTATCAAAATTAATGTGACACATCCTATTGTTCCATAACCGACTTTCATTAATCTAAGTCATAAATAAATGAAAATCAACACCCTTGAGCTGATAGACATTTCAGTCTATCCTATTTCCAGTGGTGATCATAGTTTCAAACCCTTTTTGGATCTCACATCAATCATCCTGAAACATAAGATTATATCCTTTGCTACACATTTTTCCAACACTCAAAATGTTATGCCTTAAACCCTTGACATAGTAAACATCATTAGTATTATGCTTTCCATCAAAACTGATTGATCCTATTTTGTAAATCTTAGCACCTGAATCATCTCCAAATCTAACAAGTCCTCCATCATATTTTTTAAGTTTAAAAAATTTATTCTTATCTCTATTCATATGATTTGAGTAGCCACTGTCAATGATCGAATGGTTCTTATCTTGGCTAACATGAAAAGTAGATACCAAAGTACCTTCAGTCTTATCCTTTATCTTCAAAGCACTTTCCTTCACACATATTTCAAAGATAGTAGAAACAAAATCATCTCTTAAATCCATGAACAAGTATTCATCATCATCGACATCTCCATAATTAGATTCATCATTAGAAATACTTGCATCTTCTCTAACATAATAGATTTTATTAATTTTCTTACTTTTGTTCTCCTTTTTTTGTGATTCACAACTCTATTATTTGAAAGGTAATTTACCTTTTTACTTACTAGTACCTCTTCTCATCCTTTTCACAAAGTTAGCCTCCACATCATCAATATTTTCATGATCTAGTTCTTTAGTCTTCTCTATTTTTGTAGCCTTAAAAGTAGTCTCAACTTTTTCACCATTGTTAGTACCAAAGTCTCTCATCTAAAATACAATTAAATAGCTATACAATTGAAATATAGAATATTGATCTAGATTTTGAGATTCCCCAATAGTAGCCACTTTGTAACTATAATATTTAGTAAGGGTTCTAATAATTTTCATTACCACTTTAGGTTCTTTAATCTTTCCTCCAAAACCTCTAATGGAGCTCACCACTTCATCTACCCTTTTCATATAGCTTGTAATGTTCTCATCTTTAGATATCCCCAAGTTCTCAACTGTGGTTTTCAAGTTTTTCATCTTATCTTGTTTGACCATAATATATCCTTCATAAATGCTTTCCAACTTATCCCAAATTTCTTTAGTAGATTTCTAATCCATAACTTTCACTAATTCAAAATTTACAAGATTACTCAGAAGAAAAAACCTTGCTTTACCATTTGTTTCACAGGACATGATCTCATCACTTGTGCTCGGTCCATTTTCAAGTATGGTATATTGAATCTTTACTGATCCACAAAGACCATATCTAAGATAAACCAGATAGAATTCAATCCTTGTCTTCTAAAATGTATAGTTTTTGCCATCAAACATAGGGATCTCCATCATTTTCACCATCCCATATCTACCTAAGTGGTTAAGCTCTTCTCCAAGGAACCTTGATCTGATACTAATTATTAAATGAACATGAAAATTGAGGGGGGGGATGAATCAGTTGTATCTTATCAAAACATCAAAAGAATTATTAACATTCAAATCCTCATGCATTCATTAAACCCTTAATCTACTATGATGAATTAACATGAAAATAAAACGATAGAAACTGAAAAAACTTTAACACCATGCACAAGAGAACATTGGATTTACATGGAAAACCCGAGGAGGGAAAAACCATGGTGAGTATTAGCTCACAATATAAGTAATTTCATTTGAAACTAGTTACAAGGGCTCACTGCCAGAATAGGACACACTATCCAGAAAGGCTCACATCCAAGGCTTGCTATTGGAGGAGAAAAATAAGATAGAGAAGAAATGTTACACATAGAACATGATCTTAGTGAAAAAAAAAAATCACCACAATAGCTCCAACACCTTTGTAGTCTATTTGAAGGATTGGAGAAATCTTCTACTCACTACATCCAATAATCCAACATTTGAAAGCTCGCACTGATTTTCTTAATTTTGCATCAATTGTGTCATACAATTTACACATTCATCTATCTTTTCCTCCAACAATTTAGCTCATACTTATACCATCCTCAACCTTGAAACCCTTTCCAAGTTCAATTATGCACCTTAAACATGAAAATTCAAATTAGGTCAATGCCAAAACACTTATGTGGCCAATAGAAGTGAATGTAAATCACATTAATATTTAATTGGGACCTAAAGCAACAACTCTACTCAACCACATACTATTGTAAATAATATTTATCCTTCGCATGTAGTGTAAACATCAGGTTAGTCATTACCCATGCAAACACAATTAGAATTAAGTACATTCTTCCTCAAACCCAAGGAAAATTTGTGAACCACACACCACACTTGAACACAATCTAAAATATTCCTCAAATATCATAAAATCAAACAAATTCCTTCACAACAACTTCCACCTAAAGAATGTACAAACCCAATATGCTCATATAGCTTTACATCATACACCGTTACATGACAACTATCTTCTAAAGCACCAATCCTCAAATTATCTTGACTGAGGTAAATCACCAATGCCATCAACACACCTTCAAAATTGCAAGACCTGCAACATAATTGTGCAAAAATGTGGAGTAAAAACATTTTTCCCGTAAATCTCTGTTATGCACAATCACACTAGTGAGCAAAACTACTATATGATGATCCAACATACCATCTCTTGAATATAACACCTTTTAACACCTCTTACCAACATATCAAAATATCATAGGTAGATATTCAACCTAGAATAAATATAAAGCAAAACTAGAACATCTCTCTATATTCTATAACCTAGAACAACACTACAACACTTTGTTTCCTCTTTTTATCAAAATTTCCAAAAAATCACTTGGAAACCAAGAACTAGAGACACATCCACAACATATTCATCACTACTACATCCAAAGGTAGAAGCTTATCAAATGAACACTCTAGATTAACACCAATAGCTTAACCGATGATAACATAATGCAAAAAATCAAAGCATAGACAATATCAACTATTCGTCTTCAACATCAACCTTTCTCAACATATACAGTTGACATCAATGATAAAAAAATATTTTTGAAATAAATGACAACACCAATTTGTATATACTTGTAACAATTTAAACCATAAGGGAATTAGGGTTTTCCCCTTTTCCCCTTCATTTCATTTTGGTGAACTTGGCATTCTTATATCATTAATTTTTTATTTGGAAGTCTCTTAAACCTTAGGTCTAGGCTTTGCATCATAGTATTTTGCATTCTTCATTGACGGTTATATATTGCATGTTTTCATAATTAAAAATCTCATAAAATCCAAATATATTGTATACATTTTTCTTTATAATCTATATTATATTATGTTTTAGTCATTTATATCAAAATTTCATTTAAAATTGCAATTGAAATTGTTACTTTTGTTTACACATTGTCATATAGTTGCACTTGCATTTCAAAAAAAAGTTATGGAAAAACTAGTTAGTATAAGATCATTTTACAACTAGAAACAATAATCATAAATAATAACTCAAGCATTTAGATTTTAATTTTTCAGACCCCTGTATAAAGACTTATTTTCCATTGGGTGATCCTATCCTTGTATAGGTGTCCAAAAAGATTTCTGCATACAATTTTGTCTATTTTTTTGTACTTTGTTTCTGTTGGAAAATATTTGTTTTAGAATTCTGAGATAGTATCATTAGATGTGAAAGAAATAGGTTCTTTTGTTTAAATTAAAGGTATTTTCCTTCTTAAAAATTCAAATTTTTAGATCTATAGAATCATTATTTAAATTTTCTAAATCATTGTATAGCTTGGGTAGACTTTTATTCATCTTGTAAACCTCTAAAGAGTTCATTAAAACTTAATGATTAACCAAGTGTATAAAGCATAGTCATCTGACCATATTAGATCTCTTTCTAAAAGTTCATATATATCTCAATACATTTAGTAGTGAAGACTTTGATATGTTTGATGAATCTAGGTTTAGGACTTCATCTTACAAAAATAAACCACTAAGGCTTGTAATAACACAACACAACAAGGAATAGTCAATTTAAAATTAAACCTCAACTCATACTTTACCCACTTCCCAATAACCCCAAACCAAAAATAAACCTATGTGTATCTTAGGACCACCTCAAAAAAAACCATAACCTTAAGGTTATATCTTAAGATTTGTAAAAAAACTTACCAGTAGACATATGTCACAACAACCAACTATAATATCATTGCTCATAAATATAACACAAGGAAAAATAAGCAACCGAGACAAACTCAAACCATCCATAAATTGATACAACTTCCACAACCAATATTTCTTAGTGCTCCTCACATACCTTGACATAGTGGAAAGGAGTATGATCTTGTAGAAAAACTCTACAATAATCCTGTGAAGATTTCTTTATGAGATCCCATTCGAACATCATCCACTTATCATAGCATGTTTCAAAATTCTTTGCAAAAAGTTGTGATTCCTAATAGTGTGCAACTAAAAGATGTATCATCCCTAATTTAAATTATGAACGAGCAGTTAACATTAACATTTTTTTTTATCCAAGTGAGCTACCACCATTGGAAACAAGAAAATGAAATGATGATTTGATGGTAATGGATGTCATGAACAAGTTTGGGATTAGGAATACTCTTATTGATAATGGTTCAACACTCAATGTTTGTAGTGTCAATATTTTGGATAAAATTATAGTGGATAAGAATAAAATTCCACCAAATTCTATATCTATTTGAGGTTTCAATAATGTGGGAATGAAATCACTTGGTGTGATAACATTGTTAGAAAAAAAAGGACATACAACTAAGAGGGGGGTTGAATCAGTTGTCACAGAATAATAAATTTTTCAAACTTAACTTAATCTCAAATCTGATGAATAAGTAATTAACCATAAAAAATTAACACATTAGAGAGACAAAGAAAACTGAGTTTTTTTACGTGGAAACCATGTTAGGGGAAAAAACATGGTGGATGTTAGTCCACAATATTATACCCTGTTAAAAGTATAATGAGAATAATAAAGGGGAATGCACATGCATTTAGGCATACTACTTAGAGCTCACTACTCAGTTACAAAAGGGGCTCACTACCCAACAATATAGAATATTATTAAATCCGGAGAGTACGAACTGAGAAAATAGCTTTTGTACAAGCCTGATTACAATTCCAATTAAGGGTATATGCAGGATCATGATGGGCCAAAAAGTGGCAATATGATGGATATGTAGTTGACGACTATTTCTTACCCAAAATTGATTAAATGAAAAGGGTTTTTAAAGGATATTCTCAGCTTTCCATTGATATAAATTATTCTTTACTTTGAATTTAATAAGTAATTATTATTTATTTTCTATTCAAATTATGACTAAAAGTCATGATTGATAGGCTGATTGAAAAACATCTATAACTTTCAAACAATATCACATTTTTTGAATCCAAAACATGCATCACATTCCATGCTTTCCATACTATAGGACTAAAAAAAGAAAAATTGAATTTCATGAAAATTTGAGCAAGTTAAGGTGGTCAGACATACGAGTTTTTATATTTTTAAAAAAATTGTAATAAAAAATTCATTATTAATTATTTACTTGGAAAAATATTATAGAAAATATGCATCACATTGGGGCATGAGTCCTCTATTTATATCAAAATATATTAAAAAAATATTATCATTTTATTGTGGTTAGGGTGGTGCAGACACCTACTTCATATTTTCTAAATTTAAGTACCTTGCATTAAAATTTAATTTTTCACCAAATAGATTTTTATTTTTTTAAACAAACCTAGTAGTTTAGAAACTACATTCAATTTTTACTATTCTTACATATTTTTGAAATAATATAGATAACTTATTCAAATTTTTATGTCAAGTTGCCTAACTCTAATTTTTCTAATTTTTTTGCCACTTAAGGTCCTATTTTTTCCATGATGATCCTGCACATACCCTTAAGCACAAAGAACTCCTTTAATTTTCACTCAAATTACTTCACACTTTGCTTAGTCTTCTTTACACTCTGCTCTGTAATCGAATGATATTCACACATACACACATAGGAGCACACCTAGCACACTTTACATTGATGAAACAATCACTCGTATATATCTGCATCATGGATTACATCAACAACTTAGTCAGCTAGAAAAATAAAACATATTTGCAATGTTGGCCCAAATTTACAATTAAATTTTCAATGTGGATCTAAAAACCATCGACCAATACAATGATGCAACCCAAAAAAATATTCACAAGCATGAAAAACATTCAAATTTTACTTTTCAAGGATCCACAACATGTTACAACCATCATGTCGTCCAGGAACATGAAAACCTGAACATGCACAAGAAAAATCTTCGACCACGAGCATACCGATTAATGTGGACATACAAGAATGATGGAGAATGATCTAGAATCATCCAAGAACACCAAGAACTAACATAGAAGCATCCAAAATGATTGGGATTATTAGAATCACACAATCTTCACTCATGAACACTTACAAAGACCATAAAAATACTCACACCACAACATGATCAAATCTACACGCATACCTCTAAAAATTTTGGTAGATGATTTAGATACTCTAAAAAATAAACCATTTAGTCCACAATAGTTGATCTCCAACATACAAAACAAGACACCTTCATGACCTTCACAATTCCTTAGGCAACAGGCAGTTTTGTAACTATTCCTTTCACAATTTTCTCAATATCCTCGACATATACAACCTTCAAATAGGCAACTCTGTAACTCTTCCTTACACAATTTTCTTAATATCCTTGACATATACAACCTTCAATACAATGATGCTAATAGTGTTGACATCAATGGCAACCACATATTAGCAACACACCCACAACATCCAACAAACATTTCCTGTACAAGTTCATAAGGTTTCAGTAGAAACTACCATCCATGTCATGCCAAATGATCATTCATATATTTTTCTCTTGGGAAGACCATGGATTCATGAAATGAATGTGATACCTTCAACATTACATGGTATACTAAAATATGTTTACAACAACAAGGTTTACATAATAAAAGTTGATCCTAAATTAGAAAATTGTTTACAAAGTGACAAAGCAATGGGAAGTCCTTTGAAAACATTGATACCTACTTCAAAAGTGAAGCCTTTGCAAGAAGAGAAAGATGAGAGTCTTTCATTAGTATCAAAATGTTTATGGATGATGATTGGGGTTCATTGAATTTCACACCTACCTTCATGGGTGAATACAAAATCACAACAATAACCTCCAAAAAAAAATGGAACATCAATAATATCAATAAAATCTATAGTAAAATCATTAAAAGCATCTAAATCCATAATTTCTAGTAAAAATGAAGATACAACTTATAGATCCACCTGTGATGTGATAGATCATGAGAAACCTCTAGCTTCAAAGCAAATGAAAGCTCTTTATGGTAAATGATATCAACTATTAAAACAACTTGGCTATAATCGAAAAGGATGTGGAGTGAAAGAGTAAGGTATTATAGTTCCCATAGAGCCCAACATATAATAAAATACAAGAGGTCATAGATATTTTCCTTCAAAGATAACAATAGCATCAAAAAAGCCTTCACTTTTAAATATGAATATTATCACACAAGATTCCTCCATGAAAAGTCTCAAATTGATGCATCCTAAATTAATAGATGTCACATGTAATGACATGTCAATGGATACTTTTGAAAATGGTGAATATTTGGAAGAAATTTTGGGATTTTATGATCACAATCACAATAAAATATTCACCTATTGTTTTAATAGTAAGGAATACTTTGGATAAGAAATCAAATCAACAAATTCATGAGGTTCCAAATCAAAGTGTGTTACTTGTGGCAGATACTATAACCATACCAATGGATATATCTAATGAAGAGAAGGTTATTCAAATAGGAAAGTTCCTTGATCATGATGAACAAGAAGATCATACAACCTTACTACATGACTTTCCTGCTATTTTTTCTTAGAATTATTTAGATATGTCAGGTATTGATCCTAAGATAGTTATGCACAAAAAATTCCTTTAAAATGATGCTAAATTGGTAAGACAAAATATATGCAAGATGAATCCTAAGATAACTTTATTAGTTAAGGTTGAAATTGAAAATCCCATAGATGTAGTCTTCATCTGCCCTATTGATTATTCATGTTGGATATCCAACATTGTGGTGGTGGAAAAACTTGATAATTGTATTGGGAATTGTATGGATTTTTGTGATCTTAATAAAGAATCTTTAAAAGATGATTTTTCATCTTTTTTAATATTTGCACGATAGTGGATTCAATGGTGGGACATGCCTTATTATCATTCATGGATGGTTTTTTTGGATACAATCAAATCTTCATTGATCCCCAAGGTTAATATAAGATAGTTGGGTATGTGCAAGATCATGGAGGTTCAAAAAGTGGCAATGTGAAAAAAGGCATTTTTAACACGTCCAAAAATGTGAAATTCATGCCTTTAAATTTTTACAGGCCAAAGTACAATATCCATTTTGGTTTGGTAATACCAAACCAAAACAGATATCCGTTATTTGTGTTATAATTTTAACAAAACCCTGAGAGGTCATAATATATAATATAATATAATATAATATAATATAATATAGTATTATATTATATTATATTATATTATATGATAATATTATATTATATTATATTATTATATAATATTATAATATATTATTGTATTATATTGATATTATGTGGTCGGGTCTATGAACTCTAGAATTGATATCTGTTATTGGAGTTATAATTAAAAAAAACCATAAGAGGTCATATTATATAATATACAATATAATATAATATAATATAATATAATATGATATTATATTATATTATATATTGATATTATCCTAATATATAATATATATTATAAATAATAATATGTATTATATTAAAATTAATATAATATATGGGTGATCCCACAATACTGGTTTATAATTTTTGGCCAAACTAGACACTGAATTGATTTTTTCTAACTAAATCTTCACTTTCGAGCACTGATAGCGGCTAAACCGTGAGGAATTTGAAGATGATGAAAACTAGTGATTTGTGACATTTTGTTTGTAGATTCTAAATATATTTTTTCCAAAAAATTTGGAATCAAATTGAACTTCCTTTTCCATGTCCTTCAAAAAATATATTTTTTCAATAAATACCATTTTTTACGGAGTGATGCTCACTGTATAACACAAATTTTTTTCCATGAAGGATAAAATTCTTTTTTTTTGAATTTAGATTTGTAACTATGATATCTAGTGCATCCAATTGGTTTCATAGTGTTTTATTTAATTTTTTTTCCTTAATTTATTTTTGAAGTCAAACCAATTACAATTCAGACATAGGCAGACTGTATAACACAACTTTTTTTGTATGTATCAAAATTCAATTTTATTTTTTGGTTGGATCAGAGACTTCAATATCTAGTGTGCTCATATTTTTGAATTTTTTTTTGATAATCTTCTATTTTTCCACATGTGCAAAATAGAGAGCTTGATTTTCAGTGAAAAACCTACATTCACAAGAAATAAAAAATAAATATAATAATAAAATTAAATTTATTTAAAATTATACTTTTTGGGAAGCTTATAATAAGGACTACATACAAAAATAAATTTTAAATGAATTAATTTGATCCCCCAAAAGGTAAATCAAAAGTGGTTTTTTATCAGCATTTTGATAGGTGTAAAGGAGACTCTATTATAGCTATGGTTTAAAACTAGCGGGCTTCTATCCAATGGGGTTTGATCTAAGGTAGTTTGATCAAACCCTCTTCAATTGGAATGATTTAAATGGAACTTTTTAAGGCTTAAATAATTATATTTTCTAAAAATATGTGATTTTAACAAAAATTAGAATCTCCTAGAAATTGTAAACCAGCTTTGTGGGATCACCCATATATTATATTATAATATAATACATATTGTATTATAATATAATATATTTTATATTAAATAATCAATATTTAAAAAAAAAAACAATATAGTCGGGTCACGGACCCAACCATTTATTTAAAAAACTATAATAAAGGAAACAGATATCCGTTTATAATAGATATTTGTTTCTTGTATTAGATACAGGTGAACAAAAACCCGAGAGCTATATTTTTTCATCAGCATTTTTACCAGTGCGTGTGTGGGTTAAAAGAGTGACTCGGATATCCATTTGGGGTGTTAAAATTACAAAAAAGACACCAAATTTGTAAGGTATGTTTTATTTTTTCAATTTTTATACAATTTATATTCATTTTTTATTTTATTTTTAATTTTGGTAAAAAACAAGGTATATTTGATAGGGTTTTTTATTAGATTAAAACCCTTGTTAATGTTAGAATTTTTTATCAATTAATAGGTTAAAAATGGATCAAAATGAAAATCCTAATCTTGCACAAAATGAAAACCCTCCCGCACAAAATGAAAACTTTAATCCTATAGATAATGAATACCCTCCACATCCTCCACCAAAACCATTATTTCTGAATGAAAATGTGCCAAAAATACATGAGTCTATTCATAGGAATTTAGATCAATTAATAAAAGTATGTCAAATCAATGAAACACTCGATGAACTATCAGATGTGAAAAGCACTTTGGAAACAATCATTGTAAATGTTCAAACTTTGGCAATTCAGCATAATAGATTTGCACAATGGTGAGAGCAACAAAGACAATTTTATGTTGATGGGTTATCATATGATGAGGTGAAGCATCTTGATATTGAAAAAGGCCAATTAGCCTAGTTATTCATAGATCAAAGAACTGGACAACCTGTTAATGTGCGAAAATCAAAATTTTCAATTAAATGGTGCACCCATAGAGGAGTATTAGATAAGTTTTGGAGATGTTGGTGGATGGTTTTTGATAAACCACTCAACAACAACCTTGATGTCCCTCAATATTTTCTTCAAAAAATATATGCTGAGTTTGTGCTAGGGAAACATGTCAATTAATTTGACATGCGAGATTTCCAGGGTATTAGTAGAGGGATGCCATAGGATAGACCTAGGGCACACTGAGTCACCCCAATTCATCCTCCTCCACCTATTGTTGCTCTAACTCCACTACCTTACCCAGAGATTGTTATAAATGCGAGGACTATGAGCATTTATGCATTGCATTCATTGAGTGATCATTTGGTGAGGCAAAGCCATCATGTTGCATAGTTAGTTGATGGTGCATCCCATCACGGTGGTGCTACACCTAATACATCCTAGCATGATGGTGGTGCACCTACTACAGAAGCTCCCACTAGTACACAACCATTAGCTTTGTCTTGTCCACCGTCCTCTTTGGGACATATTTGTGTGTCTCATCATTGCATGACGTGCAACAATTTATGTTTCGGTCCTCTCTGACGGTCCATTGAGGCTCCCATAGACACATTTGACTTTGAGTTTCATGATATGCTAGATGTAGGAGTTGATAGAGCATGGGGTGGAGCATTTGCAGGAGAGACATCAACTGCCAGGGATGATATTGGAGCACAAGTAAGTCTTAAAGAAATTTCATAGTGTGTTTTATGTAAATTCTTTCATATTTTATGAAGGATATTTTTACTAATATATGTTTATGTGCTTGAATCTGTAATAGTTGTTGTCAGAGGAGTAGTTGTCGGAAGTGCAGGAGGCAACTCATATTGCCATTTCATTTTCCTTAGATAATCAGTACATGGTAAATAATTTAAATTGTTATTTAGATGTTGATCTTTGAAATCTCATATGCTTAAATACATGTACTACATATATTGATAGTCTAATGTAATCTTGTCTTTTTATGCAACAACCTGGTTCTTATACAGCCTTGTTGACCGAGTCTGACCCATTGGATGAAGTTGCACAAGTATATATCTTTTTTATTGTCAATATTATAATTATATGTGCATGTGCATTTAAATTCTTGTCATTTTTTATACAGGAAAGCATCTTAGCTAATCCATCCACTATGAGCCCAACTAGTGTCATAGCATCACAACAAGTATGTGTTTATTTTATATTGCAGATCATCTGTGTTTAAAGATAGGAGTAGATATGATTATTTGTCAACAATTATATTTTAATTTGTATCATTTTTATTTTATTTGCTATAGTCCTCTGTTCGACCTAGGATTGTGACGAGTGAGAGACCATTACTTTATAGGAGGACTCTTGATCGTCCTAGGGGACAATCATATGCAAAACGTCGTGTAGAAAAGAGAGCAAGATTAGAGGTAAACAATAATTGCATTATTGATATAATATAGTACATGTATACTGAATTTGATGTTAAATTTGTAATTTATAAATGATGGTATATAAGTTTCTATTTACTAGTCTATCTTGTCAACCATTCACATAATCTAATTAGTGGTTTGAAATGTTATTGTGTGGGAAACTGCAGAGCATCTAACTTCTTCGAGGAGGCTTGATTTTGATGGTCCAACACATGATTAGGATATGATATGGATTGACAAGTACTTAGGGTTTGATAGATCTTGAGATGCCATATATGCCACAATTTGTAAAACTTATTCTAAGTAGGCATATGCCAAATTTGTATATGCACAAACACAATTATTCTATAGTTTGATATATAAGAATTGGTATTCGATCTAATTTTTTTCTCGTGTGCATGTCTTTCTACTTTTGAATTTTTAAGATGGAATGTATAATTATCTTAGAATTGTTTAAAGTTATGATTGATAATGTATGTTATAGATTAATGAAATAACATTTTAATAGAACTTATGAATTACAATTGGTAATCCATCTATTTCTTTGAGGAGGATTTTCAAACAATGAATTGCCTTTCCTATTGTACCACATTTTTCATACATGTCTACCAATACATTTTTATCAAAAACTCATTTTTAGAATACCCATGATTTCAAGCTCTGTTGAATGATTTACATTTGATATTATTTTGGATTTTAAACTCATGTAATGAAGTGTGTAGTGGATTTTTATTTCAAAAGAAGTTAACAAAAATGAAAAGTGGATACAACTCAAAGAAATTCATTTCACATTACATTATTCATTCAAAAGTAATATAATCATCTGGATAAAAATCAATGTCACTTAATGTTCATTGAAGCATAATAACATGTAAAAGGTATAAAATCATCTTGAGTAAGAATCAATATCCTCACAAAATCAACTCAAACCCACAAAACAAAAGGTTGTGAAAGACATCCATTACCCTTCTATTTAACATATCTCAAAACTTAATGTGCTTGTTTTGGAATAACCCCACTAAAATTGAACTATTACACCGAACAGGACTCTAATTAGCCCAAATTTGCAAAACAACTCGTCTTTAAAACTAATGCCCCTCCAAGATTCCTTTGGACAATATCTCACCAGGCTATAAACATCCAAATTCCTCAAATATCATCCTTGTATAATTCCATCTAAGTCACTCAATCATGTAACCCTCATTTTTCTTAGATTATAAGGGGGTTAATTGAAAGTATACATTTCCACACTTATCTCACTCAAACAACACCTCAAAAAAATTTATAGAAGTTTGCATATGCTTAATACACCTTTAGAAATTTCTTCCCCAACAGATTTCAATCACTAACACCCTTAAACCTCCTAATTTTACTCAAAAACCACACTTGTCGCATCTAGGGCATCATACCCAAACCTCGATTGACCTCCCTTGCTCTCCCAAACGCTTATAACATCTAATTCCTACCTAATTAGGCCATGACCAAGCAACTTCCAATTGTCTTCCATTGAACTACAACAAGATGACTCTTGAACTTCCATCATTTGATAATAAGTTGCAATTTTGACAAGTAGTGTAAAGTGTCAAAGTGGTGCAACTTTCATTCTGCAACTAATAGGACCAAAAGAAATATTCCAACACATCTGTATGGGTACGTTTATGCTAGGGATGGTCCTCTTTTGCACTCAAATACATCAAATCACTTTGAGCTACATTGAACTGACGATTTCCCTTAAGAGTCCAAAGTGCTAAAAGGCAACAATCTTTGAAGGGCTACTTCTCAGAAAGTGTGATTCCTATAGACTCTTCATATGAGGCTATGGGATCATGTTCAGATCCTCTACAATAACCTCTCTAATATTTTTCTATCTTGGAGGCGTTTTCCCACAGTGACTAGTTTTCAATCGAGGAAAAAGTTGCCAGATGTAAGCAGTGTTAAGTTGCAAAGTTGTGCAACTTTCATTCTACAACTCACAGGACCAAACAGACTATTCCAACACATCTTAATGGGTACGTTTATGCTAGGGATAGTCCTCTTTTTCACCCAAATATGTCGAATCACTCTGAACTACATTGGACCGGCGATTTCCCTTAAGAGTCCAAAGTGCTAAAAGGAAATAATCTTTGAAGGGCTGCTTCTCGGAAACCATGATGCCTATAGACTCTTCATTTGAGGCTATGGGATTGTGTTTAGACCCTATACAATAACCTCTCTTATATTTTGTTATCTCGAAGGTGTTTTCCCATAGAGACTAGTTTTTAGTTGAGGAAAAAGTTGTCAAATGCAAACAATGTAAAGTTGCAAAGTGGTGCAACTTTTGTTCTGCAACTTGTAGGACCAAATGAACTATTCCAACACATCTAAATCGGTATGTTTACACTATGGTTGGTCCTCTTTTGCATCCAAATACTCCAAATATTTCTTTAAGCTACACTGGATTGACGATTTCCCTTAAGAGTTCAAAGTGCTAAAAGGAAACAATATTTGAAGGGCTATTTCTTGGAAATCATGATGCCTATAGACTCTCCGTCTGAGGCTATAGGATCATTTTTAGACCCTCTACAATAACCTCTCTCATATTTTTCTATCTTAGAGACATTTTCCCGCAATGACCAGTTTTCAGTTGAGGAAAAAGTTGTTAGATGCAAGCAGTGTAAAGTTGCAAGGTGGTGCAACTTTCATTCTGCAATTCATACGACCAAATGAGCTATTCCAACGCATCTAGATGGGTAAATTTATGCTAGGGATGATCCTCTTTTTCACCCAAATACTTTGAATCTCTTTGAGCTACATTGGACCGGTGATTTCCCTTAAGAGTCCAAAGTGCTAAAAGACAATAATCTTTGAAAGGCTATTTCTCAGAAACCGTGATGCCTATAGACTCTTTTTATGAGGTTGTGGGATTGTGTTGGGAACCTCTACAATAACCTCTATCATATTTGTCTATCTCAATGGCGTTTTCCTATGGTGACCAGTTTTCAGTCGAGGAAAAAGTTGTTAGATGCAAGCAGTGTAAAGTTGCAAAGTGGTGCAACTTTAGTTTTATAACTCATACGACCAAATAGACTATTCCAACATGTCCATATGGGTATTTCTACACTAGGGATGGTCCTCTTTTGTATCCAAATACTCTGAATCTCTTTGAGGTACATTGGACCCGTGATTTCCCTTAAGAGTCCAAAGTGCTTAAAGAAAACAATCTTTGAAGGGATATTTTGTAGAAACCATGATGCCTACAGAATCTTTGTTTGAGGCTATGGGATCATGTTGGGACCCTCTATAATAGCCTCTCTCAAATTTTCTATCTCAGAGGCATTTTCCCATGGATACCAATTTTTAGCTGATGAAAAAAGGGTCAGATGGATGTGATGTAAAGGTGCAAATGGGTTTAGGTTTTGTTTTGTTCCTTGCCAGTAAGTGAAAAAGTGATTCATTTACTCAAATACACATAATTCATGAACTACACAAATAAATAGAAAGTATACGCTTTAAAACATATAAGTCATAAAGTATACATTGCAATACTCATAAGTGAAAAAGTATACATAGAAGTTGTAAAGTATACACTTGAATACACATAAAGTGTACACAATATGCATGATATTATCATTCAATAATTGCTATCAAATATAGGATTTATAAAATTCCATGTAGGCATACAAAAAACAACCCTAATCCTGAGTCATTTCCCAATAGGGGAAGGAAATAGAGCTCGCATTGCCTTCACAGTTGACACATTCTTCCACAAGAGTAGCATGTTGACATTCTAGAGTGAACCGCCTATACAAACCATTAAGGTAATAGTCAAACTACGTACAATAGAAAAGATGCTTAGAATAACCAATCTATATTATTCTAATCTCTTGCATACCTCTCCTAGAGGATCAAAGCTAGATATTGTTGCAACAAGTCCATAATCTATCGTGCTAGGAACATCACAATATACTTCAAATAAGATATCTATATCATCACAATAGAAAAGATGATTAGAATAACAAATCTATATTATTCTAAACAACATGATTGATGATGAATTTGTAATGAAAACTATAAAATATGCTTAGAATAACCAATCTATATTATTCTAATATGTCACACACCTCTCCCAAATGATCAGAGTTGGCTATTTTTGCAGTAGGTCCATGATCTATCATGTTAGGAACATCACAATATACTTCAAATGAGATATATATATTGTCACAATAGAAAAGATGCTTAGACTAACAAATCTATATTATTCTAAACAACATGAATGACGATGAATTGGTAATGCAAACTATAAAAGATGCTTAGAATAACCAATCTATATTATTCTAAACAATCTAAATAATGACCCTTGCTAGATAAACAATGTCAAAATATGATGAATAATGTCATACCTATACCATATAACAAATGATCTACTACTCAAGTGTCCTTGCAGGGTCATCTCTTACCTTCAAATTTTCTAGTAATGTTTCATGATCAACACTACTAATTGTCCATCATTTTTTTTTTTGGTCTAGCATGTTGTCTCAATAACTTAACATTTGTTGCTATAACAAGGTTTGAATACATCAGAATGGTTTTGTGTTTCTCATAGACTTCAAATGTAGGTATGTTGTTCTTTCTAATCATTTATGTTCGCAACCAAGTTCTGAAAATAATAACTAAACTTGTGTGATCATAATTTTTTTATCAACATCTAAATATACTTATAATAAAAAATGTATATTATTGTAAACAACCCAAACAAAGGTGAAATGGTAATGCAACCAAGTTCGAAAAACAAAAATTGAACATGTAGGATACATGAAGCCATCATCATCTTTCATCAATTGTGTTAGATATTTCTTTCCTTGTACACATCATTCCAACCAATAGTTTGATCCCTCTTCATTCCCCTGCGATGCTACAACTACATAGACATGTCCTAGTTGTACAAGATCTAAAAGATGATCATAGTAAATTGAAATTTCCATTACATCTTGTAATGAATATTATACTATAGATAAGGGGGTTAGGTACAGTGGAATCCATGTATCTACCCATTCACTTGACTTGCACTAATCCCAATCACACTAAATACAATTTTGACAAAAACAATCCATATCTCATGTCCATATGGTCCATGAACTTGCATCTAAGCTTTGAATTGAATGCATCTTTGAAGAATATCTAATTGTTTGACATTCCATTTTGTCTCCCATTGTGCCCTCATCAACCAATCAAAAGAACCTACTAACTTGTGAATCAAGTGTCCCTCCTTGTGATAGTACATATGTGCACCAATCCTCAATAGAACATGCATCACTGAATGTTGCACCACCTCTAATCTTCATTTGTTCCTTGACCAAATCTCTCTTCACACATGCACCTGCACCATCATGCGCACCTTTTCCATGCCCAGATTTGAAAAAACTCCAAATATGTGGTACACCCCTCTCTATATGCATCCTGCTCAACCAATAAAACATGCGAGCATTCTTGAATTGCCCTATGTAGTTATCTGAAACAATCAAAAGTTGACCCATTGCAATTCCTTTCTCCTACAAGAACTCAAAAAAAAATTCAAAATAATGTTTTACAAACTTAGATGAATGAGATCTATCATCACTCATGTAAAAATGGTACTCCCTGATTATCTTCCTATCCTCTTCTGTACTATCAAGGACATGCCTATATGTTATGTGGAAAAAAATAACAATTTGAATAGAATTATAATATTGCGATTGAACTTCATTTTGTGGTTGCAATGTGTAATTTTCAGAAAAATCAACTACAGATACAATAGTTCCAATGGGGAAAGATTCCTTACACATCCTGAATTGTCAATCCAACCACTACGACCTATGGCTATGCCTTGCATACTTATAGAAAATATTTTTCTTAAAATCTGAAATAAAATCAGCAATACTTACCTCTCTTGCAACCAACTCACATCTAGAACCCTCACCTCCACTCTTCAATGTGTATTTCACTGTCTAATATTTATTTTTCTCAATAGTTTTGTTACCAAAATCATGATCGCTACCCTCATGAAAGCATGTTACAAACTTTGATAAACCACCACATTGCAAACACGTTCCATTTAAACAATCAATTTAAAAAATAAGCAACCATCACCTCTAATACATAAAAATGAATCTAACAACTCCCTAGATGACTTGGGAAGTTGCACTACATGACACTCGTACAACATTTCGTCAATATGCATAGTAGAACGTATATGGCATAACAATTCATGATACATTGAAAACACAACATGGTATTTACAACATGTATTATGAACCTTAATAGGAATAAAATAAAATGGTTTGCAAGAATCAAAAGCCCTTTGCAAGATTTGCAAATGTGGATGTTCTTGACAAAAAAATTTGTACAAAATTATTTGGCTACATTCCAAAAAATGTTTAGGATGCGGTGTACGATCTTTATTGCCAATTCATAACTTTAAAACATCCTTTATGTTAGGTGATACTGTAGAGTGAGAATTCCAATATTGTTCAATTTGCATCATTACATTATCAGTTAGCTTTTTATCAACACATGGAAGCCTCCCACTAGAAACCCACGTATCGTTTTGAAGAGCACTATCGAGTCTTCCTCTTCTTTATAGTGCTTTATTCAATGTTTTACGATTTAAGTTAAAATCATACAAGTTTGTCTCATTAAACAAGAATTTTTCAAATGATGGCTTACTAGTGAGGTTGTGATCACCCTTCAAGTAGCCCTTTTATGTTTTTCCTTGCTATTCTTTCCAATAGAGGTTAGAGCATTAAAAATATTTTTTACAATAAGATTATTTTTCCAGTTTTTTTGTGAGACGAATCTTCAATTTTTTTAATAATGGTATCATTTTGTAAATCTTAAGTAATTTCACAAAAATTTGGCATTGTTCAGTTAATGTCTTATTGGAAAAGAATTCATTGAACAATTTCATAGCCCACAAACGAACCATTCGTTGTGACCTTTTCCCTTGAAGATTATCAATTATGTTCTCAAATATTTCAACCAACCATTTAGGGGTTCTTTTGTAATTAGGTGTTGCATAAGGTTCATTTTCAACATTTTCCTTTTCAACCACATTTTCATTTTCAACATTATCAATTACAATTTCATTTTGAACAACATTTTCATTGTCAAAAACAATTTCATTTTCAACATTTTCAAAAACAACTTCATTTTGAATATCATTTTCAACAACATTTCCATTCTCAATGTTCACATTTTCATTATCAATTTGCATATTTTCAATTTCAATGTTTTCATTTTCAATTTGAATATGATGTTCAATATTTTCAATTCCTATTTCATCTTCACTTGAATTAACATTCAATGGTTCAGAAGAAGCTTCAATTTGAATATTTTGCATACCTTTTCTTCTTTTCCTATGACTTTCTCTATCTTTTGCTCTATATGCTTCAATTTGTTCTACTGTAAGTTTCCTTTTATCTTTTCTCTTATGCCAACTACTGCTTCCCATTGCACAAACAAAAAAACACACACAAATGATTGGAATTCTACAAAAATTGTAAGAGAATCTTTGAAAATCTGAATTTTGTCTGATGCAGACAAAAAACACGAGATTTTCATGACAAAAAGAATGTAGGGACCATTGAAATACTCAAAACGGTCCCTTTTTTGCTTTTTATATAACTAACAAAATAGATATCCACTATAAAACAGATATCAGTTATGTGATCTATATGTCCCTAAGCCTTGACAATTTACAACTAATAAATGGATATCCTTCTATAACAAATATCTGTTATAGATGTATATCCATCACGTCTAGTGTTATTCTCATATGTTACATAATATATATCATATATATAATATATAATATATATAATATATATTATATATTATATTTTAATATATATATTGCTCCTCGTCCAAGTGCCTAACACACTAATACAAAAAATAGATATCTGTTATCTCTATTATTATGCATCACGTGTTGTATAATATATAATATATATTATATAATATATTTTAATATATAATGCCGATAAGGGCATGGTTTGGTGGTTAAGTTGCTTGTTGTAGTGACAACCACCAGGGTTCAAACCCTCATTGGACTAATGTGCTTGTAGGCCTTGTGCCTTCGCTAGGCCATTGCACGCATAGGTTTGGTAGTTTGGTAGTTTCTTGTGGTTTCTTGTACTTGGTTCATAGCTCCGATCAAAAGCATTTACCCCTAATAATTTTGGTGCATTGCACCTTTATATATGTATATATATAATATATATTATATTTTAATATATAATATATAATATATATAATATATTATATTTTAATATTAACATATAATATATAATATATATTATATATATATTAATATTAATAAATTTTGTTGCTCGTCCAAGTGTGTAAACCACTAATACACAAAATGGATATCCGATAATAACATATATCTGTAATAAATAGATATCCATTTTTGGAAATTTAAGAATTACAATTTCTTTTGACATATGATATATATTTATTATATATTAATATTTATTATGTATTAGTAATTATATATATATATATATATATATATATATATCATATTAATATATATATATCAATATATAATATATATTCATATATTATATATATTAATATATTATATTAATGTATTTTATATATATTAATATTATATTAATATATTTAATATAATAACAACAATATATAGTGCATCCTTTCTTATAAACCCCACACCCTCCTCGCCATCTCTACCCCTCCGCCACCTTCTCCCACCTCCTACCCTCGCCTTTCTCCCACCCTCCTACCCTCTCCCAGCCTCCCACCTTCTCTAACCTTCTCCCACCATCTCCCATCATCTCCCACCTCTCCCACCCTCTCCCACCCTCTCCCACTCTCTCCCACCCTCTCTCACCCTCCCTCACCTTCTCCCACTCTCTTCCACCATGTCTAACCTTTTCCCACCCTCTCCCACTCTCTCCCAAGCTTTCCCACCCTTTCTCGCACCCTCTCCCGCCCTCTCCCACCTTCTCCTACCCTCTCTCATCTTCTCCCACTCCCACCCTCTTACACCCTCTCCTGCCCTCTCAACATCTCCCACCCTCCCCACCCTCCTACCTCTCTGCTCTCCCACCCTCACCATCCTCTGCCACCTCTCTCACCTCCTTCTCCCACCCCCTCCACCTCTTCTAACTTTCTCCCACCCTCTTCCACCCTCTCTAAACTTCTCCCCACCCTCCCACCCTCTCTTCCACCCTCCACCCCTCTCCCAATCTTCTCCCCACCCTCTCTCCACCTTTCTCTAACCTTTCTCCAACCTCTCCAACTCTCCCACCATCTCCCACCATCTCCCCTGTCTTCCTACACACCTCTCACCTTTCTCCCACTTCCTCTCCACAATTTCCCACCTTCTCTCCCACTCCCCTCTCCCACCTTCTCCCACCCTCTCGACCTTCTCCCATCCCTCTCTCGACTCTTCTCCCACTGCTCTCCCACCTTCTCCCACTTTCCACCCTCTCACCCTCTCCCACCCTCTCCCACCCTCTCCCACCCTCTCACATGTTATCCCACCCTCTCTAACCTTCTCCCACCCTCTTCCACCTTCTCTTACCCTCTCTCACCTTCTCCCACTCTCTCACACCTTCTCTAACCTTCTACCACTCTCTCCCACCCTCTCCCACTCTCACCCACTCTCTCTCACCCTCTCATCCTCTCCCAGCCTCTCCCACCTTCTTCCACCCTCTCTCCCACCCTATCCCACCTTCTCCTACCCTCTCTCACCTTCTCCCACACCCCTCTCCCACCCTCTCCCACTCTCTACCACCCTCTCTCACCCTCTCTCACCTTCTCCCACTCTCTCCCACCTTCTCTAACCTTCTCCCACTCTCTCCCATCCTCTCTCTCACCCTCTCTCGCCTTCTCCTACCCTTTCTAACCTTCTCCCACTCTCTACCATCCTCTCCCACCCTCTCTCACCTTCTCCCACTCTAACCCAGCTTCTCTAGTCTTCTCCCAATCTCTCCAACCCTCACCCACCCTCTCCCAATCTCTCACACCCTCTCCCACCCTATCCTACCCTCTCCCATGTTCTCCCACCCTCTCCCACCTTCTCCTACCCTATCTCACCTTCTCCCACTCCCTGCCACCCTCTACCACCCTCTCCCACTCTCTCCCACCCTCTCTCACCCTCTCTCACCTTCTCCCACTCTCTCCCACATTCTCTAACCTTCTCCCACTCTCTCTCACCCTCACCCACCCTCTTCCACTCTCTCTGACTCTCTCCCATCCTCTCTCACCCTCTCCCACCCTCTCCCAACTTCTCCCACCCTATCTCCCACCCTCTAACCTTCTCCCACCCTCTCCCACCTTCTCTAACCTTCTCCCACTCTCCCCGCCTCTCTCCATCCCTCTCCTCCCACCTCATCTCCACCTTCTCCCACCTTTCTCCCTCCCACCCTCTCTCCCACCCTCTCCCACCTTCTCCTACCCTCTCCCACCTTATCCCACTCTCTCCCACACTCTCCCACCCTCTCTTACCTTCTCCTAGCCTCTCCCACCCTTTCCCACTCTCTCCCACCCTCTCTCACCTTCTCCCACCTTCTCTAACCCTCTTCCACCCTCTGTAACCTTCATCCACCCTCTCCCACTCTCTTGCACCCTCTCTTACCCTCTCTCACCTTCTCCCACTCTCTCCCACCTTTTCTAACCTTCTCCCACTCTCTCCCACCCTCTCTAACCTTCTTATACCGTTTCTCACCCTCTCCCGCCCTCTCTCCCAACCCCTCTCCCACCCTCTCCCACCCTATCCCACTCTCTTCCACCCTATCCCACCTTCTCCTACCCTCTCTCACCCTCTCCCACCCTCTACTTCCTTCTCCTACCATCTCCCACCCTCTCTCACCCTCTCACACCCTCTCTCACCCTCTCCCACCTTCTCCCACTCTCTCCCACCTTCTCCCATTCCCACCCTCTCTCATCCTCCTGTCCTTTCCCAGCCTCCCTCGCAGCCCTCCCACCTCTCCCACCCTCTTCCCAATTCCTCCAACTTCTCTCTCACCTTCTCCTCCACCTTTCTCCCACTCCCTCCCACCCTCTCCCATCCTCTCTCCCAATCTTCTCCCACTTCCCACCCTCTCTCCCACCCTCTCCCATTGTCTCCCACCTGCCTCCCACCATCTCCATACTCTCCCACCTTCTCCCACCCTCTCCCACCCTCTCCCCCACTCTAGAATATAAATAATATATATTATAGTATATATACTATAATATATTTTATATATAATATATTTATATGCAATAAATTTATAATTTAAAAAACAGATATCCATTTTCAATGATTACTTGATATTAACAGATATCTATTTTTACCAAATATATGTTTTGTTTTCTTGTTTTCAAACGCTGACAATGTATTCATAATATATAATATATAAAAATATATATTATATATTATATATTATAATATATGCTATAGTATATATTATAATATATGCTATAGTATATATTATAATATATAATATATATTATATATACAATAAATTTATGATATAATAAATAGATATCTGTTATTAACGGATATTTGTTTCTTTGAGGAATATATAACTCAAATTATTCCTCATTTTCATGAACCAGCCCTCATTTTGGTGACACAACAGTTGAGCAATGACCTCCAATGACCTCCAGGTATTTTTTTTTTTGCATTTTTTCAATTTTTTTTCTTAATTAGTGATAAATTTAAGTTTTATTTGTATTCTTTGTAGATTTTTTGAATTTTTTCATTTCTATTTAAAGTTACAACAAAATTTCAAACCCTAGTTAGTGAAAAACAAAAAAATGGAACCTTTATTATTAGAAAAAAGCCATAAATTTGAACTTAGCATACTAAACAAACATAAAATAGAACTTTCATTACTTCCTTTCTCCATTTTTTAAAACCGTTTTACATTCTTGTCTATTTTTCATTATTCTTTATCACTTATTTTCATGTTTCTTAAATTCTTGCTTTGTTTATTATTTTTAAATTAGAATTTATTTGATAAACAATTTTTTTTTTTAATTTTTTAATTGTTTTGATTCTCTTCAACTCTCAAAATAGAAAGGATCCTTGTTGGAAGTGCTCTAAATTTCCAATTCTTGGTGAATTTGGATCCATTGTTAGTATTGACTAGAAAAAACTTGTCCCTACAGCCATACAAAAATGTGTGAAGTGAATGGGTAATAATCAATGTGCTATGCAGGAGGCTATTATATTGAATCATATACAAATGATAGCCTCCCGCAAAACCCATCGATTATTTCCCATTAACTTTTCCTGTTCCCCTATGGTTGTAGGGACAAGTTTTTGTTTAACTAACTATGTATACATATTCACTTAGTATTGAAAATTTAGAGCAAAACACTTCCACCTTTGTTGAATCAATTTGGAGCTTAACACTTCCACATTGCAGTGAGGTAAAAATTTAATGTATTTTTAAATGAGATTCCACATCACTTTAACAATTATTTGTTTTCCATTTACACGCCTTAGACATAAATGAGCTATACACATTTTTTCATTTGTATTCAATTAAGTCATTTATATTGAATGGTTTAAGGAGATTTTAAACATGTATCTTATATTTTTCAATCACAAATTTAATGCAGGTTCACTTATATCTAAATCATTGATCCATGCCCTCCAGCTCCAACTACTTACCTCCACCCACTCCAACTTGAAACCCCCCACCTCCACCACTTGCACCCGATGGTGCTCACTTTCAAGAACAAGTCAATGTGCATGTTAGAACCATTTAGGATCAAGTTAACGCTATTCAAAATGAAGAATGTGTTCACCCATTATTGAGGTGTTTTGCATAAAAAATGCAAACTGTTGTTGATGCGTGTAGGTCCATGGAAGTGGACTTAGATGAGAATCAACGATGGCTAGAGGAAAGAAGACAGTCCCAATCTAAAGAGGAAAACACAAAGAAATGAATAGATGCAACTAAGAGTTGCAAAAATTTATTAAGAAAATGACCTGATATTTATAAAAAAATTGATCTTCGATGGATATTTTATAAAGAATTTTGTTGGATGGATATTTTATAAAGAATTTGGTTGGATGGATATTTTTAGTGTTGAATTTATGAATATTTAATAGTATAATGATGAGACAAAAATTTAGTAATGCATATTAAATAATCTATTAGTTTAGTGTTTTTTAATGTATATAGTTTGTATATATAGTGTTTGTTAATGTATATAGTGTGTATATATAGTGTTTATTCATGCATCATGGTTGACTGATGACTTATTTTTTTCTCATAATCATTGTATAGATTTCACATGAACAATCTAATTAACATGTATCTTGATGTATTCTAAGAATTTTGTTTGAAAGTTGCATAATGTTCTTGTTTGTGTACCATGATTGGAAGATAGTGATTCTTATTAATAATGATTTTATGGTCTTTTACATGAATGATCTAATGACATGTTATTAAACTTTTTGGTTTTGATGGCACAAATGTTGAGTTGAGTTATAATGGTTTTGTTTGATGGTTGTATCACTTCTTATTCTAGAGCTCGTCCCAACATGGGAAACACTCTTCCTCTCAACTCTTTCTCTCCCCCTCTCTCTTAGGTCTCTCCCTCTCCCTCTCTCACCCTCTCTCTTTGTCTCTTCATCCCTCTCTCTATCTCAACTCTTCGTCTATCTCTCCCTCTCACTCTCAGGTTCCTCCCACCCCCCCTCTCTCTCTCAAGTCTCCTAGAACTTCCTCTCTTCCCTCTTTCTCCCTCTCAAGTCTCTATCTCTCCCCAAGATCAAGTCTCTCTCTCTCCCCTCAAGTCTCTCTCTCTCCCTCTCACTCTCAGGCCCCCCTCTATCTCTCTCAAGTCTCTCTCTTGGACTCTCTCCCTCCCTTTCTCTCTCTCAAGTCTCTTTCTCTCTCTCTCTCCATCTCAAGACTCTCTTCCTCTATCCCTCCCTCTCTCTATGTCCCTCTCAAGACTCTCTCTCTCCCTCTCAAGTCTTTCTCTCTCATTCTCTCTCTCTCTCCCTCACTCCCTCTCTTCCTCAAAACTATATATATCTCTCTCTCCTTCCCTCTATACCTCCCTCTCTCCCCCCTCTCTCTCCCTCTTAGCTCTCTCTCCCCATCCCTCTCAAATCTTTCACTCCCACTTCTAAGGTCTTTCTCTATCCCTCTCTCTCAAGTCCCTCCCTCTCTCTCTCTTGTGAATTGGCCACACATCAATAATTTTGTTAACAGTGGTACCTTTTTTGTGGTGTTATTAATATTTAGATTCTTTTAAGTTTTCTTTACAACCCATCTTCCTTGGTAAGAAAATTGATGGGAAATCCTGTCATTATTAATATTTAGCCACACATCAATAAATATATAATATATACTATGTATTAAATATATTATATAATATATATAATTTATATTACATAATATTAATATAATATTTCATATTTCATATATACTATATGCTATATATAATAATTAATATGTATACTATATAGAAAATATGTACTATATAGTATAATATAATAATATATATTATATATAATACATAATATTATATATTTATGTATTATAAATACATAATACATACATATAATACATATTATATAATATTATGTACATTATAAATAATATAAAAAATTATAATTAACGGATATCCGTTCATGATTTGGTTTAGGCCAGAAAGTAAACCCAAAAAATGTGTTTTTTATAATTTGTTTACTTTTTCAAAGTTCGCCCTTGTGGCTAACGACCTTTTTTTTACCCGATTTTCATCAAACAAAAAAGATTTATAGAAAAATTTGTCAGCTTTCCACCAATATAAATTTTTCTTTATTTTGAATTAAATAAATAATTATTATTGATTTCCTACCTACATTACATCTAAAGTCCTGATTGATAGGCTGATTGAAAAAACTTCTATAACTTTCAAACTACTTAACATTTTTTTAATCTACAAGATGCACCGCATTCTATGCTTTTCCTACTATAGGATAAAAAAATAAATTGAATTTCATAATTTTTTGACCAAGTTATGGTGGTCAGACATAGATATTTTAATAATTCTGAAAATTTCTAGTAAGAAAATCATAACTAGTTATTAATGTGGAAAAAATCACACAAAAAAATACAGCACATCTAGACATGTTTCCTCTACTTACATTTAAAAAAAATAGAAAAAAATATTATGTTTTTCTTGCACTTAGGGTGGTCAGACACACACTTGCTTCTTATTTTTTTCCTGAAAAATTTAGTACCACTACATTGAAATTTCAAATTTTCTCAAAAAAAATTTACTTTTTCCAAAAAAGGACTAGTAGGCTAGAAACTAAATTCAATTTTAGACAAATTTTGTTCTTACATATTTTTCAAATTATATTAATAACCTATTCAAAATTTTATATCAAGTTTCTTAACTTTTATTTTCTGAATTTTCATCGCCACTTAGAGACCTAATTTGGACCCCCATGTTCCTGCACATACCCAACTTTCACTAAACCTTGGGAAATATTTTGTTGGGTTGTTATACCTTTTGGATTGAAAAAATTTAGAGCAACATATCAAAGAGCTTTAACATTAATTTTTCATGATTTCATACACAATATATTTGAATACTATGTGTATGATATCTTGGGTAAATCTATAACATGTCAAGACCATATAAAAATCCTTTGAAAGAATTCGTAAATACAACATGAGGTGAAATCCAAAAAAAATTGTTTTAGGTGTGGATAGTGGAATTTTTTTAGGTTTTATAGTGTCACGTAGAGGCATTGAGGTGGAAACTAAGAATATTGGTGCTATAATAAATATGCCACCTCCTAGAAATATTTCTTAATTATGTAGATTACATTTAAAAATTCAAGTGATCTATTGACTTGTGGCATCATTGGTGGATGAAACTCTTTCTTTTACCCAACTCCATAAGAAAGAATAAAAAATTAAAGGGAATGAGGACTATTAAACAACTTTTGAAAGTTTGAAATAATATCTCACTAATCCTCAAATTTTGTAACTCGCTACGTAAGGAAAAAATTTCATCCTTTACATATTAGCATCAACTCATGCTCTAGCTATGTTATTAGATTAACAAGATTAGGATGGTAGAGAGCATCATGTTTATTATATTAGTTGAACATTGATTGATTATGAAACTTGATATACAACAATAGAAAAAAAATGTTTGGCTCTTGTGTTTGCAACCAATAAATTGAGACATTATTTATTAAATGCAGAGGTGAAATTCATCAAAATAATTGATCCATTAAAACATAATTTTTTGACCAAGTTATGGTGGTCAGACATAGATATTTTAATAATTCTGAAAATTTCTAGTAAGAAAATCATAACTAGTTATTAATGTGGAAAAAATCACACAAAAAAATACAGCACATCTAGACATGTTTCCTCTACTTACATTTAAAAAAAATAGAAAAAAATATTATGTTTTTCTTGCACTTAGGGTGGTCAGACACACACTTGCTTCTTATTTTTTTCCTGAAAAATTTAGTACCACTACATTGAAATTTCAAATTTTCTCAAAAAAAATTTACTTTTTCCAAAAAAGGACTAGTAGGCTAGAAACTAAATTCAATTTTAGACAAATTTTGTTCTTACATATTTTTCAAATTATATTAATAACCTATTCAAAATTTTATATCAAGTTTCTTAACTTTTATTTTCTGAATTTTCATCGCCACTTAGAGACCTAATTTGGACCCCCATGTTCCTGCACATACCCAACTTTCACTACACCTTGGGAAATATTTTGTTGGGTTGTTATACCTTTTGGATTGAAAAATTTTAGAGCAACATATCAAAGAGATTTAACATTAATTTTTCATGATTTCATACACAATATATTTGAATACTATGTGTATGATATCTTGGGTAAATCTATAACATGTCAAGACCATATAAAAATCCTTTGAAAGAATTCGTAAATACAACATGAGGTTAAATCCAAAAAAAATTGTTTTAGGTGTGGATAGTGGAATTTTTTTAGGTTTTATAGTGTCACATAGAGGCATTGAGGTGGAAACTAAGAATATTGGTGCTATAATAAATATGCCACCTCCTAGAAATATTTCTTAATTATGTAGATTACATTTAAAAATTCAAGTGATCTATTGACTTGTGGCATCATTGGTGGATGAAACTCTTTCTTTTACCCAACTCCATAAGAAAGAATAAAAAATTAAAGGGAATGAGGACTATTAAACAACTTTTGAAAGTTTGAAATAATATCTCACTAATCCTCAAATTTTGTAACTCGCTACGCAAGGAAAAAATTTCATCCTTTACATATTAGCATCAACTCATGCTCTAGCTATGTTATTAGATTAACAAGATTAGGATGGTAGAGAGCATCATGTTTATTATATTAGTTGAACATTGATTGATTATGAAACTTGATATACAACAATAGAAAAAAAATGTTTGGCTCTTGTGTTTGCAACCAATAAATTGAGACATTATTTATTAAATGCAGAGGTGAAATTCATCAAAATAATTGATCCATTAAAACATCATTTTTCTACAACATATTTATCAAGATTCCTAGCTAAATGGGTTATGTTGTTAACTAAATTTTACCTTAAATTTATTCCTCAGAAAGTAATCGAATGTGAAGACATGACAGACAATTTAGCTAATGCCTCTTCACCATTAGCATTACCAAATCATGAGTCATTCCTTAATGATAATGTGTTGAAGATAGATGATAATGAAACATGGGAAATATATTTTCATGATTCTATGTGTCAAATTGGCATTAGAGGAGGCGTTATATATATTTCACTTTCAGGAAAGCCAATCCCCTTATCTTATTGTTTAAAATTGCTATGTACAAACAATACTATGAAATATTAGGCCCTTATTGTTGGAATATGTGTGGCATTATCCTTAGGAATTCAATACATTCAAATATTTGGTGATTCCCAATTAGTCATTAAACAATTTAATGGGTCCTATCAAGCGAAACATGACAAGTTATCCCAATACAAAATCCTCACAATGATATTTCTAGAATGTTTTGAATCTTATGCCATTGATAATATTCCATGAATGAATAATTGAACCATAGATGCAATGGAAAGCACTACTTTCCTTGTTTCTCTCAAGGATCCTCCCATGGATTTTAGATTCATAGTTCGCATGATCACAAAACCATCAATAGATGAACTATTGAACGAAGAATCCCTTGCCAATATTTAAGTCTATAGAGAATGGTACACATTGATATTTAATTTTTTAAAAGAAGGTACCTTTCTTGAGCTAACTACTAAAACATGAGAACTCATATTCATAAACTTGCAACTAGTTATATAATCCTAGAAGATGTCTTATATAGGAAATCCTTCATTGGTATTTTTCTTAGATGCCTTGAACAATCTAAAATATATATAGCCCTTGAAGAAGCTCATGCACATGCTTGTGGGGGGAATTTCAAGGGAAGATCATTTATTCAAAAATTAATCTACATAGGATACTTTTGGAAAAAAATGGAAAAGGACCATTTCGATCATGTTAAAAATGTCATAAATGTGAAGAGCATAACAATTTGATTATGCTCTCGCTTCTAAACATTGATCCCATGTTCCTATTTGGCCATTTTTGATATGGGGTTTGGATCTCATTGTCAAAATTTCCCCTTGTTCTTTTGTTAGACACACTTTATAATTGCGACTAAAAATTACATTACAAAATGGGTAGAGGCAATTCCTCTTTGTTCCACGACTGGTGATGTAATATGTTGTTTCATTTTAGAAAACATTATTTCTTGATTTTCTCTTTCTTTCACATTAGTTTCAGATAGTGGCATACCAATCATAGACAATGAAGTGAAGAAATTTTTGAAAGCATTTCAAATTCAGCATCAAATATCAATATCTTATTACCCACAATATAATAGTTAGGCAGAAGCAACAAATAAAAAACACAAGTAAATTTTGTGAAAAATGGTAAGTAAGCATAACAAGGATTGGAACACACAGTTATCTTATGCATTGTGTGCTTATCACATGAGTATTTTAATATCCATAGGAAATCAATATTTTAATCTTGTTTATGGTGTTGATGCAATAATACCCTTAGACTTAGAAATTCCTTCTTTAAGAATCTCTCTTAAAGGGGGCATTATTGATGATAACACCTATAAAGAGAAATGGTTGCACTAGCTTAAAATTCTTGATGAAAATGTATAAATGCTCTCAAAAATCTACAAGCTTATTCCAAAACAATGTTGCATAGTTACAAAAATAGTGTCGTTCCTTATTTATTTAGCAAAGGAGATTTAGTGTTATATGAAAATTAGTGTAATGTGAACACCACTTTAGAAGAAAAAGAAAAATTTAGTACAAACTGGTTAGGCCCTTATGTAATAGAAGAAAGTTGTGGGTCTAGAGCATATACATTAAAAAAATGAATGGAATACCTCTCAAAGAACATATTAATGTTGTGCATTTTTGTAGGTTTTACACTTATCAATCTTTTTTAATAGTATGTATGTTAAAGCACGTCATTAGATTGGGACATTGTTTTCTATTTAATCTCACATTGCTTCATTCTTGAAAAACATTTTTAACGTGTCTTGAATTATGTAGATTAATTTTTCATTAAATTGGATTATTAATTTATTTTGCATGTTATTTAATCATATGTTTGTTATGTTAAATTAGATCATTACATTTATTAGATCATAAGAGCATCTAGTTTAATATATCACACTTAATAAAATGTTGTATCTAAGTTAACATCAATATTAATTAGGTCACATAACAATTAGATCATGGAGACATTTATTAAATAATATTATTAAGATTGTTTAATAGATCACATTGACATCTAATCAAAATAAAAACTCATAAAAATAAAACACGCTCATATAAATAGAAGATCATAAGGATCATATACATGATCACCATGGTAACAAAATGTAATTTTATATAACATAGTACATCTATTGAGGCCTATGGCTACTAGACTCTTGGGGGCTTGGTGTTGGTGCTCATTAGGAGATAGTAGAGCGGGAGAAGCTCAGAGAGCCCATACAATCTTGAAGACCTTATACCTCACCTATAGAAATCCCCTCACATATGAGTGCTACAACATGCTCTTGATTTATCTCATCCTTGTCTACCTGTAATCTAGCGACCTCTTCTTGCAACCTATTTAGTTCCAATTGAATGAAAGCATGTGACTCACTCTCAAAAGGAACCCATGTGGCTCAAAGCTCCTCATATGAAATACTAAGCTCCTGATAGGTAGTCCTAAGCTCATCATGTGTGGCTCTAGACTACTCCTCCCTAGCTCTACCCTCCTCAATCTCAACTCTATACAAATCAATGGTCCTCATAGAATCCTCATAGGTTATCCTCTATCTATATAAGGGTTCAAATAGGTCAGCATGGAGCCTTGCACTAGGTGTGGCTTATGCTTCAATCACGTCACCTGCTATGGGGGCATGGGAGGCTCCATATTTGAGGTGACTTGATTAAAGACGTCTAGTAACTCTCGAGTGCTAACTACAAGAATAAAAGCATAAGGGTAAAAGCACAAAACTATGTCACACTTTATAAAGGAGTCAACCAACAACAAAAGAATTTTTGAACTTCAACCAAATAAAAGTGGCCTTTATGTTTTGAATTCCAAAATGATGTAAGCTAATGAAATGTAGAAATTTTGATGAAGTTTATTCTTGTAATTTTTCATATTTAAAAAAAATTGTTTTCATCATTTTTTATCAATTTAAGAATAGATTTTAGAATACTAAAAAAATTCAGGGAAAAAGTGATGTTCACGGGATGTCAAGAAACAAAAATGAAAATAACTTTATTTTTCTTGGAATTTTTTCTTTACAAATAGGTAACTTCAATATCTAGTGCATGGAAAATAAAATCAAATTTTGATGTATATTTTTATCATAATAACGTTTTAAAGTCAAACTTGTTAAAATTTGATAGTTTTCATGGGATGTCAACTATTGTCTATTTTTTTAATCATTTTCAAAGAACAAATTATACCCTTTTGAAGAGGATTCTCTCCTCTAGTGCACCATATATTTTTATTTTTTTTTAATATGTTTTACTATTTTTTTAAAATTTCTAATCAACCTCTTTTTAAACTTTAACAACCTAGCTTTATTATTTTAAAAATAAAATATATTAAAACTAATTAAAATATTAAAAAAATACATATTTGGATTCACCACTCTAACCTCTACAAAAGGATATTTTTCTTCTTTTTAAAAACATTATTCTAACTGAAGAAATACTTAGTTGAAGTTGAATGTTTTAGATAATTCTAAAAAAAACTAAGTTGGATGCTAACTAAGATGCTACATAGACAGTTTCAGTAGAAAGGGTTTTATAGAAAGGGTTTCAGTCGAAACCCTTTTTATAGAAACCCCACACATAAACTAAGCCAATTTCAAAGCGGCGAAGAGGAAAATTTAATTTTTTGGATTCGATCGAAACCTATTCAGCCAAAACCCTATGTGCCACATATAGGCCATGTGGTTTTGGTCGAAACCTATTCAGTTGAAACTTTTCTGACCAAAAATGTTTTGCTTGAAACTATTTATTTGGCTGAAAGTGTGACACAACTTTGTGGTTTTACCCATATCATAAATTAAAACAAGATATAAAAACTAACACATAACTAAAATATAAAGAAAAAATAGCATATCATCACCTAAATCACTAGCCCACCAATTGAGATCTCAATAAGATTCAATGGGTGCCCTATCTAGACTCCTCTCATGGGTAGGAAGTGTGGTAGGTACAATATGGTTTTACTCTCCATGATCATGGGATGAGGTGCCTTTTTTATTCATCATATGTACTTAGGTCACACAAGGAAAAGATGTTGGTCTCTCCTTGGGGGCATCCACAACTTCTATTGGCTCATCAAGCTCCTCTCCTATAGGTTATTGGTCCTCATAATCCTTTGTCTCCTCCACTATACCATTATCAATGTTCACTAATATCTCAATCGATGTTCTCATCCTCTCTCATCCCCTTGACATGGTCGCGGTCCATCTTCACCTACAAAATGATCATCAGAGAAGATGTGTGGAGGTCATGCTCTCAGCCACCATCACTCATAGGTTATAGTGGTATGTACATCATCTAAGTCTAATGTGGGTGGTGCATCTTGGTCCTCATTGTCTAATTCAATAATAATGATGTCATTGATGGTAGGATGATGGATGTCTCTAGGACTCACACTACTATGTCTAGCTCTCAAGAATGTAGATCATGGCCTAAGTGCTATATATTTCTATCCAAATTGATGCATAACCCAATCAACATATAAATGCATCACAATGTAGTCACCTCATCCAACAAGAAAAATATCATCTTGCATCTTGGTAAGCTATCGTGTATGATCTAACCACTATGGTAGAGTCCTATAATGTCTCCATATTATTTCATCCTCCTAAAGATAATTAAATCTAACTCTCCATTGTAATAGATCTCTAGACTGGCAGGCTCATGGATAGATGATAGCTTCTATAGTGGGATATCCCATTGGTCTAGTACATGTGATATGCTTAACACCTACACCTAAAAATTTATACAATGTATTTTGTTGTGAAGCTCTCGATACATGAACCAACCTAGATCATAATAAGGAAGAACAAGTATGATCTGAACCCATGTAAAATCCATTTGATGCCACTCCATCTAACATATTGTATGTACAAGGCCTCCCTCAAGTTGTGTGCCTCATCCATCAAGTGCAAGATCTAGTGCAACAGTCACACAAATGATACAATAAATCATAGGGATGAAAACATATAGAAGTCAATGTAGCGCAAGATACAATGTAGGCTCTCTGTGATGGCTGATGCAATACTAAATATCACACCTTATCTATTGGCATGTATGATCCTCCTCAAGATGGACTATCTCACCCTAAACAATTTTCCTATGAATTTAGTGTACACCCTCCAATGTCACTATTATCTCTCCTGTTGGGAGATGAAACATGCATGTATCGACATATCACCTCTCAACCAAAGCCATCAATATAGCATCATGATACCTCACGGGTGGCATGAAGTATATGCAAAATAATCTAGTAATATAGACTGTCTCATCCTCATCCTCAGTCAGCTAGGTAACCTACTCATGCAGATGGCTAAATAATAATCCTCATAAATATTGATGAGCAATTGGAAAACTCTGAAAAAAGGATAGGAAATCATCGGTAACATAGAAAAATTAGTTAACCAAATAGTTTCAAGTGAAGATAAACTGTCCTTGTCCATTGTGGCCAAAATGGGACAAGGTCATTATTTTGGGATAGGGGGTCTAGGACAGGGTCACCATAATGGGACAAGGTCACCATTTTGGGACAAGGTCTCCAAAATGGGATAGGGTCACAATGATTTTCAAAAAAGTCTCAAAAATAGTGCTAAATATAAAGGAAAATTATAGAGAGAAGGTACAATAGACTCACTTTTGTTGTGATGGTGCCAATCGCAACCTTATCTTGAAGATTCTCAAGTCATTGAGGCTAGTATGATTGTTAGCTTGGCATCATCACTCCTCTACAATAAGGTATCTCACAAAGGTAAATTTCAAAATGATAGTAAAAAAATGATTTTTTTCTAACCTATAGTAAACTTTCTTAATAATACATTTTATTCAAATCACCATGGTGGGGGCTAGAGAACTCAATTTTTGATGTCGTTCATTATGTTGCATTCATAGTTTCATCCTTAACCCTATCCAATGTTTGCTAATAGCTGATGTTATGATATCATGACCTTATTGTAAGAATTTCCATCAATAAACCATGCAAATTTTATGTGGTTAGGCTGCTATCAAAATTTCACCTCCATAAGGAAAGTAGATTAAGGAGGGCATACATCTGCCCTCAAATTTGATTTTTGTAGAAGTTTGACATATATATTTCAAATAATAGGATGATTTGAATACCTAATGAATTACTTTTTGTAGGATGGGGTTCCTAGTGTAGACACCTGAATTTGAACACCCCCATATGGTCAAATTCACCTTTTTTATTCCTCTATCCTGCACCCCTCATTCATATTAATTAAATAATTTATTGTTTGATTAATATTGCTCTGTAGCCTAATGTCCCTATAGTATTTAATAAATTAATTAAATACCTTACTTCCCTTTCATCTCTAAATTAAATAAGTATCCCAATTTATTAAATTTGGTCACTTTAGTCTTTATGAATTAAATTTATTTTTAATTCACCCCTTTTCCTCTCTCCTCATGTCACATCCTCCATAATCCTCTCTAATCCATGTTAATTTGATTAATCTGTGCTTAGGATGTGTACACCCCTAATCATCATTAGAGTCACATCCTCCATAATCTCCCACTTTCCTCTAGTCTATCATTAATTCATCTAATCATGCATTTGCACAACCTTAATCACTCAATTAGGTCAACCTAATCTCCATTCCATTTATGACATGTTTTCTAAGTCAAATGCATTAAATGTTTTCTCCTTTTGGAGAAGGCAACCCCTTCCCTATGTTAGTTTTTAATACATATTTATTTCTTCAATACATTTTAAGGAATTCTAAATTATTTCTCTCATCCCCATGTGGATATTTGAGGAATTTTTAATTCCTCACATGTCCTCTCACCCACATGTGGACAAGGACCTCCTTTATGAGGAGATCTTGTTCAAATTCCAAAGTACTATGTAGTATCTACATGTCATGTCTACATCATCTCCTCTTTCCATATTGCTTGCCACATGTCAAGATGTGAGGGCTTGTGAGTTCTCAACTCACCCTAGCCCTTGATCTTTCCCATATGGGCTTGATCTTGACCATCCATTGTTTAGAGGAACTTCCCTTAAGAATGGTGGAACTTTCCCTCATTTGGAAGGAATCCACTTTTGCAATCAACCAAGCACATTTAGCAATCTTGCATACAAATCCATCCAAGCATCCTCCATTGTTGCAACATACATTGAACTCTTATCTTGCATCTTTCACAATATCCACAATCTCCATTGCATCCATCACCATCTTAGCTACATTTTGCACTAGGTTTCAAGCTATTTTTCCACCAAGGAGCACAAAAATAAAACAATCAAAAGAGCCAACCAATTTATCAATCTAAGAAAGGTAAAATGTTTTTATTTTCTTATGTTTTTGTTTAGATTCAACTAGGCCGATCTTGAGTGTTTTGTTTGCATCTTCTACCTTGCATTTCCATTGTTGTTTTGCATTTGCAGGTCACAATTCACTTGCTTCCCATTTCTAGCATGCCTGGTGGGACCCACATCACGAGTCTACTTTTACTATTTATTGTTCAATATTTTGCAGGTTTGGATTTTACATGTAGGGGAAAATTTGCTAGTTATAGTGGAGAAATTGCATTTTGAACAAGTGAACATGATCTCACCCTTTTTAGAGAGGGGTGGATTTGAAGCTACAGGTGAGGTCATTTGATATAGAGGCGAATACGCAGAGAGTTACCTAGGAACATGAAACATTGCTAGTTATAGAGGTGAGTTTGAAGCAGTTACATAAGCGAAATAAAATATGCCCATCCACTTGAATAGGAAACTACGAATTTTCCCATCCTCCCAAATAGGTGAGCCTGACTCCCAAACATGGGTGAATTTTCCTCACACAGAGGCAAATTAGTAATCATCCTTAACCTCAACTTTTTCAATTTAAGCTCTAATTTGATTTTGGTTTTGGGTACTAACCAGCTAACTTGTTCATCAATGGCTGTGATATTTTACTAACAATTTGTGCAACATTGTCTCACATTTGGAAAAGACTGGAGGTTAAAACTACTAATCTATTTTCTATAGAATGATCGGTCAAAGACTAATTAGTTAGCTCTGTGTATTGTTTTTCATAATCTAGGCACACATAACTTAATTAAAGGATCAATTAACTTTGTTTGTTTTGCTTGGGAACAAGTTATTGATATATCCACTCCCCTTGCACCTCTTGGTGATCCTGGTTGATGAGAAATGACAACTTGTTCTAGTCCAATCCAGTCTACCCATGAAATGCTAGTGTGTCTAAGCTCTTCCCTTGTGCTACATGTGAGCCTGGGGACCAGTGGAAGCATCTAGTATTTCCTTCCTTTAGTGGCACCTACCTGGGATTTCATCACTCAGGGTATGATTCCAACCACATGTTGGGGTATATAAAGGGGGAGAACTAAATTTGTACTCCAATCTAGTTAGATCATTTTTAGTGAAGTGTTGAAGCTAGGGTGATGCCTAGATAAGATGTGCAAGGTTGGTCTGATTTTTTAATACCTCACTGGGGCTTCCAATCTAGGCTTGTGACAGGATGGTGTTCACGGTTGTTCCTCATGTACCTAACATATATTGAGGACACACAAGATAGCCTATATATCCTAGATAGAGACATGTGTTTTAGTTGGAATTGGTGTAGTGTAGGGGATGTGCACCATATCCCAAAGTTACTATGTACTCCCTTCGGTTGAGATAGAAATCCTCATGGTAGACTATGATAGTCTCTAAGAGAAAGAAAGAAGTTGAGCCCTTGGCATCTATTGATGACCCTATGCCACTAAATCACTAGCTACATGCCTTTGTGAGAAAGGGTGATCCAAAGAACCACCCTAGTATCATGGAGTATTAACCTTGGGTTGTCCGCCCAAGGTGGTGGGCCTACATCAATTTTGTAAACCTTTAATACAATTCTAGGATTGTGCTACTTTGCATGTCTTCTTTGTGTGATACTAGTGCTTATTGTCAGTCCAAGTTAGTTCAATCTTTCTATCTATTATTTGTCATGTTTTTGTCCTTTGCCACAGTCTGTCCCTACCCTCAGTGGAAAATTTTCTTCTCACATAGGTCAATTTGCATTGTGGATAGGTGATCCTACCTTGTAGAGGGGTGATTATGATTCTGAGTTTGGTCTAGACCATCCTTTAGGCGAGTCCATCCTTGTTAGGGGTGATTTTTCCTATAGGTCCCTTCATTGGGTGATCCCACTTCTGTTTGTTCTCTAAATAGGTGAGTTTTCCCAAACCTTAGGAAAGTTTGAGTCTAGCCCATACCTTCTGAGTCGACCCATTTTTCCCTTATAATAGGTGATCATGTTTGTTTCTTGGGTGAGCCTACTATCCATAGGGATGATCTCGTGACTAATCTTATTCTCCCTCTATCTGTACACTCCTTAGAATAGGTGAACCTATTGTCCACATGGGTGAATCCATGTCTGCCCGTATCATCCTCGTCTATATAGTTCATGTCATAGGCGAATCCATTTGTCCAATAGGAGATCTTATTTTAGGAATCTCCGTTCTCCATTCATACACCTAAGGAAATAGGGAAAATTTTCATCCTATATAGGAATTTTTTTGTCTCGTTTCTACTTGTTTCCTTTAGACACTCTAAGACTTAGGAAATTTTGTGTCATAGAAGGGAAATTCTGTGTCATGGAATAGGCAAATTTTCCCAACACAAAGGTGAATCTGTGGTCTTCTACATAGGTGAACTTGTCACCTAGAGGGACTAATTTGTCAAAAATAGTGGTGTATGCACTTCCCATACAAAAATCCTAAGAGTTAATCCTTTGGGCCACTGAAGGACTATTGTTTTCTGAGTCTGTTGTCGTGATCAATTTTTTTTTGTCACCATCTATCTACCTATAATCATCACCTTAGTTCATCTACATTTTCTAAAATTCATCATTTTTTCAATCAAATCATATAAATGCATCTTAGAGCATCCCTAGATTGCATATTCATCATCGGTTCATCAATCTCGATCCCCTAGACTTTGTTTAAGAGGTTTTTATCCAAGTTGGCTTAGGTGCCTGATCCTGATCATCATCGTTCGCACTTACTTAGGATTGTTATCTATCTTCAGTTAGTAATCATTTGTGACCCAATCAATATACTTCTATCTTGAGGTAGATTTAGTGTCGTAATCATCCCTTTCATTATCCAATTTGGGTATGTGCAGGATCATGATGGGCCAAAAAGTGGCAATATGATGGGTATGTGGCTGACAACCTTTTTTACCCAAAATTGATGAAACGAAAAGGGTTTTTAAAGGGTATTTTCAGCTTTCCACCAATATAAATTATGCTTTACTTTGAATTTAATAAGTAATTATTATTCATTTTCTATTAAAATTATGACTAAAGTCTTGATTGATAGGCTGATTGAAAAATATCTATAACTTTCAAACAGTATCACATTTTTTAAATCCAAAACATGCGTCACATTCTATGCTTTTCATACTATAGGATTAAAGAAAGAAAAAATGAATTTCATGAAGTATTGATCAAGTTAAGGTGGTCAGACATACAAGTTTTTTATATTTTTTTAAATTTGTAATAAAAAATCATAATTAATTATTTACTTGGAAAAATTACAAAAAATATGCATCACATCGGACATGAGTCCTCTACTTATATCTAAAATATTATAAAAAATATTATCATTTTATTGTGGTTAGGGTGGTCAATAGACACCTACTTTTATTTTTTCCCTGAAATTTAAGTACTATTGCATTGAAATTTTGAATTTTCACCAAATAGATTTTTTTTATTAAACAAACCTAGTAGTTTAGAAACTATAGTCAATTTTCTACAGACTCTATTCTTACATATTTTTGAAATAATATAGATAACTTATTCAAATTTTTACATCAAATTTCCTAACTCTGATTTTTCTAAATTTTTTGCCACTTAAGGGCCTTGTTTTTCCATGATGATCCTGCACATACCCATCTATCATCAACATCTTATGTTATCTAGTTAAATCTTTAAACTCGGTTTAGAGTCAATCTCATCAGTCCAATCCAATCAATCACCCAATCTTATCAATCGTCTAATCCCACTAATCAATCTAATCAAATACAATCCCATCAACTATTTAATTATTCAATCAATCAATCAATCATTTTATCCAAATCAATCCTTTATTCATCACATGGGTCATTCATTCAAGTTCATCCTAGAGCTTAGTGTCATCTTTGTCCACTGGTAGTTTTTCATTTTCATGCCCATTACCACCCAATCATAAGTAAAGAAACTCATGGAAGAACAATAAGCCCAAGGTACTTAGCCTCATATTCCTTAGGATCCCACCAACAATGGTTCATCATAATCCAGTACTGAAATCCACACTATGTCACCTCCTACTGACGAGAGCATGGTTAATCAAATTGAGGTCACAGTGGACAATTATCTCAATAATCTTGTCAATGTCCAAATGATGGATTGTCTCCTCAATGAGCGTGGGGATAATATACTTGTGACATTTCTCCTAAAATGTGTCAAGCTACCATCGGGGTTTGAATTATACAAGTATGTCAAAATTACACCTCCTATGTCCCTGGTGCTGCAAGATCCACAAAATTCATAGAATAATCCAGGCAATTCATACATCCCTAAGGGTCCACCATAAGAGGGTTGGTATCAACTTGGGTTTGGAAATATTGTGCTTTATCAAGTTATGCCCCCCATACCACCTCCTTGGGTTCCAATTTTGGTTATGGGTGCACCCGATCCAGACATTCCTCAAGGCCCCGACCCTAACAATACTTTTAGCCATGGTATGCCACAAGGTCCTTTCAATCTGCCAAGTGCAAACATCCCAAAAATCTTTATCCCCATATTGTTTGGATCGCCTCTTCTACCAAACTATTTGGGTCAATTACTAGGGTATACTAGGGGAAATCCTTTCATTGCACCACCTCCACCTCCTAGATCTACACCCACATCAAATTTACCGCCACCTCCATTTACATCTCAACAACCACCTCAAGGCAATATCTCATCCTTGCATCAACCTTAGGGTAATTCATAACAGGAACCTCCATCTCACCCTCTACAACATGCCACCATTCCATATCAACCTCTGTAACATACTGTAATTCCTTCACAACCCTCGCATCAAGCATAGGTTACTTCACAACCTCAACAACAACCTCCACACTAGCCATAAGGTGTCCCATCGTAGGTTCCTCAATAATAAAAAATGCCTACTTACCAACCAACATCCTCTTATCCATTGCCTCCTCATCAACCGTAAGTCCCACAACAACCTCAAATCCTATCTTGGCCTTCTTATCAGCAACCACTATCCTATCAATAACCACCTCAACATACACAAGTCCCAACACAATCACATCAATCCTTCCAACAAATGCTAGGCAACCCTACTGCTCAGTACCTGTATCACCCACACAGCACATATACCACGTATGCTACCCCATCCAATCCTAATCCCAATTACCCTTATCACAACCCTCAACAATCCAAACAACAACCATCTTACACAAATCCTCAACAATCAAAACATAATCCTTATTACCAATAATCCAATTTGCAATAGCCTCCATATGCTTCCCAACAACCCACTACTACTTATAATAATCCATAAAATCCATACTATTCCCAGCATCAACCATCATATCAGCAAGGTGCCTCCACCTCATATTACCAAGTGCCTCCATCGTACCAATCAGATGCCTCTTCTTCGTACTATCAAGCCCCGCCATCCTATAAACAATCTTATGCCAATCCCAAATCCATGAAACCTAATCAATATCATCAAACCTCTTGATATCAACCTCCACCATCATATGATCAAACCATCCTGACTCCATCCACATCATATCAGTAATACACTCCTTATAATCGATCCATTTTGACCAATCCTTCGTCATCCACACATGTCAATAAGGAGTGGGAAGAGATAAAAGCCACCCTAAAGGACTTGCAAGTAGGGACATCCAAAAAGTCTTTTAAATTTGAAGAGATTTGTCCCTATTTGTTTGATCCCTCAATTTCGCTTGTTCCTTTTCCTAAGCATTTCAAAATTCCAAAATTTTACAAATAAAGAGGAACCAAGGACCCAAAGAACCATCTCTAGGAATTCTACACACATTGTCAAGAAGTCTTGCACAATGACAATTATCTCTTGAGACTATTCCCTAGAAGTTTGATAGGGGTAGCTCTAGATTGGTTTATGGGTCTTCCAAAGGGGTTAATCTCTTCTTTTGTAGATCCTTCAGAGAATTTTTTTGCACACTTATCCTTCAACTTGGAGAATGACATTGATACCTTAGATCTTCTAAAAGAAAAACAACATGAGGGAAAAACCTTTGCAAGATACCTACAAAGGTGGTGCACCTTGGCTAGTTGTTTGAAATCCCATCTTATTGAGAAGGACATGGTAAAATTTTTCATAGAAAATTCCAATCTAGATATGGAACATAATCTCAATCTTCATTGTGTCACAACCTTCTTAGAGCTCATAGAAAAAGGTACTATCATTGAGAGGGTGCTCATTGCTAAAGGACAAGTCAAAATTTATAATTCAAATAAAGATAAGTCATATGGAGATAAGTCCTGCTATTGGAATAAGAATAAGAATGTTGTCAATGATGGTGCCACTAATACCAAGCATGTCTAAGTATCCAACACCTCTCAAAGGTCACAATACATCCCTGATCAACCATCAGCCTCTAATGTCATATCAGTGTCATAGGGGGCACCACATCCTCCCCAACAGTCCAATCAATAGAATTAAGGGAACAATAAATGCTCATTCACTCCTTTGGGAGAATCCTTAAGCATTGTATTTAATAGGCTCCTTCAAGCAAGTTATCTAGTCACTTATCCTATGACTAAGCCTTTCGATGAGTCCAAACCAAAACCAACCTAGTATAGGAAAAATGAGTATTGTGATTTCCACAAAATAAAAGGTCATTCCACTAACAAGTGTTAGGGACTTAAAACGTATATCCAAGGTATCACAGATCGAGGATATATAGTAGTGGATGCTAATCAAGCGACATCACCCAATTCCCAAATATATCAAAATTCTTTCCCTAAGCATAATCAGGGTGCCAGTACATCCAATGCTAATCCTAGGTCAAGCAATAACAATAACCAAAATAACAAAAGGAACAATATTAGCTATAAGAATGTACCCTATAAATATGATTGTATAGTTATGTGCATTAGCTAGGTAGAGCCTCACATATCCATGATTCGTGTTAAAGGAAAAGACCCACAGTGTGTTGTTATAATCCATCACACTTGCATCTCTATTCCTGGTCCTTCCACATCATCCCAACCAACTCCTATGAGATCCCAATATAATATTTTTGATCACTTGGGAAAGAATCCTATTCAAATATCCATCTTATATTTTCTCAAGTCTCCCTCTGTCCATTAAGAAATCCTCACCAAATCTCTTCAAGACACACACGTACCTAATGATATAGATCCTACTCAATTTCAAGCCTTAGTAGGACATTTTTCATCCACATATCAGTTGGGCTTCATTCAAAACAATATTCCATCCATCGATTCAAACCACAATTGTCCCCTTCACATTGACGTCCTCATAGCCCATCATAAAGTAAAAAGGGTCCTAGTAGATAATGGCTCTGCCCTCAACCTCTGTATGCTAAAGTTCATAAAAAAGGTAGGGTATACCCACATTGACTTAAATAATCAGGTCATCACCATCAAAGCCTATGATAACATAGAGACTCTAAAGTAATGATTTGTCTTCCCATTTAGGTTGGTCCTATTATATAGTACACCACATGCCATGTGCTTGATTTGAAACTTCCATACAATCTTCTCCTTGGCCAACGATGGATCCATGCCATGTAGATTGTTCCATCCACTTACCATGAATTCCTGAAAGTTCCATTCAATGGGATGGAAGTAACCATACATGTAGATCTGCAACCCTTTGAATATTGTCATTCCTTAGAAGCTTCCTTCCCTTACTCCCACTATTGTCCAGGAGTTGAAGTTGGGGAACCTCAGGAATAATCTTCCAATCCATCTTCCAATCCATCATCCACTACATCATCCATTCCATCATCCAATACATCTGAATCCACAATCACTAAGGTCCAGATCATAAATAAGGGTTGTACTGAGTATGAGATCTATATGGCTATAAATGTGGCAACCATGCCACCATCTCCTCATACCTATGGCCAACCTTCTCATTTTGCACCAAAGGAGGAAGAGAAGACTATAACACTCAGTTCTAAGAACTTGGGGTCTAACACTTTCCAATCCCTGGGAACACAACAAGATCAGCTAGAGGATGATATCAGTCAATAGATATACAGGGAAGAACCAGAACCTTCACCACCTCTTATTTAGTATTTCCAATAGACTTATCCTCACACGTCCGAGTTAGTTGAAAAGTACAATTATCATGGGGGAGGCCTTGGCATAGAAGAACAAAGAAGATTGCAACATGTTGACACACATGTACAACCTAGACATTTGGGCTTAGGCTATGATAAGAAGCAAAAATGTCCCACACCATCAACTAGTACCTCTAATAATGCCAATGTGAATAATGATTTCCTTGAGGACATACCAAAGGAAGAGGCCATCGTACTCACATATGATGACATTGATCTCCCTTCCCTATTTGATTTCCTATCTATCTTTACCATCATCCTTTCCCTTCGCCATCCAGACCTTATTGATTGGGACTTACGGGGTAGTGCACCTATCAATACCTTTCCTTTTGTGGACACTTACATGCATCTCATGGGATTGGGGGAAGATGCGCACCCTAACTGCAAAAGTAAAAAGAAGTAAAATAAAAAGGGGCCCTCTACTGAAAACCTCTTTGAGGCACTTCTTGACTCATCAAAATTCAAAATAAAGGGTGTATCCAATTGTGAAAACCTTGATAAGGTGCTGGAGGATGGGGACGTTCATCTTCCCCTTGTTGGAACTCAATTTTCCAAGAGGTCTTCCATCCTAATCAAAGAGATGCAAGAAGTCAATTTGGGAATAGAAGATGACCCTAAAATCACATACGTAGCCAAACATTGTCAAAGGAAGAGCATTCCATCATTGTCAACCTGTTGGAGGGAATCATCAACTTCGCATGGACCTATTTAGACATGCCAAGATTAGATCCTTCCTTGGTTGTGCATCATTTGGATGTTCACCTAGATGCCAAACCTATTAAATAGAAGCTAAGAAAGATGCATCCCTAAGTGGCTTTTCTCGTCAAGAAAGAATTGGAGAAACTGTTAGAAGTTGGGTTCATAAAACCTATTGACTATTTTGACTAGATATCCAACATAATGCCTATCACCAAACCAAATGGAAATATTAGAATTTGTACATATTTTCAAGATCTAAATAAAGCTTATCCAAAGGATGATTTCCCACTTCCAAACATTGACATGTTGGTGGATCTTACAGTAGGGCATGAGATGCTATCCCTTATGGACAGTTTTTCAACCTATAATCAAATCAAAATTGCACTAGAAGATCAACATAAAACTGCATTCACCACCCCTTGGGGTACCTTATGCTATAATGGCATGCCCTTTGGACTCAAAAATGCTTGGGAAACCTATCAGCATGCTATGACTATTATCTTCCATGACCTCATTCATATAATAATGGAAGATTATGTCGATGAAGTATTGTGGAATTATAAGATTAGAGAAGAGCATCCAATGATCTTGGAAAAAATCTTTGAGTGATTAGAGCACTACAAACTACATCTAAATCCAAAAAAGTGTGTGTTTAGAGTTACATCTAGAAATTTATTGGGCTTCATAGTCTCAAGAAGGGGTATCGAGGTATATCCAACAAAGCTCAAGGCTATAATGGAAATGCCACCACCATATAATCTCAAGCAATTAAGGAGTCTACAAGGAAAGCTATAGTCCATTAGGCAGTTTATAGCCCAACTAGCTAACAAGTGTCAATCATTCACACATCTCCTACACAAAGATACCACCTTCAAGTGGGATCCAGAATTTCAGCAAGGCTTTAAAAAGATTAAGTAGTATTTGAATCATCCACCCATCTTGATGCCTCCTATTCTAGGAATACCACTTCTGTTGTATATCTCAGCTACATCAGTTACATTGGGAGCATTATTAGCACAACATGATGAGGGGTGATCCCACAATAGTGGTTTACAATTTTGGCCAAACTGGACACTGAAATAATTTTTTTTAACTAAATATTCACTTTCATGCACCTATAGCGGCTAAACCATGAGGAATTTGAATATGATGCAAACTAGAGTTTCATGAAATTTTGTCTATAGATTCTAAATATATTTTTTCCAAAAAACTTGGAATCAGCTTGCACTTCTTTTTCCATCTCCCTCGAAAACTAGTTTTTTTTAGAAAACAACATCTTTAAAAAGTGATGCTCACCGTATAATGCATAATTTTTTTTCATGAAGGAAAAAATTATAATTCTTTCAAATTTAGATTTGTAACTCTGATATCTAGTGCTTCCACTTGGTTAGATAGTTTTTTATTGAATAATTTTTCTTTAATAAAGTTTTGAAGTCAAACCAATTACAATTCAGGCATAGCGCAATCATATAATGTGTAATTTTTTTTGTATGTATCAAAATTCTCTTCTTCTTTTTTGGATCAAGGACTTCAATATCTAGTGCACTCATATTTTTCAAAAAAAAAATTATAATCTATTATTTCTCCACATGTGCAAAACAAAGAGCTTGATTTTCAGTGAAAAACCTACATTAACAAGAAATAAAAAATAAATATAATAATAAAATTGAATTTATTTAAAATTATACTTTTTGGGAAGCTTATAATAAGGACTACATACTTACAAATAATATTTTAAATGAATTCATTTGATCCTCCAAAAGGTAAATCAAAAGTGATTTTTTATTAGCATTTTGATAGGTGTAAAGGAGACTCCATGATAGGTATGGTTTAAAACTAGCGGGGTTCTATCCAAGGGGGTTTGATCTAAGGTATTTTGATCAAACCCTCTTCAATTGGAATGCTTTAAATGGAACTTTTTAAGGCTTAAATAATTATATTTTCTAAAAATATGTGATTTCAATAAAAAATAGAATCTCCTAGAAATTGTAAACCAACTTTGTGGGATCACTGTGAGTCCTCTAAATAGCATGCAATCTATTACATCATTCAAATGTTGGTGGGTTATGAAATAAACTACTATTCAATGGAGAAAGCTTTTTTTGATTGGTCTTCAGTTCAGAAAAGCTTCATCATTACATGCTCAATCATCCCATCAAGCTAATATCAAAAGTTGATCCACTTAAGTATTTGTTGTCTAGAACTTCTTTGACTAAAAGTGGGTCATGTTATTCAGTGAATTCGACATAGAATATGTGTACCACAAAGAAATCAAGGGATAGATAATAGCAGATCAGTTGGTTGATGCTCCTCTGGTTGATGCCTATCTATTAGTATCTAAGTTTCTTGATGAAGAGGTATTTACAGTTGAGGAAATAGATACATGGATGCTCTATTTTGATGGGTCATATACACATAATGAAGCTAGTGTAGGTGTCTTATTTGTCACTCCTCAAGGTGACTACATCCCAAAGTCATTTAGGTTAGCATTTTCATGCACCAACAATATAGCAGTGTATGAATCTCTTATCATTGGCCTTAGAATCACTATCCAATGGAACATCACCCATTTACGAGTCTTTGGTAATTCCCAATTGATTATCAAACAATTCATTGATGAGTTTTAGACAAAGGATGAAAAGTTGTTACCCTATAAATGCATGGTAGATGACTTTAAGAAGTATTTCACCTTCATCCAGTTTGAGCAAATTTCCAGAGTCTAAAACAAAGCAACATATATGATGGCTACAATTGGTTCCCTCATCAACATGTCCAAAGATCGAATGGATTGTGAGTTCCTCATTGAACAACTCCTAATCCTAGCATATGATGTCCCTGATAGTGATATGGTGTGTGATATCATAGGTCATGAATTACCCTGGTACCATGACATTTACACCTATCTCCATGATAATTTCCTACCACTTGACCTTACTTGAAATCAATGCAAATACTTTATCCAACATACTTCCTGCTATACCATCACAGGAGATACACTTTTTCATTGAGGGTATGATGACACACTTCTTTGGTGTCACAACAAATCAGAATCTCACACTAATTAAACGAGGTGCATAATGGTGTCTGTGGGGCTCATTCTAATGGCATGGCCTTAGCAAAAAGGATTCTCAAAGCTGGTTATTATTGGAATATAATGGAGAATGACTCTTGTGAGTTCATGAAGAAATGCCTACCTTGTCAACAACATGTAGATTTAATCCCTGCTCCCGCACAAGACTTATATCCCATCATAGCACCATGGCCTTTTTTTGAATGGGGTTTTGACTTGATCAACAAGGTTTACCCTCCATCCTCTGATGGCCATACTTTCATCATCACAACCACTGAATACTTTACCAAGTGGGTGGAAACCATTCCACTCTCTCAAATCATGGGTATTCAAATATCCAGATTCATCATTTTCCATATTCTCTACAAATATGGAATCCCTTCAAAAATTAGTACATGAAACACCTTTTTGAGACATACTATATCCAACATCATTGGTCTATGCCCTATTTCCCACAAGGTAATAGTCAAGTGGAGGCAACCAAAAAAATGCTCATCAAAATTCTTAAAAAGGTGGTCAATAATACTGGTCGAGATTGACACCTTCATCTCTATCTCGCCCTTTGGGCCTATCATACATCCATCTGCAGTCCCACTGGCACCACTCCATACTCTCTTATATATGGTGTCGATGCAATCTTGCTGATCGAAATTGAGATCCCCTCACTCTAAATATCTCTGAAGAACCTCATTAGTGATGAAGATATCCAGGTTGCAGACTTAAGTTAGCTTGAACTCCTGGATGAAAAGTGTATCAAGACCTAAAATCATCTACAAGCATACCAAAATCATCTTAGGAGGAGCTACAAAAGAAAGTTCATCCATGACAATTTAATGTTGGTGACCTAGTCCATAAGGAGAATTAGCGTACCTGGGAAGATCGAGACAAGAAAGGAAAGTTTGAGGAAAATTGGCTGGGTCCTTATGTTTTCACAAATAAATATGGTTCTCGAGCATATAAGCTTGCTACACTTGGGGGGATCCCTTAGGGAATCCTATCAACATCATGCACCTGAAGAGGTTTTACACCTAAGTCAGCTGGGTTATCCTATCCTGAAAAATACCAAAAAAAAAGTAAAAAAACATAAAAAATACAAAAAAAAGAGTAAAAAAATAGTAAATAGAAATAATCCATCCTATGGTGAAAACCACCCTTGGTGGCACCTCGGATAAGTAAATTGGTGAAAACCTAGCAATAGGTGCCATTTGTAGAGGGTTTAATCATTATCTACCTTGCATCCTAGTTTCTTTATGCTTCCATCCACCCTATCCTCATATTTTATTCTCACATCCTATCAATCCAATCCTTTCGTCCACATCCACTTATCTACTGCTTGGTATATTTTGGTTGAGCATTGGATGATTTAAATCAGCTATCCACAATCCTAAGCTTTTGTCATTTGTCTGTCGGTCTTGTTTATCAATCTCACGTCCTCATCTAGGGTCCTCCATCGTGTCGATTATCATTAGGTCTCATCTCATTTGTTGTCTTTTTGTCAAACTACGTTGCCCCTGCACTTTCACATAGACAATGTTGATCATTTGTTCAGCCCTCGGGGCATTTCTCTGTCTAGTCTTTATCCTCCATCATGGTCTCCATTGTCCTCTTTCCACTTTTATTCATGGTAAGTTGTCAATGTTTTATCAAACTACATTGCCCCTACACTTTCATGTAGGTAAGGTTGATCATTTGATCAACCCTTAGGGCTTTTTTCTGTCTAGTCTTTTTCCTCCATCATGGTCTCCATTGTCCTCTTTTTGCTTTTACCAATGGTCAGTCATTAGTCTTTTGTCGAACTATGTTGCCCCTACATTTTCACATAGGAAAGGTTGATCATGTGACCAACCCCCAAGGAATTTTTCTATCCAATATTTTTCCTCCATCATGGTCTCCATTGTCCTCTTTCCACTTTTACCCATGGTCAGTCATCACTCTTTTGTCAGACTACATTTCCCTTGCGCTTTCACCTAGGCAAGGTCGATCATTTGATCAACCCCCGGGGAATTTATCTATCCAGTCTCTTTCCTCCATCATGGTATTTGTTGTCCTCTTATCACTTTTATCCATGTTAATTCATCAGTCTTTTATCAAACTACAAGGTCTCTATTCTTTCACATAGGAAAGGATAATATTTGATCAGCCCCTAAGCCCCTAGGTATTTAGGGTGTGTCTTGTTGTTGTGTCATGTCATCAAGTACGTCCCTACCTAGTTGTTTCCTAACAAGAAAAATTCGTTAGCATCTTGAGGTCAGATCAGTTTTGAGTATTTTGAGTCATGTCGATCACCTAATCTATCCTCAATCTTTTGTCTTAACAAGATTTATCCTTAATCAGACCGTATTAATCCCATCCATCCTTTTGATCCTATGAAAAAGGAAATTGAAAATTATTGTGATCTTTTGATGCTTTTGGATTTTTTTTATCATTTGAGCATCCTATTATATCTTTTCAAGATTGCCATTATCCATCATATCGTGGTGTACTCTAACTGGTAGACGTAAGGGCATATCTTGATCTTTTTTCTATTTTTGTCTTCTTGGTTGTCCCATGTAGTACCCACCAAGATCCTTGGGGTCTTGTGTTATGCTAGGGCATCCTTTGTGCTTTTGGTTATCCCAATGCCTAGCCCGACCAAAGCTCTTGTGGCTTTGGGTGTAGAGATAGCCTTCCTATTTATTATGTTTGTTTTGTGCATTTGACACTAATTTTCCTTGGTTCCTCATACATTGGTGTATCGTGTCTTATGCTATAGTAAAAGGGTATGTGCAGGATCATCATGGAAAAAACAGGCCCTTAAGTGGTGAAAAATTTAGAAAAATCATAGTTAGGCAACTTGACGTAAAAATTTGAATAAGTTATTATTTCAAAAATATGTAAGAATAAAATCTATAGAAAATTGAATGCAATTTCTAAAAAACTAGGTTTCTTTAAAAAAAAATACAATCTATTTGGTGAAATTTTGAAATTTCAATGTAGTAGTATTTAAAATTTAGGGAAAAAATAAGTAGGTGTCTGTCTGACCACCCTAACCACAATAAAATGATAATTTTTTTTTATAATATTTTAGATATAAGTAGAGTACTCATGTCTCGATGTGATGCATATTTTTGGTAATTTTTTTCCAAGTAAATAATTAATTATGAATTTTTTATTACAACTTTTAAAAAATATAAAAACTCGTATGTCTAACCACCTTGAATTGGTCAAAACTTCATGAAATTCAATTTTATTTTTTTAACCCTATAGTATGTGAAGCACAAAATGTGACACTTCTTTTGGATTCAAAAAAGATGTTACCATTTGAAAGCTATAGATTTTTTTCAATCAGCCTATCAATTAGGACTTTAGTCGTAATTCAAATAGAAAATGAATAATAATTATTTATTAAATTCAAAGTAAATCATAATTTGTATTGGTGGAAAGCTGAGAATCTCCTATAAAAACCCTTTCCATTTCATAAATTTTGGGTAAAAACAAAGTCGTCAGCCACATACCTTACACATACCCATCATATCACCAGTTTTTGGCCCATCATTATCCTGTACATACCCAAAATCAATGCTCTCAAAATGGAAAAATAGCATTAGCATTGCATCTCATTTGTCCTCCTATCGCTTTGCATGTGTCCTCATCCATCCTTTCCCTAGCCTATCATTGGTAATTTTAGTTATGCAAATGCTCATCTTTCATCTTTTCTTCCTATCAAGATTCCTATGGTGTTTGATACGTGCAGTTTCATGCCCATCATCATTCACCTTGATATGCAATACATTGTCACCCATATTGTTGTTCACTTAGGTTCATTATCCATTTACAAATTATCATTATCATATCCATTTCAAGTTGTTTAGAATAATATGGATTGGTTATTCTAAGCATCTTAAATTCATTTCAAATCATTTTATCTCATTGCATTATCATTATCATATTCATTTTGAGTTGTTTAGAATAATCTAGATTTCTTATTCTAATCATTTTAACTTCGTTTCATCCCATTATCATTTCATTGCATTATCATTTTAGGTTGTTTAGATTTATTATTCTAAACATATTATTTCATCTCATTGCACACATTGCATTACATTGTAACATCCATCCATAACATTATCACATATACATACATAACATTATTCATTGCATTCCATTACATTTTCATATCATAATCGTATTTATTGAATCAGTCACAAAGATTTCTAAAAATATCCATTGCAAGAAAATTGATTGTATAGTATACACATATACATCACCAACTGCATCACAAACCATTAGTACCACATCCATGAAATGCATCATAAAATCATAAATCATCCATCACATCCTGCATCACAAATTGTTAGACACAATGCATTTAATCCATATCATCCACATAAGCATAAGCATACATCATCATAGTCACATTCATAGATCATGATTATAATAACTATACACATGGGAGTAATAAACATCCATCACATAATAACCACATAGTGTCAACAATGTCCATCATATATCATATAAATTACAAAAACACATAATGTCCATCATAATCCATAATAAAACCATAAGATTCCATAATAAGTCCATCATAAAAACATAATAATAATTCCATCATGTCATCAAAACCCATCAAATAACATATAGGTACAGAGCTTTGATAACATATAGAGACTACATCTCCCAAATGAATAAAGAATAAAGAATGAAATAATCAATGAATGAAATAATCTCTAATCTATGCTAGGGAGTCTATAGCCTCTATCCCTGTCCACTGTACATGCACTCTACACCTATCAAAACTTGTGTCCTATATCCTCTCTCCTCTCTACCCTATGCTAGCTCCATCTGATCTTTGAGAGGAGTTTGGAATTGACCCTCTGCCTCTAGGGGGAGTCTTGCAGTAGCTACTATAACCCCACATATGTGTCACTCCTAAGTGGGATGGTGCGGGCATCTGTGGTGCTACTCTAACATATGGTGAGACCCTCAGTGTTGGATCTAGAATGGCTTCATGATATGTGAACATGTAGTAACTGACCTCTATCCTCACATATACCACCTTTGTTGTCTGATTCCTTGCCAAGTCTCACTCAATTTGGTACCTATCCTGTAGCCCTGTGATATATCTCCTCTCCTACTCCCAAGCATCCTATGCCATCCACATCTAGTCTACCTATGACTGTAGCCATGATATCTCTTGTATTGCTACATCTTGCTCCCCTTGTAGGGCTTGTACATGTGCCTCTAATGCCTCTTCCCTCTCCAACATCCCCCTGTATCTCCCATAGTCACTTCAAAACACTCTACTCTATCCTGCAACTCATCCTTCTCTCTCCTCATCTCCTCTAGGCCTCTCTGCATCTTTGCCACCTACCTCCTCAGGTCAACCATATCTATGTGGGCCTCATGTGCCCTCCACAAGGGCTCATCTACTAGAGCCTCGAAGTCCCTATCTCCCTACCTCTGTAGATTATCCAACTCTATCTCCAGCCTGTCTCTATCTACCTCAGACTCTCAAAGTCGATGCTCTGTAATCCTCAAGTGAGCCAGGGCTCATGTGAGTAGTATGGTAGGATCCTTAAGTGTGGTGGTACATATGGCACTATCGATAAGGGATATATCTTTGTAGCATCCACCTCCATCACCTTTCCCTCTCCTCTTGTCTCCCCCTCCTTTGGCCTTCTCCATCTCATTATCTTCATCACCCCCTCTCCTATGTTGACCTCCTCTCCTCCTCTGAAATCTAGCTAACCTCTCATCACTTGATTTGTATCCCAAGGCTCCCACAATAGGCTATGCTATCAAAATCTTCCCTAGCCTCCCCTCTTCCCACCATGCGGAGTATCATACTGTGGTCCCTACATCTGCTAGCCATCCCCTCCAAGGGTATTATGTCAGTGGGATAGTGGCCCACATCTGTTGTACATAATCTGTTGTAATCGACTCTCCCCATGATGTTTTCAGCTCCTTGGTGATCCTCTGGAGCCTCTGGGGTCCCTTAGGAATATCCTATTGTATCCTAAACTTCCTGGTGACCCCGTCTAGTCTATTCAACTCCACAACGAACAAATCCTATCCAATCAAGTAGCAAATTGAAAAGAAATAATCCTTGTACCTCCTGTCATCATCCCTCCACCCATGGAAGCATCGTGCCATGTAAAACCTCTAGGTGATGTCCTCTAATCTCAACCCATCCAATATTCACCACCATCCCTCAAAATCCCCCACTAACTATTAATGCAGCCTATAACCATACTCTATCCCCTACTAGTATGCAATTGGCAACATCTCATCTCTCACTCCAACAATCAAAATATCTGGTCTCGCTATGCTGATAGGCTCCCATGCCCACACCTGAGGTATTGTCACATGGGTGATGCTCATTGCTCATCTATAATATATGACATGCATATCATGGTATAGCTATGCTAACACACATGCTCCCCACACGAACTCCCCTTCTTGCCTCTCTATAATGAGTTTGACAACCTCAATAATATTGAGGCTATAGAAGTCTCCACTCCTGTCTGGCAACATGATCTCACTGATCAAATTACAGAGGTACACTAGTAGGGCCGGTACATATAATCACAAGTAAGCATCAAGATATAGCTCCCTCCCCTTAATCAGTAGGTCCACTGGTTCAAACATAGCCTACAGGCTCTCTTCCACTGGTCAGGGGCGGGCCAAGTTGACCAAGTGCCCTCAGATGGGAAATCATAGAATTCACTAGACATTCTCTAGCATCACTGTCATCTCCCCTGTTGGGAGGTGGAAGGTTGATGTCTCTAAACTCCATCTCTTTATTAACACTGTCAGTAATCCCCAGTGCACTTAGATGTTCAAATACCCCAACATGTGAAACAATCTCGCTTGTACTAGCGATTCATGGTCATGGGAATTCATCACTGTGCATGTCACCTCCAACAATGTTGAATGTCTCTCTTGTGTTCTCTGTGACTCAAAGCTCTGTACAACATAGAATAATTTGTCAAATTTTCTCACATTTCTTTCTCTTCCTGTCATTTTTCATCCCTACCCCAGGTTTTGGTGAATTCGCCTCTATGTAAGGCAATTTTTCTCTTTTTATTTCCTAGCATGTTTTCTTGTCCAACTAGCATGCTCACCCCTTTGTTGTCCTATGATGAATTCACCTATTTTCTTGGTGAATACACCCCTATATTTTCTGGGTGTCAATCTACCCATTTTTCCCTTAGAGGCGAAGTCACCTTCGCCCTTTTTCCTTGAGGGGTGATTTTGTAACCGCCCCTGTGTCTTTTCTCCCCCGACTGGAAAATTCATATCTATCCTTTCCCTCGAAAGGTGGATTCACATCCACCTATTTCCCCCTTTGGAAAAATTTCTTTCACCTCTTTCTAGTCTTAGTGAATTCACATTCGCCTACCCTCATGCATGTTCACCCTTGCATTGTGCAATCCCACCCCTTTCCTTAGAGAAGCAATTTTGAAATCACCCCTTTCCCAACACATCTACCCCTGCAGAGCGCAATTTCACCCCTTCCCTTTCTGACCCTTTTGGACAGGCAAATTTTCCGTCCAGATGAGTGACTCCATCCATCCATGGCAAATTCACATAAACTACCCGATCTTAAATTCAAAATATTCCTAAAAAGTCAAATCAAATTCACAAAGCAGGATGTGGAACCCTACCTAGTGTGGTACTGCTTGGTAGTAGTAAAACTGGCACACCTCCTCTCCTCAGTGGATGAGCTCATCATCCACAAATCCCTCATCATCTCTTCCATTAGCCATCCTGGTCACTCTTTCTCTCTCTCTCTCTCTCTCTCTCTTGTCTAGTCAACTACCAAGTATGCAAAAGGTGAAAAGTAATTTTCAAATTTACTATTTACAATTTTCACTTTTTGCACATATTTAGCCTTTTAAATAGCTACCATTTGCACCTATTATCTTGGGTAATTTTACCTTTCATTTAACCTTTTATTTCATGAGCTACCATTTGCACCCTGCTTATCTATTTTCCTCCATTCAAAATCCATTCTTCATGGTGTTTTACACTCTATCATGTGGTAGCCTCCATTCCTCCATATTAAGAAGTCGCTCAAGGCCCCTTTTCTTTCCCATCTATCGTCTCAAGGGGTCATACCCTGCTATTTTCCTCCATTCTTCTATCCCAGGCATCTTCCTCTTTGACATTAATGGTAACACATGATGTGAAAAACCATCAAAGAAAACATCCATCCCATTCTAGCATCCTCCTTTATTTTTTTATGATTAGACAACCTACACAACTTTTCTTGCACTCAGCTGTCCTTGCGATATTCTCTCTTTTACATGACTTAGTTTCCCCCTTTTTTCCATTTTCCTCCATTCTTTGGTCCTATCCACTTCCCTATGATACTAGGGCATTGTCTAACATTCTTTTCCTCTATGAAGCTGTTTATATTTTATTTTTCTTCAAAACACTGTTATTCTAATAGTATTTCGAAGAGGGGAAAAATGTAGACACCTGAATTTGACCACCCACATATGGTCAAATTCACCTCTTTTATTCCTCTATCCCACAACACTCATCCATATTAATTAAATAATTTATTGTTTGATTAATATTGCTCTACATCCTAATGTCCCTAAAGTATTTAATAAATTAATTAAATACCTTATTCCCCTTTCATCTCCAAATTAAATAAATATCCCAATTTATTCAATTTGGTCACTTTAGCCTTTATGAATTAAATTTATTTTTAATTCATCCCTTTTCCACTCTCCTCATGTCACATCCTCCATAATCATATCTAATCTAGGTTAATTTGATTAATCTGTGATTAGGATATGCACACTCCTAATCATCATTAGGGTTATATCTTCTATAATCTCCCACTTGCTTCTAATCTATCATTAGTTACTCATCTAATCATGCATTTTCACAACCTCAATCACTCAATTAGGTCAACCTAATCTCCATGCCAATTATTGTATGTTTCCTAAGTCAGCTGCATTAAATTCTTTCTCCTTTTGGAGAAGACAACCCCTTCCCTATGTGAATTTTTAATTCACATTTATTTCTTAAATGCATTTTAAATAATTTTAAATTCTTTCTCTCATCTCTATGTGGATATTTGAGGAATTTTTAATTCCTCACATATCCTCTCACCTAGATGTGGACAAGGACCTCCTTTATTAGGAGATATTTTCCACCCAAGGTACTATGTAGTACCTACATGTCATGTCCACATTATCTCCTCTTTCCATATCACTTTCCACATGTCAAGATGTGAGGGCTTGTGAGTTCTCAACTCACCCTAGCCCTTGATATTTCCCATCTTAGCTCGATCTTGGCCATCCATTTTTAAAGGCATTTCTGCTAAAAGTGATTGAATTTTCCCTCATTTGGAAGGAATCCACTTTTTCAATTAACCAATCACACATAGAATGCTACATACACATCCATCCAAACATCCTCCATTTTTTTAACATATGTTGAGCTCTCATCTTGCATCTTTCATAATACCCACAATCTCCATTGCATCCATCACCATCTTAGCTACATTTTGCACTAGGTTTCAAGCTATTTTTCCACCAAGGAGCACACAAATCAAACAATCAAAAGAGGAAATTTTTTTATCAATCTAAGCAAGGTAAAAGGTTTTTATTTTCTTGTGTTTTTGTTTAGATTCAACTAGGCCAATCTTGAGTGTTTTTTTTGTCTTCTACCTTGCATTTTTGTTGTTGTTTTGCATTTCTAGGTTAGAATTCACTTGCTTCATACCTATCATTATAGTTTGGTAAATAGCTACACTAGGGGATTCATTCTCCCCATTCACAAATAAACTATAATATATATTAGTATCCTTTTATGAAGCATGATTCATTTTTTAGCAATTTAGATTGCATATGCACATAGTGTCATATGGTTGCTAAACTAGGGGCTAAATGTAGTGTGAAAAATTATATTCCCTATAGGTGATAGTACAATTTCACACTTAGTTTGGATGTATTTTAGTGACCCTACATTTATGAATTTTAACCCTTTCTAAATAAGCCCTAGTATAGTTTATTATGCATCCCAAGGCCTATTTTTATCATTTTCTGACATTAAAATAAGCATTGAAAAAATGAATCCTATCATTAAATTTCCCCAAAAAAATGTGTCTTGGAAATTTGTGCCAGGACCCATTTTCCCATGGGAAAATTGGTCCCCTTCATTAGCCAAGACTCAAATTTTAATAGCTTATTGGTAGCATTTTAACATTCAAAATTGAACTTGCAATTTTCAGTTATCGAAATCTAATCTTTAGGAAATTAGGAAAATTCCTATAAAAGCCTAATCTTTCCATCATGTAAAAATAAATCAAGAAGAGGCAAAAAATAGAACACAAGAAAGAGCATTCAAGCAAAAAAAATTCAGAGTGTCGGAGCAATATTATTTGATATTGCAGGTCTTCAAGCCCATTTTCAGATTTGAGAAAGGATTGTCATATAATTGAATGTTGATGCCTATAGAATAACATGATGGATTCTAGGACTAGGAGATGCATTTGGCCACTTCCCTCTAACTAATGAATTATTTTTATTGTTATTGTTTTCAAGCTTCATTATAATAGCAACCTACAACAAGGTATTATTATGTTTCAAATTTATTTAGGGTCTTTTAACATCTCACTAAGTGGATCTTGTAACTATCATATAGGAATCATACTCTAATGCCCTCGAGTAGGGTTTATTTGCATCTTAGCTCTTAACAGCCTTAGACACACATAAGGTTAGGGCTAACACACTATTTTTTATCAGATCATTATCTTTTTATGAAGGTTTAATTACCAAACTAGATTTTGACCTGGGAAAGCCCTCATGTAAAAAAACAAACGATTTCTTTTTGTTGATTTATTACAAGTCTAAATTTGAAGACAAAGATTTGTAGGTATAGGAATAGAGTGTAGACAAAGACTTACAATCTAAAATTTTGAAGTTTTAGAAAAGATCTCAAGGACCCATTTTCCTAGGGGTGACCTTGTCCCTATTCACTACTCAGTATCAACTTTTGGTGAAAGGTATATGATATCAAACCTTTCTTGGGTTTTCTTATAAATTTTTGTTTTGATTTTTGTATATTCGGGAATCTATAATTTTCATCTTAGGTCATATAGTTCATTTAGTTACATTATTTTAAATAATTTCTAATCATTTTTTGGCATTAAATAATCACCAACTTAGGTCTAGTTGACTCACCTTTGAGGTTTAATGTGAATTTCTTGACCTTTTTGGTTTGCATTTTTAATGAAATGCTTGGGGAATAGGGAATTTAAACAACAAATCTCCTTTACCCTAATGGAAGTAGGGCTTTATCCTTTTCCCCATAATTACATTAATATGCTATGCACATGGTTCCACTATTCCATTTTATCTCTAAAATTTTACTTAATGATAATTGATTCCATACACAAGTTGATGCATACACCCTAAGGTAGGAATACAATATTGAGACCAAGGTCTTTTACCCAATCAAACATATTTCTTTCATATCTAGAGGATAAATTTACACAATACATGCATTTAGTTGATTTCAACACAGCATGCACTATTTGGAAGCACTGCATTTCTCCTCACACAAGAAAATAATTGCATCTTCAAATCACTTGAAGGCATATAGATTTAGAAATAAGAATTGTAGTGTTTTACACCTAGTTATTCACTTGCATTATGAAGTTAAATGATGTTTACTTTATTAAAGTTGTATTTTCTACACAATAGTCATGTCTTAAGAATCACCCTACACCATCATCCTAAACATTTACAAGTCCTAAGGGAGGGTACACAGGCTCTTTTATATTTAATTTTTTAAAATTCAAAATCTCTAAACATAGCTATTTAATCTCCTTCATAAGAAAATACATCACTCACATGAGGTTACATAATGCTCAATCAAATTTAACAACATAGTTGTTCCTTTTCTAATTACTCTTTCACAATCATAATTATCAAAGCATGATGAAATAAACTTAGGACCTCATAAATTCCTTTCAACCATCAATATCAACTTTGTTGAAGGCAATGGACATTTCTACTCTTGAAAGAGCTATGTTTGAAATCCTTTTGGAAATGTTGATTTATGTTGGCTTCTTGGCTTCTATTGTGGTCGAATTGTCGAAGTTTCCTAAAGTTTGGGTTGGAATGTGCCTAGTTGTTGAGGGTGTCTCCCTTGGTCTCCCATTGGTGAATGTTTGGCAAAATTTCTCTATGGATACATCAATTTCACTCTTTGGGCACCTGTTATTTCTATGTTTGTTGCTCTAGGGGTGGAGAAGCCCCTTTCTTGTATTTGTTTGGTTAGTGTCTTGATTTGGCCCCCTCAAGCTTGTTTCACTTGAAAGTTTTTGTTTGTGCTATACCTTTACCTATTGTTTTGATTCTCTAGCATTGGTGGTTTGGAGTATTGAGTTTTGGATTGCTCTATTGAAGGAAGTGGAAGTTTCAACTCTTGAAGGAACTATGTTTGAAATCCTTATGGACAAACTAATTTGTGTTGGCTTGTTGGATTTTTTTGCGGTAGGCTTTCTAAAGTTTTCTAAATTTTGGACTAGGTGGTGCTTGGTTGTTGTATTAGCTCCAATGGGCATTGTTATTGAAGTTAATTTGGAAAAGATGAACTTTTTGCAGTTGATGGGGCTGAGTTCAAAGTTTATGATGGCCTTGTTTCTTCTATTTCTCATTGTGGCAAGGATTTTTTTTTCAAATGGAGTGTCTATAGTCTTCCTAGCTCTGGAGTCTATCTCCTATGGAGGGGGAGACCCTTCCTATTGAGGTGAAGTCCTATCCTAAGGAGGTGGATAGTGGTTCTGTGGGCTTAGTGGGTTGTTCATGCTTCTTTAGTCGGTCTTCTCCCCTAGAGATCCTATTGAGGTAGAGGCCACACCTATTGAGGTGGAATTTTGGTAGGTGTGAGAGTCTTTTTTGCAGTGGTCAAAGTTCTCTTGGTTATTTCTCCTATAGAGGTGGTGGGGTTAGTTTGAAGATGGGATTTTTTGGCTCCATTAGCACTACCTTATTTTATGACACAAAAATAGGTTTGAGAAGAGAAATATTTGTTGCTGCTTGGCTACTGTATACCTTGGGGTGGAAGTTGTTTATTTTTTTTGTGTTTACAGCTAAATGGATGGCTTGCAAACTTGTTTTTTTGACCACGAGGCCTTCTTTGAATGTTGATTGGTTTTTAGACCCATTTATATTTGATTGTAATTGTTTGATGTTTGTCTAGCTTTTACACCCTTGGGGTAGTTGTTGTGGTAGGTTTCTATTCTATAGCTTTGCGAGTGGGATTTTGGCCTATTCTCCTAGCAGTTTTTCTTGTTTATCATTGTTATTCTATTGGAAACATGAGTTGTGTCCTACTATTGTTTCATCCTTTAGCTCTTCTATGTATTGCTACATATGCTTTTTGCTAAATCTTTCTTGTTGTAAAAGGGATTAGGGCCCTTTCAAAATCCCTGCTTAATTAATCAAAACTAAGAAAATAAGCACAAAGGAAAATTTACACATCCATGTTCACCACATGAGCAACAACACTAACTAGAGGAATTATTTTCAATATTTGGATCCTTATTTAATTGTTCTTAAGGAGTTCTTGAGTAACATTAGGATTCCTCTTTTTCTGAAACTTGATCATGTGATTTGGGCCCCCTGTGCTAATGGAAAGTTTTTTGTGGATTTGGCCTTTGTCAATTCAATGGAGAAGACCAACTCCTTTCCATTCTAGGGGAAATTATGGAATAAGTTGTTGTTCTCTAAGGTGAATTTCTTTTTCTGGTTACTTATGCAAAGAAAAGTGTTAACTTAGGATAATCTTTGTAAAAGGGGATTTGTGATTCCTAATAGATGTATGCTTGTGAATAAAATGCAAAGACTCATTTTCACCTTCTGATTGGCTATAACTTTTATGCTCTCATATGGGGAAAGTATCTTACTCTTTGGAATCTAGGTTGGGTGTTTTCAAACTCTTACTAAAGCTTTGCAGAGCAATGGAAATTCCCCTCATCTTCCTCCATTCTTTGAAGGCTTTGGGATCTTATGGCCTTGCATATTGCTTGGGGTATTTGGAAAGAATGTAATAACAAAAAAATTTGTGATTCTAAACAAAAGGTGGATAGTGTCTTCATCAAGATACATCAAGCCATTCTGGAAAAGTTTTCTCTTGGTGACTCTAATGCTCCAAGTTGTGCTCCATCCTCATGTTTGGCTAGTTATGAATTATTGGTGATTACTAAGTGGAAGACCTCCCTTATGTTGTCTAAGGTTGTTAAATTGAGTTTAAATGATAGATTGAGTACTAAGTGGATGCCCCCACCTGTAGGGTGGTTTTAGATTAATTTTGTTGGGATAGCCAAGAGTAACCTTCATCCTACAAGTTGTGGGGAGTATTGAGGAATGATATTGGAAGGTTCTTGGGCATGGTGGCACTCTCGTCAAGAATTCAAACCAATCACTGTGTAGAGGCTAAGGCTATGTTCACCAACATTAAGTTTTCCTTGGAAAAATGCTACTCTAAAATTTGGGTGGATAGTGACTCCCTAAACATTGTCAATTTCCTACATGGACTCCATAATCCTTCCTAGACTATTGAGCAGCTGATTAAGGAAACTATAATGATGTTGAGATTACATGAGGAAATTTGTGTTTGTCACATCTTTTGAGAGAGTAACTTATTAGAAGTTTTTTTTGCTAATGAGGCTTTCAAAAGTAATGAGTACAAGTCATGGGAGGAGTACTCCATCCTTCTCAAGGAAGCTAAGGTTTTAATGAGAAATGATGGATATGGTTGATCTTATTTGTTGGAATTATATTACCATATATACCTACATTATCATCACATTTATTGTGGGTATCTCTTTGATTGGTGACTATTAGTTGAGTGACTATATCTGAGGGTTTCTACTATTGGTTATTGTGAAAATGGGGGGTGATCAATCTAGAATTGAACCCCATTCTTGCATGAGTGTTAGGAAGAATATGAAAATTTGGAGGATCCTTGTGCATGGAAACTTTACGCCTTTCCTAGAAAGGCTTCATGGCCATGACTCCAAGGCTTCAACGAAATTTTTTTCTTGATGGAATAATCACAAGCTCCAGATTAAGGGAATGGTTTTTGAGTTAAATGAGGAGTTGATAGCTACTATATTATGGGGCTACCTATGGTTGGACACAAATTATTTATAGATAAGAAGAGTAATGAGGAGGCTATGGCTCAATTTGTTAAGGATGATGAGTGGAAGAAGCTTATCAAGTTGCCATCTTGGGGCTACAAGCGAATGTCCCTTAAGAAGATCTAGGTGGACATTGTGGAGATTAATATGTGATATGTGACCCTTGAAGGAAGATTTATTGCAATATTAGGCCATCATTTTACCTTGTTAAATCATTTTAGACATGGACTCTTTATTTTGTTTCCTTTATTTTTGTTTTCCTTACTGGAGATGTATGTGTATGCACATTTTAAAAATGGGAGGGTGTCGGTTTTGCATGAGGGTCTCATCTTGCTCATTATGGAGCATGTGAAGGCTCACATTCTAGCTAAATCTTTAAAAGGCAAGGAAAAGGCGTTGAGTGATGGGTCTCATTCATTTGGATTGGATACTAGCATAGTTGGGGAGGAAGAGTGGGTTGAGGAAGATATGGATAGGGTTTCTTCCCCTATCATCACACCTTCCAAGAAGAGGAAAAAAGGTAACCCTAAAGGAAAATGGACTACCAAGAGGGTTATTATTCAGGAATTAGAATCCCAAATAGATGGCAATGATACAGAGGTTGGCTCTGGGGATTCTAGGTCTAAGGAAAATGTAGCCTTTAATGGCTAGGTTGATGTAGTGGCGGGAGATAAGGAGGAGGGCTTGTAGGAGAATGTTGTGGTTATGGAGGACAAGGAGAGGCCGAGAAGGGCTTCAAAGTGTCGTGCAAAGATAAAAAATTAGGCACTGAAAGGTGGTGGTAAGGTCACAATTTAGAATCATGAGGAGAAGGGCTTAGAGGAGAAGATAGTTGAAATTGATGATTCCCCACTTTGAAACTCACCTATTGTGGAACCCTCTAGTGAGAAAACTATGTATGAGGAGGAGGATGGTAATCAAAAGGTTGGTAAAACTAAACCTCTCAAAGTTAATCCAATTTTAGAGGACTTCTCATATCTCAATGATGATACCACATAAATGTTCAAACTCCTTGACATGGAGCATGTGGGGGCCACTGGGACTTTTAAGTTGGTGAAGTGGAATTTATAGGAATTCAATAGGGTGAACATTAAGATCAGGCAATTGAAGGAAAATGTGTAGAACATTCCAAAAATCTCTACTTCAAACATTTTGATTGATTGAATTATGTAATTAGAATGTTCTTTTTCAAGCTTCAAGTCTATATGCAAGCATTGTCTCTTTGATTTGGAGGCCAATGTCTTGGACACCAATGTAGACATTAAGAAATTGTTTCAAGCATGCCACATTTTTATTAAGAATAGTGTTGAATCCTTGGAGGTCATGTTCTGTAAGATTAGTGAGTTTAGAGAAGACTAGCTCTACTTTATGGAGTTGATGGAGAAGGACCAAGCTACTAAAGGAAAAGGTAAAAAGGTTGGGAAGGATGAAGTTAAAAGCCCTATTGCTAGAGGGAGGGGAAACTTGAGGAAATCCTTTGAGGAAGAGAAAAAAGAACTATTGGACATAATTGGTCTTCACAGGAACTAGGAGCTTGAGGTGGCTAACACCTTAAGGAGCATGAAATAGTGTCCAATTTTTTGTTTTGTTGTTTTTGTTTCTTGCTGCTAGGTCTCTTTTTGTTTACTGTTGTCTTGCTGCTATTTTGATGTTGGCTACTATTGATGGTGTAATGTTTTATCTTTGAGCAACATTTTGTTTGTTCTGGTTGTTGGTTTCTACTGTTGGCGTAATGTTTAATCCTTAAGAAGCATTTTATACATTCTATTGTAAAGGGTTTCGGGTCCCTTCAAAACTTGATTTTCCCTTATAATCAAAACAACACTAACTAGAGATCCCAGTGCTACAACCATGCTTTGATACAAAATTTAATTCCTAGAGCATTCTACCAAATACATAAATAAGTATATAAAATAATTTTCAATTTTTTTACCACAAACATAAATCTAACTCACATAAGATTGCTTCCAAGTAATTACAGGAGGACCTAACGGGTTAGACCTATGCCTCAGGGGATCATCACTCGACACCCTTTCCTATGTGATGCATAGAGGCTTCATAATTTGAGAACTTAAAATTTGAGCCATCATGTACTTGGTTGACAAATAATAATGTATATCAACTAGGTTCTAAACTCATAATCACTACAGAACTATTTGATCATGTAATCATCTAACAATTTTTAGATTGTTTAACACAACAAAACAAGAAAACATTTAAATAGTAAGGAATTTTGTTTCCTTTATCCAAATTTTAAAATTCAATATTTTTTGAAAGGCGAAGAGACTAGAAATAAAACCCAAAAAGCATTTAATAAGGTTCTAAAGCACATGATAGCAGTTTTGACTACAACTCACATCACTATTTATCTATCTAGAACAACAATTTGGACAAAAATATCATCTAAGAAAAAACCATAGAAATTTATTTTCTAAATATTCTATTAAAAAACCTATTCACAAAGGGTAGCATAACAAACAATATATCCAAGATTATGAAATAAGTACATATTATGCAGTGAGGGATAGTAGTTATGATACATTCATACATTCTTGAATTGAGTATTGATGTTTGAATTTTCCAGTGTTACAAAGTTAATATGCATTGCATATATTATGAATAGAATAAGCTATAAGTATTTATGTAGTAGTAGAAGAAGAAAGATATTATCATTTTTTTGAGTGAAGGAATAAATTTTTACTCAAAAATAAAATAAGATAAATGCCTTGTTCAATAAAATAGTTTGTAGCAAAGAACATGATTAAATTTTATGTAATTAAAAGCCAATGTAAGAATAATAGTTGATGACTATTTTTGGTTACTATTCAAGGTAGCCATCAAATTCCATTAATATTGCCTATTCATGTAAAGACCATATTTTTAGGCATAAAACAATAGTCACAGACCTGCAAATTATTTATGATACATTCATCCATTCTTCGTGTTCTCATACATTAGTTCAAATTTATTTTGTATAATTAATGATTATCTGATAGGCTATTTGTGTGAACTTTGGTCAGAATTTTTGTTAGCCTTCCTAGTTTTTGAGCTTTCTAGCATTGGGAAAAAGGTGGTTGATTGTTTTTTAATTTTTTTTTTTAATTAGCTAGAATTTTCATTAGCCTTCCTAGTTTTTGAGCTTTTTGGCATCGAGGAAAAGGTGGCAGATTTTTTTTTTATTTTTAAATAAAAAGCGTTTGGTGTGCTGATAGAGAAGGCCAACAAAATGGCATCAACATTAATCGTGTTCTCATATATTAGTTCAAATTTATTTTGTATAATTGATTATTATATGATAGGCTACTTGTGTGAACTTTGGTTAGAATTTTCATTAGCCTTCCTAGTTTTTGAGCTTTCTAGCATTGGGAAAAAGGTGGTTGATTGTTTTTTTATTTTTATTTTTAATTAGCTAGAATTTTCATTAGCCTTCCTAGTTTTTGAGCTTTCCCGTAGCGGGGAAAAGGTGGAAGATTTTTTTTATTTTTAAATAAAAAGCGTTTGGTGTGCTGAGAGAGAAGGCCAGCAAAATGTCATCAACATTAATTTTTGTATGGTTTTTATGTAGTGGCGGTGGTTATAAGTAGCACTTTCCTTTAAAATCCTCAGAAAACATAGTGAGTGTCTGCACAATTTTTGATAAGGCATTGTTGGGTATTGCTCTCTGGGTTTACCTTGTTGTTCAAGATAGCTGTGAGTGAGGAGGGAACGCTTCTATGAAGGTGCAAGTGCCATCATTGGTTGTGGAATTTATGTGAAGGTGGTTGGATGTTGTGTGTTTTTTGCTTGGGGTGATGGTTGTAAAAGCAGTACAAAAGTGTGGCTTGTGATAATTGTTTTCCCATTTTTTGCAGGCAGTGGAGAAATAAGAGTGAAGATAAAGCAAGCGGGAAGAGGTGCATTTGAAGCAATCGGGAAGAGGTGCATACTGAAAAAACTGTTTCTTGAGTATTTCAAAAATAGTTTATGTTATATTCCAAAGGGAATTGTTGATTGTTGTTCTACAACTTAGGCTATATTGTTTCATTTATGGTTTATGTGTATTCGTGATGGGTGGAAGGCAATATTGTTTTCTTTTGTGTTGGTATGTTACTTTGAATTTGTGCATTTTTTTTTTGGTTTTTCCATTTGGGTCACTGTTGAAATGAATATTATTTATGGTCTCCATGTAGCCGCAATGGGTGGAAGGCAATATTGTTTGTTTGTGTGTTGGTTTCTTATTGTCAATTTGTCTGTTTTTTGTGGGTTTTTTCATCTAGGTCACTATTGAAAACAATATTGTTTCATTTATGGTTTGCGTTTTGTGGTGAAGGTTTTGAATCGATTTGTTACTATGAGATTTTAGTATTTTTTGGGTTTTTCATCTAGGTCACTGTTCAAACAAATATTTTGTGGTGATGGTTACAACAAAATGAAATAGTTAATGTTATACAGTTTATGTTCTTTTGCATAAGGCAGTGTTGATTGTTGTTCTGTAGGTTAGGCTATATTCTTTCCTTTCCAATAAGGCTCTATTGAAAAAATACTATATAGTTTGTTGAAACAAAAATTCTTTGATTTATGGCTCAACTTTTGTAGTGATGGTTTTGCATGGGTTTGTTACTACAATTTTTTGTGTTTTGTGGGTTTTCCCATCTGGGCTACTATTGATACTGATATTGTTTTATTTATGGCTTTCATTTTGTGGTGATGGTTACAAGTCTCTAGGTTGGGTTATATTTTTTCATTTATGGCTTTCGTTTTGTGTGAATGGTTGCAAAATAGTTAATCTCATCTGTTTGTTGTGATTTTTTTCATTTGGGTTGTTGTTCAAACCAATATTGATTCATTTATGGTTCGTGTGGTGAAGGTTTTGAATTGGTTTGTTGCTGTGAGGTTTTTGTGTTTTGTGGGTTTTTCATCTGGGTCACTGTTGAAAGCAATATTTTGTGGAAATGGTTGCAATGCAATGAAATAGTTAATGTTATATAGTTTGTGTTATTTTCCATAAGGTAGAGTTGATTGTTGTTCTCTAGCTTAGGGTATATTGTTTCCTTTCCGATAAGGTTCTGTTGAAAAAAGACTATATAGTTCATTGAAAGCAATATTGTTTGATTTATAGTTCGACTTTTGCGGCAATGGCTTTGCATGGGTTTGTTACTGTGATTTTTAGTGTTTTGCGGGTTTTCCCTTTTGGGTGACTATTGATACCAATATTATTTCATTTATGTATTTCATTTTGTGGTGATGGTTGCAATGTGATAAAATAGTTAGGGTATGTGTAGGATCATCATGGAAAAAATAGGCCCTTAAGTGGCAAAAAATTTAGAAAAATCAAAGTTAGGCAGCTTGACACAAAAATTTGAATAAGTTATCTATATTATTTCAAAAATATGTAAGAATAGAATCTATAGAAAATTGAATGTAGTTTCTAAACTACTAGATTTATTTTAAAAAGAAAATCTATTTAGTGAAAATTTGAAATTTCAATGCAATAGTACTTAAATTTTAGGAAAAAATAAAGAAGTAGGTGTTTGTGACCCTAATCACAATAAAATGATAATATTTTTTTATAATATTTTAGAAATAAGTAGAGGGACTCATGTCTGAATGTGATGCATATTTTTGTAATTTTTTCCAAGTAAATATTAATTATGAATTTTTATTACAACTTTTTAAAAATATAAAAACTTGTGTCGACCATTAACTTGGTCAAAACTTCATGAAATTCAAATTTTATTTTTTTAATCCTATAGTATGTGAAACATAGAATGTGATGCATATTTTGGATTCCAAAAATGTGATACCGTTTGAAAGCTATAGATTTTTTTCAATTAGCCTATCAATTAGGACTTTAGTCGCAATTCAAATAGAAAAATGAATAATAATTACTTATTAAATTCAAAGTAAAGCATAATTTATATTGGTGGAAAGCTGGGAATCTCCTTTAAAAACCCTTCTCATTTCATAAATTTTGGGTAAAAAAAAGTCGTAAACCACATACCCTACAAATACCCATCATGTCGCCACTTTTGGCCCATCATGATCCTACACATACCCGTTAATGTTATGTAGGTCATGTTGTTTTGCACAAGGAAATTTTGACTATTGTTGTCTACCTTAGGCTATATTGTTTCATTTATGGCTTCTATTCAATTTGAATGGTTGCAACATAGTAAAATAGTCAATGTTATGGACTTTATGTTGTTTTCCATATGGTATTGTTGACCCCAGTTTTTAAGCCTTTTGGCTCCCTAATTCCAGTAAGGAAAAAGGTGGCAAAAATTGTTTTTTTATTTTTAAATTGAAAGTGTTTGGCATGCCGATAGAGAAAGCTAGTGAAATGGAATTAGTATTAAATTTTTGTATGGTTTATGTGTAGTCATAATGGTTGTAAGTAACAGTTGCCTTTTGAAGCTTAGGAAAACATAAAGAATGTTTGTGCAATTTTTGATAGGCATTGGTTTATGGCTATATTATTTCCTTTCTAATAAGGTCTTGTTTAATAATAATAATTCCCTAGGATGCTGTTGAAACCATTATTGTTTCATTTAAGGTGTCAGTGAGTATGTCTATGCATTCATTATGTACATGTATCTTTGAGGTGATGTGTCTATCTAAATATGGATATGTCTAGTTTTTAATATCAATATAGCTATTTGCTTCTTGTCTAGTGTGATTGGCACATACTCTTGTATCTACACAATTGGTATTCACTATTCTCAATGTTTATATGCCCTTGTTGAGTGTTTTTCTCTAGCTTTGGCTATATCATTTCATACTTGATGCATAGTATAGTAGTATACGTCATATAATTTATGTTGTTATCCATAGGGCATTGTTAAATGCTAGTTTATAGCTCTGGAAATATTCTTTGCTTTCCGATAGAGTTCTCTTGGAAAAAGGAAATTCCTATGGAAATGTTTAGTCCATTATTGTCCCATTTATGGTGTGAGTGTGTATGTTTGCATATGCATTTTCTACAAGTATCTTTGACATTATGCATTTATCTGTATATAGATATGTCGAGTTTTTTATATCAAACACAAAAAATCACATTGACAAACCCATACAAAACCATAGCCACAGATCACAAACCATAAACAAAGCAATATTGCTTTTAACAAACAATATAGTCTTCTCTGAACAACACCATATTAAAAATAAGACAATATAGCCTTTTCAATAGGACATTATAAAAAATGAGACAATAAAGCCTAAGCTAGAAAACAACAATCAGCGATGCCTAATGGAAATCAACATAAATTGTATAGCGTTAACCATTTTTAAGCCAAACAACAACAATCAACAATTCCCTATCAAAATCAACATAAACTGTATTATGTTAACTATTTTATTGCACTACAACCATATCCAAAAAAATGCAATTTGGGTTGAACATCGACCCAGATGCAAAAACCCACAAAACAAAAAAAATCATAGTTACAAAGCCATGCAAAAATATAGTCTTTTCTCAAAACCATCTTATCACAACTTGAAACAATATAGCCTTTTCAACAGTACCTTATAAAAAATGAAATAATGTAGCATAAGCCAGGAAATAACAATCAACAATGCCTTATCAAAATTAACATAAACTGTATAACGTTAACTATATCAAAGATCAACAACAATAATTAGTAATGCCTTATGAAAATAAACATAAATTGTATAAGGCTAACTATTCTATTATGTTGCAACCATAGGGATAAAATGAAAGGCATAAGTCAAACAATATTTTTTTCAACAACATCCAACATGGAGGAACCCACAAAACACAAAAAAACACAATAACAAATCGATGCAAAAATATAGTCTTTTCTCAACAACACGTTATCAAAAAAGGAACAATATAGCCTTTTGACTAGAACCTTATAAAAAATGAAACAATATAGCGAAAGCTAGAGAACATCAATTAACAATACATAAAACCCATTCAAAACCATAGCCACAAAACCCATGCCTGCACAATTGGTGTTCACTATTTCAATGTTTATATGTATGTGTGGGCATGTATGTATCTATATTGTCATTTCCGATAAGGTGTTGTTGTTGAAACCATTGTTATTTCATTTGAGGCTTCCATTTTGTGGTTATGGTTGCAATGCTACATAATTTATGTTGTTCTCCATAAGGCATTGTTGACCATTGTTTTGTAGCTTTGGCTATATGGTTTCATGTTTTTAAATGCAATTAAATAGTGCATGTTATATAGTTTATGTTGTTATCCATAACATATAGTCAACTATTGTTCTATTGCTTTGGCTACATTGTTACATTTCCATAAGGCTTTGTTCAAGCCAATATTATTTCATTTATGCTTTTTGGGTGGTGTTGATGGTTGCAAGGCAATTTAACAGTTGTGAATGCTAATACATGTGTTAAATATGGTGACATAGCTATATAACCAAACCACACAAAATAAAATGAGGACCATAGAGTACAAGTGATACAAAACTATAACCAACATAAACAATACAAAAGAAAAGAAGTGTATCTTTTTTTGTTAAACATTATAAGTTGGTGTCCATTGTCTTAATATATAACTAGTTAAATGCATGTGCTTGTTGTTGCGAATTATTTTTTTGGTAAAGACGAGTATATATGGATGTTTTCTACATGTAATTTCACATACATACATATCTACACACAGGAAAAGAAAAATGAAAGCCTACAAGAGATGGCAAAACCTCTAGAACATAAAAAATCCACAGTGTCAAACCCAATTAAAACCATCACCACAAAAGGTGAACCATAAATTAAACAATATTGATTTCAACAAATAATATAGTATTTTGTAGACTACAATCAACAATGTGTATATATGCATATAACTTCATATATATATATATATATATATATATATATATATATATATATATATATATATATGTATATATATATGTGTATATATATATATATATATATATGTATATATATATATATATATATATATATACATATATATATATATATATACATACATATATATATATATATATATACATATATATATATATATATATATATATATATATATATACATATATATATATATATATATATACTATATATATATATATATATATCATTGTAACTTTGTTTATTTTTATATATATGTATTGCATGTGTTTGATGCATATGTAGGCATCTATTGCTTGGAAATATATAAACAAAAAAAGAATGTGTTACATTTATTGTGATTCATTTATCTTTCGCTATGTGCAACTATGTATGTATGTGAAATTAGATGTAGACAATATTCATATATACTGCTAGCCATGTTTATTGTTTGGGGAAACTTAAGTTAAATACACCTTTTTAGTTATTATTTTCTTTCAGCCTCAAAATAGGAATCAAAATGGTAGGCTATATAGTAAGTGCAATAAGGAACATTGGTATCACCTTTGGTCAGAGTGGTGGGCGATGTATGTCCTATTTTGCAGTAAGCATGCATAGATTGTCCACCAGTGTATTCAATGGTAATATCAATATTTATTATTGCACTTAATATACTTGACGCCATAGATATAAGGAACAAAAGAAGGAAAAAAACCATGAACTATACAACTTTAACTATTTTGTTGCATTGGAGCCATCAGAGAAAAATGGAGGCCATAACTAAAACATTGTTGGTTACAACAGTGGCCTAGATGGAAAAAGCCACAAAACACAAAAAATTATAGTAGAAAACCTTTAGAAAAGCTCACTTTTTTGGCTTGCACCTCTGATAGCAGGAAAAGCCTCAGAACAACACCCAATAATGCCTCATTGGAAATTGTGCAAGCTTTCTCTATGTTTCCCGAGCTTTAAAATGGCATGCATTATTACAACTGTTGCCACTACATGGAAACCATACAAAAATTAATGTTGGTGCGACAATTGCGGGCTTATGTACAACCGTTGCCACTAGAGGGAAGCCATACAACAATCATTGTCATTGCCAGAATGGCAAGCTCCATTTCTCTTTCGCTATTTGTAGATATGGATGTATGTGAAATTGGATGTAGACAACATGCATATATACTGCTAGCAATGTTTATTGTTTGGGGAAACTGAAGTTAAATACACCTTTTTAGTTATTATTTATTCTAGCCTCAAAAAAGAAATTAGAATGGTGGGTTGGATAGTAAGTGTAATAAGGAACATTGATATCGCCATTGGTCAGAGTGGTGGGCGATGCATGTGCTATTTTGTGGTAGGCATGCATAGATTGTCCACTGGAATATTCAATGGTGATATCAATGTTTTTTATTGCACTTAATATATAGATTGTCATGGATATGAGTGTTAGCTGCATCTAATCTCACAAATATACAATCTGCACATGGGGAAAATCATATGGCACACAAAAAAAGAAGGCAAAACAACATAAATTGTATAACATTAACTATTTTATTACATTGGATCCATTGCCACAAAATGGAGGCCATCTATAAAACAACATTGGTTACAATAGTGGCCTAATCAATGTTGATGCCACAATGATGAGCTCTTGTAAAGGTGCAAGTTTGATCAACCATTGTTAAGCTTTTGTGAAGGTGGTTGGAGGTTATTTTGGTTTTTTTTGCATGAGGTGATGGTTGGAAAAGCAATACATGGAAGCCATAAAACAAATAATATTAGTACTAAAAAAAAATTCTTTTTCAAAAAACACCTTATTGAAAACTAAAACAATATAGCCTTTTCAAAAACACCTTATCAAAAATGTAATGATGCACCCTAAACTATAGTGCAACAATAAAAAATGCCTTATGAAAATCAGCATAAATTGTATAGTGTTCACTATTTTTATACATTGTAACCATAGCGACAAAATGGAGGCCATGAATAAGAAATTATGTCCCCCATTAGCACCTGATTGATAATGAACCAATATAGCCAAGGCTAGAGAACAATGAACACCAATTCCTTGTTGAAAACAAGAAAAAGTGTATAAGATTAACCATTTTATTGTGTTGCAACCATCACCACAAAATAACAGATACATACATATCTGCATGTACGGAATGATAGGCTATATTTTAAATGTTATATGGAAGAGTGATGTCATAATTGACTACAATGATGGACAGTGCCTTGTTTTGTTGTGTTTCACTTTATCTCTCCTATGTACAGATATTTTTGTATGCCAGACTAGATGCAAACAATATTGATACATACTAAGACATCCTTGGAATTATAATATATATTTTAAGTGTTGTATGGAGGATTTATGCCCCCATTGATTGCAGTGATGAACAATGTATTTCCATTATGTGAAGATATGTATGTATGTCATAGTGGTTGCAAACAACATTGATGCATACTGATTGCTATGTTGATTTTGTTGGGACATTCTTGGAATGATAAGCTATATTTTAACTATTATATGAAACATTGATGCCACCATTGATCACAGTGATGTACAATATATGTTCTAGGTTGGTTTTTTTTTTAAGAAAAAAGACAGTTTTCAAAATGATTTATAAAGAGCTTTCTAAATGTGCAATTTTTATATTATTTATTTTTGGTCATTTCGTTAATGTCTCCATAGAAAATTTGAAAGATAAAAAAATTGAAATAAAAAAGGGAATGGAGCTTGTTAGCCTTTTTTTCTTTAATTGAATCTTTGGCCCTTATGTTTTTGTCACAATAGAGCTCGTGGCCAACCAACTGTGTTGTAGCTCTGAACATTTTAAACAGCAGTCCCAACAATGTTAGTGGACTCTAGCTCTCCCCAGGCTGTTGGACAACCCTCGGGTGGCAATCTTGTAACTCTGTTCCTTGTTTTCTTTTTGTTGCTAGCAATTGTATTGGATCTTTGTAATGTGCATTCAATGAACTGTAAAAATTCTTTGCTTGCATTGGTGACACTTGTAGTATATAGTTTGACTTATTTATATTTCAAGTATTTATGTGTGCTTCACATTTTTGTTTGCTAGCCATTTGGGAGCAACCCATGTTTATCTATTTACATGTCTTCCATTTTATTGGAGTTGCATATAACTTCATTTTTGTTATAATATTTCCTATCTAACATTCAATGATAATTTTCTTCTACGTTCCGCACAATACTTCTATGATTTAGCTTGAGTCTACTTGCACACACATATATATAGATTTATACTTGTTGATAGAAATAATTCCATTTAAAGTTATACATATATATATTCATAGATGCATTGTGAAGTATAGGTGTGGATAACTATGTATGTTGTGGTGCTCAAGCTACAACTCTGCACTCAACAATGCCTTATTGAAAATAACATAAAGTGTTGAATTACTGTGCAAGTTTTGAATGCATCCTATTATTGCAACCACCGCCAAAATATGCAGCCCATAGATGAAGCATTGTTGCCATCATAAGCTATGCCAAGTGATTTTTATTTCACTTTCTTAGGCAACAAACATATGTATCTAGATTTAAACTTTTCTGTATTTTTTCTTGCACCTATTGACAGGTCATTGTTGGGAAAATAATTTTCTAGGTCTTTGTTGAAACCATCATTGTTTCACTTAAAGCTTTTGTTTTGTGGTGATGGTTGCAATAATATACAGTTTACATTGTTTTCTATAAGGCATTGTTGATTGTTGTTCCCTATCTTTGGCTATAACCTAGAGCTACAAAATAGTAGTCAACAATGCCTTTTTTGTAAATAACAAAAACTATTTAGTTTCTTTGGTAACTTTATAATGCTTAATATTATTCTGGACATATATGTGGACAATTTTATTGCTTATAGTGTCTATATATGTGGATTGTTTTATTGCTTTGCAACTATCGCTACTACATGAAAACCATAATTGTTTTTCAACTGCATATATATGTATTGCATGCATTGGATGCATATGTAGCAATGTGTTGCTTGGAAATATATAAACACAAAAAGTGCATGTTTCTTTCGTTGTGTTTCATTTCTATTTTGTTGTGTACAGATATGTATGTATGTGAAATTAGATGTATGCAACATTGATATATACTGCTCATAATGGTTATTGTTTGGGGAATCTAAAATTAAATGTAGCTTTTTAGTTCTTATTTCTTCCAACCTCACAAAAGGAGTTGTTAGAATGATAGGCTATATAGTAAGCATAATAGGGCACATTGATTTGATGATTGATCAGAGTAATGGGCAATGTATGTTGTTGCTCAGGGGTTTAGTGAGAACCGATGAGGATCCATGACCCAATATGGTACGGTGGAGAGAGCCTCATTTTTTTGTGTTTAATTTTATATTTTCTATGTGCAAATCTGTGTTTTTTTGACATTTGATGCAACCAACATTCATATGTATGAAGTCCACCTATGGATATATATGTGTGTTGTCTACATATAACTTTGGATGCATAAATATTTGTGTAGATCTTCCTTTATAAGCATATATATATAGACTCTTTTATTGTTTTCCACCCATTGCCACTACATGGAAATCATAAATGAAATAATATTTTTGCATCCATTCAACAACAATCAAAATGTGTATATGTGTGCAGTTAACTTTGGAAATATATATATCGATGTAGATTTTGTTTTGAAACTCCAAATATATCTATTGCACGCATTGGATGTATATGTAGGATCTATTGCTTGCAATTATATACATGCAAAAAAGTATGTGTCTCTTTTGTCATGCTTCATTCGTCTTTTCTCCTGTGTAGATATGTGTGTGTGAAATTAGATGTAGACAACACTCATATATATTTCTTGCATGTTTACTGTTTGCAAAGATAGATGTAGACAACATTCATATATACTCCTCACCATGTTTATTATTTTGCAAAGATAGTTATTATTTGTTTCATCCTCAAAGAAGTATCCTTACAATAATAGGTTTTATATTAAGTGTAGGAAAGATTATTTTCACTATCCATCATAGTGGTGGACAGTGTTTGTTCTTGCTTGGGGGTTTGGTGAGAGCCTATGGGGCTCCATGACCCAATAAGGCAAGGTGGAGAGTAGGCCTTCTTCTGTTCTTTCTCATTTTACTTCCCCTATGTACATATATCTATGTGAAATTAGAGATGGACAACATTCATCCCTATGTACAGATATTTATCTATGACAAATTAGATGCAAACATAATCCTTATATACTCCTTGCTATTCTTATTCTTTTCATAAGATAATTATGATTTTTATTTGATCTATGCTATTTTTCCACTAGGAATGGTTGGAAAATGATAAAATAGTCCATGTTGTTCATGATAAGCCATTGTTGGCTATTTTTTTATGGCTTTAAGGATAGTTGTTATTTTTCTAGGCCTCAATAACAATTTTCTCAGTGTTTCATCTAAAACTTAATATATAGCCTTGCATTGTAACAAACCCTTATTGAGGTTTAGACAAATAACAACTATTCTTCAAGAATAATATGGACTATTTGAAAGGAAATAAAAAAGAGCAATGGAAAGTACTAATAAAGAGCAATTTTTTGAAGGAAAGAGATTACCAAATAAGTTGAAGTAGCCAAACCAAGCACCACCAAAGCAAGAGAGACACAAGAATTTGTTAAGGGGAAAAAACAAGAAAAAACCCCAATATTATGAATGGAGGCAAAATGCCTAAAGAATAATACAAAGAGAGAGAGCTTCAGCCTTAGCTTGCTTGCTTGAGTCTTGAAGAATGAGAGGAGAGGCACCTCAATAAGTAGAGGTGAGAAGGAGGAGTTAGAATGTAACTCCCAACTCAATGAATGCCACCATTCATCTATGTGTGTGCAAAGTGTCACCTCTTAAGGAGGTGGTTACAAATATTCCTTAATAAAGGAATTAAAAATAAGTTATCCTCACACATGTGTGAGATGACAAAGACAAAAGACTTGTAGGGATTCCTTTGGAATATTCCTACAAGGTAATAAAAAATTACAATTAAAGAATAACCTTTACCAAGTAAAGATTAATCTTCTAACATCCCCCCTTAAGCTTTACTTGGGGAGGTTACATCAAACCCTTCAATGGGTTGTAATCCAAGATTTTTACAATGAAAGAGAAATTTATCTTTACAAAGAGCTTTGGTGAGAATATCTGCAACTTGATCTTCACCTTTACAATACAAAAGAGAAATTTGCTTGTCTTCAATTTGCTCTCTAATGAAGTGATGTTGAAGAGCAATGTGCTTGGTCCTTGCATGAAAAATTGGATTCTTTGCCAAAGCAATAGCACTTTGATTATCACAATATAAAGGAGTAGGATCCTTTTGAGGTAGACCCAAGTCTTCAAGTAATCTTCTTAACCATAATGCCTCTTTAGATGCATTTGTACAACCTTTATATTCAGCTTCTGTAGAACAAAGAGAAGTAGATTGTTGTTTCTTACTATTCCATGAGATTGCACCTGATCCAACAAAGAAACAATAACCACAAGTGGATCTCCCATCATTGGGATCACCTCCTAAATCTGAATCAGTATAACCCTTTAAAGAAAAATCACAATTTGCATCATAAAAAAGACCAAGATTAAGAGTACCTTTAACATATCTTAAAATTCTTTTTACAACTTTAAAATGAGTTTGTTGTGGTTTAGACATAAATCTAGAAACCAATCCAACACTATAAGAAATATCAGGTCTAGTAAGAGTTAGATAATTTAAACTTCCTACTAATTGCCTATATAAAGTAGGATCAACAAAAGGAGTTTCCATATCAACCATTAATTTAGTTCCGAATTCACAAGGAGTAGAAACACACTTTGCATCATTCATTTTAAATCTATCTAAGAGATCTTGAGCATATTTATGTTGAGAAATAAAAATACCTTTAGGTGTTTGCCAAATTTGCATACCCAAAAAATAATGTAATAGGCCTAAATCAGTCATTTGAAATTGTTGATTGAGTTGAGACTTAACATCACTAATCAAATTGTTAGAACTAGAAGTGATAATTAAATCATCAACATATAAAATAATAATCACAATATCATCTTCACTATGCTTAATATATAAATTTGGATCATTTTTACTTCTAATGAAACCTTGAGATAAAAAGAAAGCATTGATCTTTGAATACCATTCTCTAGGAGATTGCTTTAAACCATATATTGATTTCTTCAATTTGCAAACAAGATTTTCATTACCTTCCTTAATGAAACCCAAAGGTTGAGACATATAAATTTCTTCATGTAAATCACCATTTAAAAATGCACTTTTAACATCCATTTGATGAATAGGCCAATGCATATGAGAAGCTAAAGCAAGAACTAATTTAATGGTTGGCATCTTAGCTACTGGAGCAAATGTTTCATTATAATCTAATCCTTCAACTTGAGAGAAGCCCCTAGCAACTAATCTAGCTTTAAACTTGCTAACTTCATTATTTGCATTAACCTTAGTTTTATACAACCATTTGCATGAAACAAGATTCTTACCTTGAGGTAATGGAACTAAATCCCAAGTATTATTAGCAATTAAAGTATCATATTCTTCTTGCATAGCCTTTTGCCAATGAGGTTGATCTTTAGCTTGTTCATAAGTTTGAGGATCATTTGAATTCATAATGTTAGACATCAAAGCATGATTACAATAATTTGCCTTTCTTCTTTTAGGTGGATTTTTAGCTAAATAATCCTCACTTTCTTGCAACAAATTTTTAAACCATTTTGGCATTCTTTTAGATGTAGGAGTATCATCACTAGAAGAAGAATCATGAGTAGAATTTCAACATTTTCATCATCACTATCACTATGAGTAAGAGATGCATTAGGAGGGTTAAGAGGAGTTTCAACTTGAGGATTATCCTCCACAACAATAACTTTATTTTGAGAAGAATCAATATTATGCACTTTAGAACAATCATGAACACCATTTTCAGCAATGCATACATCTCTAGCAACTTTAACTTTGTTAGTAAGAGGATTATAAACTCTATAAGCTTTAGAATGTTCATCATAACCAACAAAAATATGATAAGAAGATTTAGCATCTAATTTTTGCCTCTTTTGTTTAGGTTTGTGAACATAAGCAATTGAACCAAAAATCCTTAAATGCTTAAGATTGGGCTTCCTACCAGACCAAGCTTCTTCAGGAGTTATATCCTTTAAAGCTTTAGTAGGAGTCCTATTAATAATGTAAGTAGCACAAACATAGCTTCTGCCCAAAATTTATAAGACATATTTTTAGCATGTAACATACATCTAGCCATTTCAACAATAGTTCTATGCTTCCTTTCCGCTACACCATTTTGTTGAGGTGTATAGGGAATAGTTAGCTCATGCTTAATACCAAATGATTTCAAATAACTATTAAAAGCATTGTTCACATATTCTTTACCATTATCAGTTCTAAGAATTTTAAGTTTAAAACCAGATTGCCTTTCAACAAATTTATGAAATTCAGAAAATATATCAAGAACTTGATCCTTACTATGAAGAAAATAGATCCAAGTTCTTCTAGAAAAATCATCAACAAAAGTAAGTGCATACCTTGATCCTTGGATGGAGTTATTCTCCATGGGTCCCAAAAGGTCACTATGAACTAGGTGCAACTTATGAGTTGCCCTCCATGATTGACCATGTGGAAAGGGCTCCCTATGCATCTTACCACTCATGCATCCTGTGCATACAATTTTAGATGGAACAATACTAGGCAATCCATCTACCATATTAAGCTTTTGCATTAAAGCAATATTGTTAGCATTTATATGACCAAGTCTTTCATGCCAAACATTAAAATCAATGGTAGATATTAAAGAGCATCTAGATTGAGCAAACTCATAAAATTTGAACAAATTATCATTGTCTAATTTAGCATTAGCAATGACCTTGTTTTGTTTTGGATCAATAACATAGCACATATCTTTGTAAAATTCTATTTTATAATCTTGACAAAGCTTAGCAACTGAAAGCAAGTTAGTCTTTAATTCAGGAACATATAAAACATCATGCAATTTACCATTAGGAACATTCACATCTCCAATTGCTTCTACTTTACAAGTATGATTATTAGCAAGTTGAAGAGGAACATTAGATATATCAGGTTGCATAGACTCAAAAACTTCTTTATGTGAAGTAACATGTTGAGATGCACCTGAATCAATAACCCATTCAAGAGGTTGAGAAACATTAGAACTACAAGTAAAAGCACATCTAGATTGATTTGCATTATTTTGAAACTTATTATTATTAGGTTTATTTTGTTGTTGATTATTTTGCTTCATAGGATTTTTCTCATTTTTCTTTTTAAAACAAGTGTTTTGCCAATGACCATCCTTATTACAATAAGTGCAATGTGGTTTCTTAGAAGAGTTAAACTTTCTAGGATCATTGCCATTATTATAATGAGGTTTGGAATTATAATGTTGTTGTTTAGAATGAGGTTTAAAATTTTGCTTATGATTAGACAAGAAAGCATGTTCATTAGACTTAAGAGTACCAAACTGAATTAACTTAGCCTCTTCTTGTCTTAATAAATCACGAAAAATATCATAAGTTAATTGAGTAGCTAAAGAAGGAATAGCTAATTGAGCATGAATATTAGTAATGAATTGTTGAAATTGTCTAGGAAGACACTTTTTAAGAATAAGATGAATTAATCTAAGATTATCTAATTTAACTCCTAAACCATCCAATTGACTATTTAAAGCATCAAATTTCAATAAAAATTCATCCATAGATTTAAAATCAGAATACCTCAAATCTTCAAGTTGATCTTGAATTTGAATTTTTCTTGGTTCATTTGTACTATCATAAATTGTTTTGAGTTTGTCCCATGCTTCATAGGAAGTTGTGCATGTCCCAATATGAACATAAAGTTCGGGTGACATGGAGATACCTATGAGGCCAAGGGCTTCTTCATTTTTGAGATTCAATTTTTTGATTTCATCTTCGGATGCAGACGAACCTGGTTTTAGATTTAGGATCTGTAGCTACATCTAAAAGATGTTTAAAATGAAAAATGAAACAAATATGAGTCTTCCAAGAATGATAGTTAGAACTAGTTAATTTAATTTCAGGGATCAAAGTAGACATGATTGCAATAAAAAAAAATTCACTTTATAAAAATAATAACTATTGTAAAAATTAAAAAAAATTAAAAATATCCCTCTTGATTGAATTAAATTTTTTAAAAATAACCCTTTTTTTTGAGAGAAAAAAAACTATATAAAAGAAATTAGTTAATTAAATTCCAAATATTAAAATAAACTAATATATTATTTTAAAAAATAAAAAATATTAATAAAAAAATTTAATATGATTAATTAAAATTTAATAAACTTTAGAGAAAATGAATTTACAACATTAAAAGTTGTAATAAAAACTTAATATTAAGAAAATCTTTATAAGGACTTTAAAAAATACGTAAGAGATAAAAGATTTTTGTTTAAAGACTAAAATCTTAAACTTATAAAATTTAAAACCTTTTAAAATGAAAATGCGGGTAGTTAGAAAAGAGTTCTATTTTTAGGTTTTAAGATTTCAAAATGAAAATGGGCGGCATGATTTATTGATTAAGGGTAGGGTAAGAGGAGGAAGAGGGAGGGAGACGGCGATGGTGGTGTGAGGAGGAGGCTACGACAAAAGCTATGGCAGCAACAGGTAGTGCAGGGGGTTGGAAAAGAATGCAAGCTTCGAATAGTAGCGATAGAGGGCAGAGAGCAGGAGTGGCGACACACTTAGGAGCCAAAAAAAAATGCAAAGGATACAAGACTGTGGGGCAGGGGTGGCCCAAAGATTTGGGATTTTTTGAAATGATTTATAATCAAAGGGCCAAAGCCCTAATAAGATTAGGGATTAATTTTTTTTTGAAAAGAATTGAAAAATAAAAGTTGAGATTATTTTTTTAAATCTGAAAAAGCCTTTTAACAAGAAAATTGATTTTTTTACAGATTTAATCTAATATTGCAAATTACAGATTTAATCTAATATTGCAAAAAAGATTACAGAACTAATGAAATGTTTTAAAACATTGAAAAATAACCCTTTATTTGAGAGTTTTTAATTTTTATGCAAAAAATAAAACATGCATGCAAAATAAATAGCTTTGAAATTTGAAATAAAAAATAAACTTAGAAAAAAAATCCTACACAAGAGTTTTAAAAAAATGATTTTTTTACAAATTAGATTTGTATAAACTATAGAAATAAATAAACTTGAAATTGAAAAAATGAAAAGTAAGATAAACTCTTATTGAGTTTTCTAAAAGCTAAGATTCCTCCACAAAAAAGTTAGAAGACATAAAAAGAACAAGATTAGACACTTTTCTCTTCTTCTCTTCTTGAGAGTCTCTAATGGTGTGCTAAAAAATCTGGTAAACCTTCAACAATGTAGCTCACAAAATATTAGTAATACCAAGCTCTGATACCATGAAAGGAAATAAAAAAGAGCAATGGAAAGTACTAATAAAGAGCAATTGTTTGAAGGAAAGAGATTACCAAATAAGTTGAAGTAGCCATTTGAACCAAGCACCACCAAAGCAAGAGAGACACAAGAATTTGTTAAGGGGAAAAAACAAGAAAAAACCCCAATATTATGAATGGAGGCAAAATGCCTAAAGAATAATACAAAGAGAGAGAGCTTCAGCCTTAGCTTGCTTGCATGATCTTGAAGAATGAGAGGAGAGGCACCTCAATAAGTAGAGGTGAGAAGGAGGAGTTAGAATGTAACTCCCAACTCAATGAATGCCACCATTCATCTATGTGTGTGCAAAGTGTCACCTCTTAAGGAGGTGGTTACAAATATTCCTTAATAAAGGAATTATAAAAATAAGTTATCCTCACACATGTGTGAGATGACAAAAGACAAAAGACTTGTAGGGATTCCTTTGGAATATTCCTACAAGGTAATAAAAAATTACAATTAAAGAATAACCTTTACCAAGTAAAGATTAATCTTCTAACACTATTTTATTACTTTGCAAACATTGCCACTACAGAGGAACCACACTGCAATTAATGTTGATGTCAACCAGTGTTTAATTTTTCTGGCCTTCTCTATCGACATGCCAAACACTTTTAATTTAAAATTCAAGAAACATCTACCACATTTTCCTCTAGTGGAATGCCAATGCCAGAAGGCTCAAAAACTGGGAAGGCTGATGAAAATTTAGACCAAAGTTCACACAATAGGGGGGAACCACACATCTTACGGTTCCCATAATTTTTCCCTTTGATGCCTATAGTTTTAATCTTCTTCTGTTGGTAGAGTGTAGAGTATATTGCTCCTATGGTCAGCTCCTAAAGTTGGATCAATGGTGGCATCAATCTTCCATATGACACTTAAAATACAACTTATCATTTAAAGAATGTGCCAACAAAATAAAGATAGGTATCATTGTGTATAAATGTTGTTTACATCTACTATGACAAACATACATATCTATACATAGGGAGAATATATTGTCCATCACTGCAATCAATGGTGGCATCAAACAAAAAATCACAGTAACAAACCTATGCAAAAATATAGTCTTTTCTCAATAGTACCTTGTTGAAAATGAAACAATATTTCCTTCTCAACACTTTATTATTGAAAATGAGATAGTATACCCTAAGCTAGAGAACAACAATGAAAAATGCAAAAACCCCATGCAAAACAATAGCCACAAAACCCATGCAGAAATATAGCCACAAAATGCCAACCATAGACAAAACAATATTGCTTTTAACAAACAATATAGGCTTTTCTCAATAGCGCCTTATCAAAAATTGAAACAATACAACCTTTTCAACAACATTTTATAAAAAATGAGACAATATACCCTAGGCTAGGCAACAACAATCTAAAAAACCTACATAACGTTAACAATTTTAGAGAGTAGTAATCAACAATGCCTAATGGAATCAAACATAAATTGTATAACATTAACTATTTTACTTTGTTGCAACCATAACCACAAAACGAAAGCCATAAATCAAATAATATTGGTTTCAACAATGACCTAGATGGAGAAACCCACAAAATAGAAAGATTCATAGTAACATACACATGCAAAACCATAGCCACAAAATGTGAACCATAAATGAAACAATATCCATTTTTACAAAAAATATAGTCTTTTCTCAACAACACCTTATCAAATTTTGAAACAATCAATAGTGCCTTATCAAAGATCAAAAAATATAGCCTGCCACAAATTGCAAACCACAAATGAAACAATATCACAAAGGGTTTTCCTAATATGTACGTCTTTGTGGTTCCTTCAAAAACACCTCTTCCCACTAGCTTTCTCCATGATGCCTTGCTTCTCAAAGCCTGGAAAAACCTACACAACATTAACAATTTTATTCTATTGCAAACATAGCCACAAAATGGAAGCCATAAAGAGAAACCCACAAAAATTCACACTAATAAATCCATGTAGAAATATACTCTTTTTCTCAACAGAACGTTCTCAAAAATTGAAACAATATAGCCTTGTTTGCATTTTCTATGACATACATAGATATTTGTACATATGACACATACATTGTCCATGACTCTGATTAATAGTACCATTGTTGAGACTCTTACATTGCTTTTGGATTCATTTCCCCATGCAAAAAACAAAAAATATCCTCCAACCACCTTCATAGAAACTCCACAACGAATGGTCAGAATTGCACCTTCACAAAAGCTCACCCTCTTGACATCAACATTTACTATTGTATGGTATTCGTGTAGTGGCAATAGTTGTGCCAACACCTTCCATTCAAAACATGATAATAGGTGGAAAAATTCTTTGCAATTTTCAATAAGGCATTGTTGGGAGTTCTTTTGTGGCTTTACCTACTTTCAAAGTTGTGAGCCAGGATTGCGAGCTTCTTTGAAGGTTGAAGTTCAAATGGCCTTTCCAACACATATATTAATATGTATTTATATCTATAATTTTCCATTCATCTATATATGTATATTGTCTACATCTAATGACATGCACATACATTTCAACATGTAATTTTTTAGTCTGTATATTTCCAAATAGTAAATTCTTACATATGCATCCAATGCATGATGTTGGATTGTATTTGTTGGCATATTTGTTAAGTTTACCTTTTTAGTTATTATTTCTTTTAGCCTCAATAAGGAGTTATTAGATTGATAGGTTGTTTATTAAGTGTGATAAGAAAGATAGGTTTCACCATTGATCAACATGGTGGACAATGTATGTTCTTGCTCAGGGGTTTGGTGAGAGCCCATGGGGCTCCATGACCCAATATGGTAGGGTGCAAAGCAGGGCTTGTTTTGTTGTGTTTCATTTGATATTTGTTATTTTTTTTTACCTAGACTATAGGTCTTTATGTTAGTGTTTGCAAGCATCTTATTGTCTTCATTGTTATATATGCATATGTATATGTATTTGTATATATGCATGTACAATCAAAAAGTGTGCAACTAGTTAAATGAGTAACAAAGCAACAATAGTAGAAAGGAAAGGTCTTTCAATGTGACAAGAACTCCAAAGAAATAAATGGAAATAGATGTTCAGTCAACAAAAATTATAATGAAAATCCAAAGTCACAATTAGGCATGGAAATTTTCCATTCAAGGAAGTATGACAATTATCTCTGGAGAGTCTTGAATGGAAGGGAAATTCCACATAGATCTAACAACAACAACTTGCATCCACCTTCGAAGTTATTTCCTTTCTGGATTTTATTCAAAAACACTTGATGTCGGCGTATGATGAGGTATGAATCACTAACTAAGGCACAAGTGTGTATAAATAAGTGATTTTCACCTCATTTTACATATCCTAACTCATTTCAAGAAATCTCCTACAATTCTCTAACATTCACACATCACATTCAAGCACTCAAGCATTTTACATCTTTTCAAGCACTATTCAAGGACTTTGAAGTAGCCATTGACATTACTTCAAACGTGCATCGTCAAGGGTTTGACCTAGGTATGCAGATTTGACAAGATTTTTGTTGTTGAAGATTGGTTTACAAGTCAACTACGTGCTTCAAGTCAACTTGAGTCTATTTCAAGCTTGGAGAAGATTTTGTCTATTTCCAATAGAATTGACTTTGACAACTCGACAAGCAATGATTTCCAAATCTGGTGTTGTAGAGTTCTCTCCTGATTTTTCAAAAAATTGGGAGAGGATTGATTCACCACCTGTGGCTAATGAGTCCCACCTTAGGAATGAAAATATGAATTTTGTCATATTCTGAATCTCAACAAACAAAAACTTGCTTTCAACAGTTTTTCACCAAGAGGAGGACTGATTTGCCACCCTAGGCGAATGAGTCCCACTGTGAAAAATTAATGACTTCAACCAGCATTCACAACATTCCAGATTCATCATAATTTTCCCAAGTGCAGTCTGATTTGATTCATCTTATTTTGTTATGCATATTTCATTCATCTACTTCATTATTTGAAAATGACAATGCGTTTTCAAACATAGCTTTAATTTCACTTTTGCATTCGTTTTCATTCATCCAAATCAGTTAATTGAATTACTTAATTTAGGTTAGAAAACATCACACATAACAATATTTTAATGAACCATTAGCTTTTTTTCTCCTATCTCTCTCCTTTTAGGTGAAAAACCCTAGAAGAGCAAGAGTTGTCCATAGAAGCCAAAAATCAATGGTTCATTTTAGTGAAACTGAATTTTGAGAACTTTACATTTCTGATTTCAGTTACATATTGCATCCTAGTTCACATTTGCATTAACATTCAATTAGTACATTGTTTGGTTTTTGTATTTTAGGACACTTTATCTTGCATTAGTGAAAGCTTCATTTAGATTTCATTTTTGCATTACATCTCATTGAAAAAAGTAAAAAATTGCATTCTGCATCTTTGATTGCATTTTGTAGAGCATTAAAATCACATTAAAAATTCTAAAAGTACACAAAAAATTCATACTGGGACTCATTCACCACCCAGGGCGAATCAGTTGCTCTGCACTTGTTAAATAACATTTTTAGCATTTTTCTGACATTGTCTGAATTTCTATTTTATGTAGTTAGATCTCAGTTATAGTTAGCAACATTTCTATTATTTTAATTTCAAACTCTTAGATTAGTTTACATTTGCATTCACCCCTCCTTTGTGGTACTTCCATGAGTGTTTGGTGCCTCGTTGATAATACTTTAGTGAGAAGAAGTTATAGACGCATGGCCTCCCATGATAGAAATTTCGTTGTGGACCTTGGAATCTCACAAGATTCTACTCCTAGTATGGACAATGGTGCATTAGGCCCTGGAAAATTCCACTTTTATTCCTTCACCTTTCCATCCAATGAATGTTGATAACCAAAAAAACTCCCTCCCACAAGAAAAGGTCATTAATATTCATGAGGACTTTGCACATTTACAAGATTTTTCACTTGAAAAAATTTCCACCACTGCCATACCTACCATTGACAGTCTTCATCATTTGATTGAAAGTGATGATGGCTTGCAAGTGATGAAAAGAATTTCCAAGATTTACAATAAACATGCCTCTTCTAATACCCAATCCACAAACATTCCTGTAACCCAAGGAGGACCTCAAGTTCCTCCCCCTTCAACCATAGCTTCCATACAAACTTATACCAATATGCAAGTCCATACAACTGTGGATCAAACTAATTATGTGGCTACCTCTTTTTTGATTTCCATTAATATTCCTACTTCTCTTGTGGCATCACAAGTCCCTTCAACCACATTCACACCCCATAGTATTCATTTTACTTCCCCTCACATCACCTATACCTCTTAACCATTTTCCCTTCCATCTCAACCCGCATACCCTAATCCCCTTCTTACACAACTCTTTACCACCGTTTCATCTAAGCAACATCAAATTTCCACCATTAGCCAAGGTCAATCCGCTCCACTTACATATCATGTCCATAGTAGCCCCTTATCCTTATAAATCTTACGTACCCTAATGCCACAAGGGATAGAAATACCTCAATTTGAGAAATATGGACCTTGAAAGAAATTTCCTTAGAATGGTTTTCCAACTTGCCTAATCATTCCATCCATTCATTCAATGAATTGGTGGATTCTTTCATAAGTCACTTTCGAGTTCACATGACACCCCAAAAGACAATGGCTGACCTTATGCGATGTAGACAAAACACAAATGAAAAAGTAATGGATTTTATCTGACCATACCAATCTATGTATGCTCAACTTGATGTCAAGATTCTTGATGTACATCTGCAAAAGATGTTTATAAAAAACTTGCACACACACCTTTAGGATAAATTAACAATGATAAAATTCCCTTGGTTTTTTCATTTATGCACAACCTTGTGTGAATACCATAATTTGGTTTCAAGTCGTGATTCAAAATCCACTTCTAAATGAGCTAACAAACTTGAACACAACAATCAAAAAAAAAATAGCACACAACTTCTACACACCAAATAGAGGCTTTTTACAATTTAATCTTCCTCCTCAACCTCAACTGCAACCAACCCAATCCATTCCAAATCAAGTGGAAGCTATTAAAGCAGTGGTGCCTTATACCTATGTGGACCCGAAGAGATAGTTTACTCCCCTACCTGATACCCTTCATAACACAATGAACCAATTAATTCAACAATTCCTACACACTTTGCCACCCGTCTGACCACATGACCCAAACCAACCCTTACCACCCACCTTCAAACCTAATGCTTATTGTCATTTTCATCACTAGAATGAACATGACACTGAACATTGCAAGCATCTCAAAAATTTGGTTCAATACCTCACTGATTTAGGCCATCTTTCCATTATGGGTGTTAATGATCAAGGCAATAAGTTTGTTGCACCCCCTAACCAGAATTTGCAAATTTTCACTAATCCCATGCCTAAACATACTACCTCATTTTTCAAGGCTAGAAAACCTTAAACCACTAATGTAATGACTATTGACACAAAGAATGAACACATTGATACACCTCCCCTTGTTACTGCAAAAATTCTTATGGATGAGCTAGTAGCTACGATAGATGTTATCCCTCGTAAGGGCCAAGCCACTAAGTCTCTTGATATCACTTTTTCTGCTAAAGAAATACTACAAAAAATTCCTTATGGTCCTCTTTACATAATTGGAAGAATCTATAATAATCCCACTAATGGGATATTAATAGATCTCGCTTGTGGCAAGAATGTGATCATAGAGGAGTTTCTAGTATTACATGAGCTATATCAAGATGAATATAAGAAAACAACTGCATGGATTAAGAAACATACTAGTTTTACATGCGTTATGATTGAATTGGTCATTCTACCCTTATAGATAGGACCTAAAATGTTGGAGGTAACATTTTCAATTATTCCACAATTTGACCAATTCCATTTGCAGCTAGGCCACCCTTGGCTTTGCTCAATGAAAGTGATATCATCAATTGTTCACAAGTGTTTGAAGTTTCCATATGACAATGAGATAGTCACCATACACCATAGTGGCTTTAATCCTTTATCTTCCAAAGGCAATTTTTCATTAGGAGCCTTTTGGCCTACACCTATGGAACACATCACACCTTGAAAGGACTTCTTTTTCATAACTTATCAAAAATTTAAAGCCAAAAAGATAGCCAAATTGTCTATTCATAACTCATCTCCATCCACTTCCACACCTCCTATCATAGATGAAACCATGCTTCAACTCGAGTCTGACATTGAGAAAACCATACAACCTCCTAAACAACCACCCCTAGATACTTCCCTACCATCATTTAAATGACCAAGGGAAAATGAAACCACTCTTTTCATGCCTCATCTCTTTAAACAAGTGTATAAATCCAAAGAGAAAGTGGTTGATCCATTCTCTTCATTTTCTTTTATTCTTCCCTCTTTAGAAGCGGAAGAACCTATGCTGACTCAATTTGCTCTTACACCTCAACAACTCCAAAACAAAATTAAATGAAACCACAGTGCTAGGGAACGAAGGCATCATCATCATCTCCTTGCTCGTCAATCTCACATAGAAGAAGATAAAGAAAATCAACCTTTACCTTTGACCAAAGTAATAGATGACCACCCTCCTTCTTTTGACCTACCACATGACAGTCTAGTGCAATCTTCACAACAAAATGAACCAATCCAACAACCTTCACTTTTGATCCATCCATCCTTAGAAATCACCCTACATCCTCCTATTTTCATTAATCTTGATGATCATGATGATGATGTGACAATAGCAAAAATAGATGAAGAAGTGCATAATGATTTAAATTCTTTATTTTCATCCATAATGAGCCTAAATGATACATCCTCTCTGCTAGGAGAAGAACCCGGTACAACTCCTAGTTCGACACTTGCAATTCTTCCTTTTGACAACCAACCACCCTCACATTACACTAAACATGATTGGGAGGCAGATGAACTATTAGATGGTTTACTTGCATTCACCTAACTTTTTTTTTTTTTCTTTTTCCTTTTCATATGCGTATTGTGTTCCCCCGTATCGTGTGTTTTATGTTTTATCTCTGTTCATCTCTTTCTTCTTCTATATGTCATACATTGTATTTTTGTCTTTTTGTTTTGTATTCTCCTTTTGGGGATGATACAAGGCATTGAGATTGAAATGCCTCCTTCATGTTGACCCAAAATATTTTTCCTTTTCTTTCAAATTTTTCATTTCACTTGTGTTTTCCTTTTGGGGATGATGCAAAGCGTTGAGACTGCAATGTCTCTTCCATGTTGACCCAAAATAGACTTTTTTTCTTCTTTTGTTTTCATTCTCTTTGTGTCATTCTTCCAATTCTATGTGCTTTGGAGAATGATGACAGTTTCGAGCTCTTTCATAAACACATTGCAGTAACAAACATACTGAACCCAAATTCATAGAACCCTTATGTGTTTGGTGTGTTCTCTTTTCTAGGGAGAAACTCCCCTTTCTTTCTTTTTTCATTTTTCCTTGACATGACATATCCTAACTTTGAAACATATGAATTGGCATAGGAATTTCTAAGTTGGCTCTCATGTCTTGTTTTCTTTTTTCTTTTTCTTCTCTACTTTAAAGTAATTGTTCACAGAACAATGTGTGGTAATTCCTTTAAAGTGGGGGGCATACATTACCATAATTCATTTCCATTCTTGGTTCCTAGTGCAACCTTGTCATTTATGTAATGTGTTTGTCACTTTGTGGATGAAATTGGGTGTGATGCCCTTCATAAGTGTGATCTTTCTTAGCATATTCATTCTTCTTAGTGGCTTGATGCAATGCAATACTTCCCCTAAGTTGTGAATATACTATTCTTTGATTGGTCCTCTCTTGGAGACATTAGACACAATGTTCCCTAAGTGACTGAGCTTGCATGAATTGAACAAGACTCCTTCAAACAATTTAAATTTTCGCATTTTACATTTTTACCTTTTTACCACCTTGCATAATGTAGCTTGCATGACTATGGTACCTTTTCTTTCTCTTCATGGAATTTTTCTTGTGGCACCTTGTTAAATTTATCAACGAGTGTAACTTTAATATGGTTGAGTGGGAAGCCCACCTAGCGGCAATAATTTTCCCCATAGCCACTTTTGTGTTTGCGAGTGCATACCAACTAGCGCATGTATCTTACCTTTTTGGGCCTTCTCACCCCGCAGAAAACTAGTTTTTTGGCCCCAGAGTGAGTACATTTGGGCCTTCTCACCTGATGGATCATCATGCATCCTGTCACCCTAGAGTGAGTACACATTCTCTTTTTCAAACAATCAGCCTGGATCTAATCCACAACTAGTTGGATTGATGATCAAAGCTTCAACACTTGTGTGTTCCTTTGTTCTTATGCTTAGTCTTCCATGGGATCTTCATCTTGGGGGCCTGATCATCCCTCTTGATCGTTGTTGTATTCCATCTTGCTAATGTATGTACATTTTAACTCTCCTCTTGATGTTCACGGATAGTTTAGTGTGAGTTTGAAGCAATTTCATCCTCTCACTAAAGTGTGGGCTAAATGTGCCATAGAAAAATGGCCCCTTGTCATTTTCATGGCCTTTTAGGTCTTCTTTCATGGTGTTGGAACTATGTTGCTCTAACTTTATGTTGTGACATGGCTTCAACATGCTTATTTAGGTACTTAAACTCAAAGAATGATATCTTATGAAGTTGTTGTAAGACATTTCTACATTCTTCTAGACTCTATTAATTACAATTCACCTAAAAATCACCTTTTTATTCATCAACAAGTCCTATTTTGAAGTGTTGTAAAGTCTTGTAACAAGCTTTCACACTTTTGTAGGCACAACTTCACTATTTATGCCTTTTTCATGCTTTATTTGGCCCTTTTATGCTCTCATATTGTTAATTAAGTGTATTTTTTAGTATTATCCTGACAAACAACATTAAATACAACATATTTCCTAACACACATTTTTAGGTCCTAGGTGGAACCCATTCACCATGGGTGGAAAATAAGTCCCCATTGGCCCCAAATTCAAAATATTTTAAATTTCCTTTCAATATTTTATTCAAAAATACTTGATGTTGGCCTGTGATGAGGTATGAACGGGTAACTAAGGCACAAGTGTGTATAAATAAGTGATTTTAACCTCATTTTACATCTCCTAACTCATTTCAAGCAATCTCCTATAATTCTCCAACATTCACACATCACATTCAAGCACTCAAGCATTTTACAACATATTTTCAAACACTTTGAAGTAGCCATTGACATTACTTCAGACTTGCATCGTCAAGGGTTTGAGCTAGATATGTAGATTTGACAAGCTTTTTGGTGTTGAAGTTTGGTTTACAAGTCAACTAGGTGCTTCAAGTAAACTTGAGTCTATTTCAGGCTTGGAGAAGATTTTTTGTCAGTTTCCTATATAATTTACTTTGACAACCCAACAAGCAGTGATTTCTAGATCTGGTGTTGCAAAGTTGTCTCTTGATTTTTTAGAAATTTGGGAGAGGACTGATTCACTACCTATGGAAAATGATTCCCACCTTAGGACTGAAAATCTGAATTTTGTTAGATTCTGGATCCCAATAGACAAAAACTTTCTTCCGACAGTTTTTCACCAAGAGGAGGACTAATTCGCCACCCTAGGTGAATGAGTCCCACTGTGAGAAATTAGTGACTTCAACTAGCATTGACAACATTCTAGATTCATCATACTTTTCCTAGGTGCACTCTGATTAAACTCATCTTATTTTGTTCTACATATTTCATTCATTTACTTCATTGTTTGCATATCACAATGTGTTTTCAAACATAGCTTTAATTTCACTTTCGCATTCGTTTTCATTCATCCAAATCATTCAATTGCATTTTCTTTACTTCATTTAGGTTATAAAACATCACACATAACATTATTTGAATGAACCATTAGCATTTTTGCTCCTATCTCTCCTTTTAGGTGAAAAACCCTAGAAGAGCAAGAGTTGTCCATAGGATCCAAAAATCAATGGTTCAAGTGGAAAATGTATGTTCTTGCTTGGAGGTTTGGTGAGAGCCCATGGGGCTCCCTCACCCAATATGGTAGGATGGAGAGCATGCATTCCTTTGGTCTATTTCATTTTATATTACCTATTTGTTCATTGGTTGCATTGTTGCTGTTTAAGTTGGAGTTTGGAAGCACTTTTTCATCTTCGTTGTGATATATGCATATGCATATGCATATGTATATGTGTCTATGAATATACAATGAAGCAAGTGAATTTATTTTATATGGAGGGTGTAAGGAAGGAAGGAACAATACATAGGCATAAGCAGTTACAACGATGTTATAGTCTCCTTCATAAAATTTATCATACCTTCGCTTCCTTACACTCTCCATTGAAAATGCATTGGATATTGATAGATACATTTACATATACATATACATATACATATATGTATGCTTTGGTTGTTCTCCATAAGGAATTTTTGAAAAAAAAATTGTTGTGTGTGTACTTTTTTTTTTTGTGAATGGGTTTGTTACTGTGGATTCTTTTGTTTTGTAATTTTTCCATCTAGGCCACTATTCAAACCAATATTGTTTCATTTATGGCTTCCATTTTATGTCAATGGTTGGAACATAGTAAAATAGTTAATGTTATATAGTTTATATTGCTTTCCATATGGCATTTTTGTGTGTTGTTGTCTACCTTTGGCTATATTGTTGCATATTCAATTAGCTTGACCCTTTTCCCTTTATGTTGGTGTCTAAAAGAAATTAATATTTTCCTCACATTATGATTGTAGGGTCCTCAGGCTTGTTCAAGTTCCAAACCTACATCAAGTTTGGATCATAAAAGGGAAACAAAATTCCAAAGAAACCAACTTTATTATGTGCGCAATAGAGACCATATTTGTGCAGGTCATCAAGCCAAGTACTTGCAGCAAAGAGGCACTATAGATTGACCTAACTTGGCCCTGCATGTCCAAATAGGTGCACCACAATTGCAGCCAGGCTCACTAGCAAAACTTGTTGACTATTGTAGCCCTACACCCCCCATCCCTTGCGAGCTTCCACACAACCATGGAAATGAATATGCCTCCACAATAGGTGGTTGTACACCTCCACAAACTCTTTTCGGGCATGGATTTTCATCCACATCATTGGCCACCCATCGCTCAAGTAGCATGTTTGGTGATTCTTTTCACACTGCAATGTAGTCCTTCCATCAGTGCATTGATGCTTTGTCTTACTTGAAACTTGTTAGTGTTTGCAAGGAAAGCTACACTACTATGAGAGTGCCAACATCTAGAGTAGGCATCATGTGTTTGTGTTATGCTTCTAAAAAGGGTGTCCATAGATTTAGTTTAGTGAACAAGATGGATCCAAGCCAATAGCCTCCCATCCTTGCAAATCTTACTCAAGTTGAAGAAATTATTATAGCTAGAGTTGCCCCAATTTTGCAAGTAACCCATGCTAGAGGAGGCCAATACAAATATAGTGGCCATACTATAAGCTTCCCCCAAGACATCACATCCATTGTAACTTTGTTAATGTGTTTTCTACATGATCTTGAAGTGGTGATTTTGTGAAGAATTGGAATTCAAGGGACAAACTATGATTGCTATGTTGACAAACATAATGTCATAGCTATGCATTAATATACAAAATTGTGAATGACCCATACTATAGTGATGTTGCAATAGATTGTAATGCTTTAAATTTGTTGCCTGCTATAAATGTTGACATCTTTCATCTTCTGCACACAATGAAAGAACTAGCACATAACACAACTAAACTAATAGCAACTCCAAAAAGTGCAATTGATGAGGAAGCTAAGCTTGAGGACTCATCATCATTTATTCCATTGATGCCCAACCCTCCTTGGGAATTGCAACAGTTAGAGATGCCTTACAAATTAAATACATTAGTTAAAATACTGCTCCTTGGTCTGAGATAAATTCTAGCCCTATCAATGAATATAATATAGAGGGGCTATTAAGCATTGCTTTTCCAATATTGTTCCCCACTAGCACAATAATGCCCCTACAATTGAGAAGCATTCATATTCACTTACATGAATATGCATTGCACTTGATGATATAGTACTATAATATATTTGGGAGGCATGTCAAATTTAGATATTACCTTTATAATTTGATAATGACACATCGAAGCCAACAATCGGCTTTCATTTTTATGAAAACAAACTTGGAGGAAAGAATCCCAAATTTTGTTGTTGCTTTGTGACAATTTCTTCAAGATGCACTAGACACCTAGATAGCAAACCAACTTGTTAGCTTTGGTGCATCTTTTTGAGTAACACACTCGTATTGGGGCAAGTGTCATCAAGAGCTTGCGACAATGATCCACCAGCTTGGTACACCGACTCTTTTCTTCACTTTGAGCTCTGTAGACATAAAATGGCCTAATTTGCATAGGGTAATTGATCCTCATGCCTAGTTGCATATGTCATACTCTCGAAGATGATTCAGAAACAATGTTGTACATAACCCACACATAACATTCTTGTACATGCACTTACAATTCACCATTTTTCTTGAGGAGGTTATTGAGAGGCTTTTCCACACAAAGGACTACTGGTATAGGTATGAGTGGCAACATCATGGATCAACACATGCCCACAGTTTCTTATTGCTTCTAGGTGCCTTGAATATGGACATGCTTCATTGGTCCAACCCACTTAATCTCCATTAGGAAAAAAAATTCTTTGTTCACTATGTTTTAGCATGGAACCCTCATTCCCTGAATCAACTAATATCAAGGGTCTGCCACTTAGCTTTGGAGGACCCATGCTTGCTTAATACCATGCAAATCTCTTGTGTGGATCCAATGGTGGATTATGAATATTTTTTGAACATGGTGCAAAGGCACACCAAGTTTACTCAATACTTGCCTTAGGAAAAAGGGCCACCAATTACAATGTCGCTACAAAGCTCCATAGAATACCCAACCATCATTGACATTGGTGATTGATAGTGAATTGGAAAAATTCTATAAGCTAGCAAGAAATGATGAGCATGTTAATATCCACAACCCTAAGATGCTTGCAATTTGGTGAGCAAACGTTGATTTCTAATCAGTCTTCTCTAGACAAATTGTGTTGAACTACATTTCAAGATATGCATCAAAGTCTGAAAAAAATCTGAAAGCTATATTGATATCTTGTAGAGGCTTGAAAATACAAATTCATTTGGGGATAAAGCATTGCTTTCCTATAAAAAATTCATGATGAACTTGGTTGTAGATCAGGACATTGGTGCACAAGAAACTTTCCATATGCTACAAAAGTTTCCCCTTGTCATCTCAAGCTAGCATTTCTTGTCTTTGAATGTTAGCAGGAAAAAAAATCACTATTTCAAAAAAATTGATAGTGGTGATGAGCTTGAAAGTGGTCATATTCATTGTTACATGCAAAGACCAAATAAAATGGAGACAATATCCCTTATTCAATCTGCACAATTGTATACATATGAAAAAAATTGCAAAGGTCCGGGCTGGCATGCCCGACCACAGCCTACTATTATCATTATTTATCTACTTTTCAAGACCACCCCCTAGAGAAAAGTGATACCTTTGAAACATTTTTTTGGTTACAATTGCTACTATACAAGCCTTTTCAAAATGTCGAGGCAAACATAGACCTCACGAGAGAAAGCATACCAAAAATTGGAGGCTATTTTATGTTGTTGAATATGACCCTTGGAATTTCAATAGAGTTATTGCTCCCCTTGTTGATGAAGAGGAAGGTGACAGTGATATCGATAGCATAGAATCTTTGGCTCCCACAGATGAATACGAATGGGAGTTTCTTTCTTGGCTTGGTGCTAGAAAAAATGATTTCTTTGAATAGCTACAACTATTGGGTAGATGGAACTTTGATATACATCACAAGTGGGACACAAACCATGTGCTAGAGAATTTGCATAGCATCATTGAAAAGTTCATTTTAACAAGTAAATTGCATAAAACCGAAGACACTCTTTGCTCATTGGTAGCACCTACACTTTGTCATCAGCTATCTCTAAGGAAAAATCTTGCTCTGAATATCATTCAACAACACCATCTTGTCCCATCTTCATCATCACCATTGCATATGATCATTCTAGGAATTGTTGTCACAAGAAAATCATTCCTTATAGACAAGATCCAAAGAGCACTAAATACATTGACGAATCAAAAAATGAATCCTCTTCTTGTGTTGGCACCAATGGGTGTGGTTGCTTAGAATATTCATGCCTCCATAATGCATACTACTCTCTGGATACCAATTAGAGATATGAATCCATTAAAAGGACAACCATTGACCATATTTCAAGAGGACTTCAAACATATTAAGTACATCTTAATTGATGAAATGAGCTTCTTGGAGCCCAAGTTGTTGCTTAAAATAGATAGCCAATTGTGCCAAGCATTCCCTTCTTGATATATGCAACCATTTGGTTGTGTATCTATTATACTCATAGGTGACCTAGCATAGATGCCTCATGTTCTAGATAGGCCTATCTATGCTTCTTGCTCCACATCATTGACTCTTTGGCACACTTTTAATATTGTTGTCATGCTTGATACCGTTTTCCACCAGCATGGACAATTCGATGCATAGCAACAATTTCATACACTCCTTTTGAATATTAGAAATTGTTAGGCATACCAGTTTCACTAGTAAACTCTTATGAATCGAACAAATTTCATGCTTTTAGCTAAGAAAAAACTAGAGTTTGATGAATCTATCCACTTATTCCTAACAAATAGGTTGGTTTCCTTGCACAATAGAAAAATGCTTCAGCAGTTAAATGTTCCCATTGCAATTAGTGCTGCTGAAAGTTCCCGATAAAACACACTTGATTATGGTGATGATGAAAAACTTCAAGAAGAGCTCTTTCTTCCAATTAGCTAGCAAGTAATGTTGAAAATGAATCTTTGGGTGGCAGTTGACTTGGTTAATGGATCATTGGGTTTAGTGAAGGCTATTGTTTATGATAGGGGTGCTAAACCACCTCAACTGCTTGAATATGTTGTTGTCCACTTCCAAAACTACATTTTCCCAACATGGGATCATGACAATCCAAGAGCCATCTTGATTCCCCCAATCACACGGGGCAACCGAAGGCAAATCTCCTTGACAATGGCTTGGGTGATAACAATATATAAATCTCAAGGCTTGACACTAGAGAGAGCTACAATAGATATTGGAACTAAAGAAAGACAAGAGCTAATGTTCACAACTCTCTCTCATGTTAAATCAATAATAAGAATACACATAGATCCACCTTTCTCTTTTGAAATATACTCTAGGATACATTCCAACAAATGCAATGCACTTCGAATCAAAGAAGAGGATCACCTCCAACAATTGTCTACATTGCCATCATGATGAAATGTTTCTATTCTTGATGGTAACTATACCACTTCTCCTTTTCCTTTTCATTTCAATGCATTTAGAATTCCCACCATTCCTAATTTTCCTTCCTTCTTGTTCCCTCCATAGTGCAGTTGCAATCACTTCTGCCAAGATAGTCAAGGTTTTACTTCTATAGTGATTTCTAAGAGAAATTGATATTCAACTCTTTCCCTATGTTTCCCCTTGCCTCCAACAACAGACATGGAGTCCTTCCTATTCCTGGATTGACCAAATATTATTTATATTTAATTTTTCTTTCAATACCTTCCTCTCCTTTGCTCAATAATGCCACTTCCAGAGCTATTTCCTTTGAACCATTTGTGTCTAACTATATCAAATTATAACAAATTTAGATTGCAAACACTTTCAGTTGTAACTGCAAATCTTGTGAATTATTAATAGCTTCATGCTCACAACTTTTCCATGGTTTCCAAGTTGCAACTACATTCCATTTATATAAAAGGTAAGGCTATATCTCATTCATTCCATATCTTCTTTCACAACTATAGCTGAAATTCTTTGTCACAAATGCTACAATTGTATATATTTTTAGAAATGGATAGCACTAATTTCAACTCAACAAAATTTCCAGGTGCCAAAAGACAATTATATGGAAGGTATAATTGTCTACATATTTTGTCCTTCTCTCTACAAAAGGTATGCCTACATCTTGTTTATATGATCTCTTCTATTGTAGATACATTAGATATTATTTGTTATCAACTATAGAGTTGTTTATATTTCCTAATTTAGATATTGTCTACCAATGACACATTTTCACTCCACTGAACGTCAAATTTTCCTTGTGTCTAACTATATTTCATTGAAACCATATTAGACTGCAAACGTTTTGAACTGTGGATACACATCTCCACAATACTAAATAGCTTTGCAATCACATATTTTGCATGGTGTACAAGATGTGACTAAATTCTATTTAGATAGAAGGTAAGGCTATATGTCTTTAATTCCATCTCTTATTTCATAACTACATGTCAAATTGTTTGTCATAAACAATACAACTATATATATTTCTCACAATTCAAAAGACTAATTGCAACTAAATAAAATTTCCAGGTTAATGCTATGATATTTTCACAATCCATAATGCTTAAGATTTTTTGTTACTGGATATTTGATTATGTTTTTGTTTGTAGATGGAAAAACTCACACACAATCAAATATCCAGAAACAACATATATTAAGAAAAAACTCTCAAGTGCCGAAACATTGGTTTCACCATTGATCATAGTGGTGGGAAATGTATGTTCTTTCTCGGGGGTTTAGTGACAGCCCATGTGGTTGCATGACCCAATATGGTAGGGTGGAGAGAAGGTCTTCTTTTCTTCTATTCATGCTACATCCCATTGCACCCACAAGGTATGCCTACCTCTAATTTATTTAATGCCTTTTATTGCACATGCATTGCATATTATTTGTTATAAATTATAGAACTCTTTATTTTCCCTACTTTACATATTTCCTACAAATTACACATATTCATTGCATTAAGCTTCACCTTTCCTTTCATGTTTTTTTGCAGACCATACTTTAAACAAACAAATTGTGTTTCACATAAGATAGTAATGTCTTAGTGTATGATCTTTTATCTCAACTTATATTCATTAGTATTGTGCATATTTTCAAGGCATTAGATTTGCTATGAGGTCAGCCTCACCACGGGTTCAGTTTTCAAATTGCATTATGGGCATTTTGAGGAAGTAATGTTTTGTAAATAACCTCTGAGAATGATTAGAAATAAAATTAAAAAATATAGTTTCAATTTTTCGTATCAATCTTCAATAGAATTGTGTGGATGCAATTATGTCTTTATTCTTAAGGTTTTTGCATGTCTTATGTAAATACACTAATTTGACATTTCAATTATATAGTTTATGGTGGCATCAATGTTCCATGTAACACTTAGAATATAGTTTTTGCATGGCTTTATTGCTATGAATTTTTTACTTTTGTGGGTTTTTCCATCTTGCTTTTTGTTGAAAGAAGCATTGTTTTATTTGTGGCTTCCATTTTCTAGCTGTGGTTGCAATGCAGTAAAATAGTTAATGTTATAAAATTTATGTTAATATATTATTGCATTTTCAATTTGGTGTTGTTGAACAATCTACATTTTACCATAGCTTTGTTACTGTGGATCTTCCTACTTTGTGAATATTGTTACTAAAACAAATATTCTTTTATTTATGGATTCCATTTTTTGGCTATGCTTGCAATACAATGAAATAGTTAGTGTTATACAATTTATGTTTCTTTCTATAAGGCATTGTTGATTTTCATTGTCTGCCTTGGGCTATATTATTTCATTTTCAAAAACATGTTGTTGAAAGGGATGTATTGTTTCAATATTCAATAATACTATATTGTTTGTTGCAACCAATATTTCTACATTTATGCTTTACATTTTTTCGAATGTTCCATACAAAAAATACATAGCACTATGTATCAATCATGTTTGTATCTACTATGGCATACATACATATCTGAATATAGGGGAAATACATTGTCCATGACTACATACAATGTGTTAGTATGTAACTATGTTGTCTACATCTGCTATGACATATATCCAACTCTAACCATTCCTTTGTTAGTTACTTCTCCCAATGGTGAAATTGATGTTCTATTTTTGATTCATCCTCAATGTGTGCACATTGCTTCCATTTGGTGTTCACCTCCGCCTATCGGCTCATCATTGCATGTCACTACATGCAACTACTAGTATAGTTAGTTTGTAGCTATTGTTTTTACTAAGTCTTTGAGATTGAATAAAGAAATTGGGCTATCAAATCTTTGCGAAGTCCAAATTTTCAAAAGTATGTTTAGAGGAAATTCATCGATAACCATTTTCTTATTCTTCAAAAAACATCATGGTAGTACAATTTCATATATACTTGTAGACTTAGAACCTCATGATAAATATCTACATAAGAGATGTTAATTCAAAAAAAAAAAAAATTTGACTTGTATCCTTCATAACTATTGGATGATTTAATTTAAAACCTTTTGTACATGTCCATGCACTCCTATACAAGGATTATGTGTTATAATTCGTTTAGAGAAAATTTCAAACCAATGAATTACCTCAAAGAAGAAACTACATGAATCAAGGAAGAAAAGAAATAAGGAGAGTTCCAATGTACTCAACCTATGTTCTCTGTTGAAATTAACAACTAATGGATAGAAATAGAGAATAACTCATCACACATTTTGCAAGCTAAATTGTGTAAAATCAATGTACCTGACATTTGATCTACAATTATCATTTAGTGGAGGAAGATATCTAATAGTTGAGCATTGTCTTACAATAGTACATGGAATTCTAAATAATTTTTTTAAAATATTACTTTATCTGATGTGAAAAATTAAAATCAATAAATCATATGATAACATAGACACAACAAAAACAATTCATCTAATATTTAAATTATGCACCTAATTTTTTCTATATTTCAAATTGCCTATACCAAATGCTTTAGAGAAGATAAATATTGCACTCAATATTAGCGCAAAAGTGCAGCCCTAGTGCATTTGATTAATAGTTCCAATAAAATTTGGTTAAGTAATTAAAAATAATCACAAAAAAAAAGCTAACATAGGGTGCATAAATATGGGGCCCTCTCCCACAATTCGAAAGTAAAAAACACCCAAAAATTAGCTAAAATGGTTAGCATATATAATACCAACAGTCGAAATAACTAAAAATATGAATTCTAGAATCTCAAATATCTTTCAACACATACCCCACTTAGAAAGTAAGAGAAACATATCTCATGTTAATTAGTGGAAGAGAACATTTTGGAATCTTCCATCTATCATCTTGCACTTTTATGGAATCCAAACAACTAAGGAGGTTGATGGTAGATATTTCTAAAGTATAATCACAGTTAAAATCAATGGGAGAGATTAAGTGGTTGCAAACCATAGTGGTTTTCAAAACTGACCCAATGCCTACATCTTACCACCCATGGCCTTGCATACATATAGACACTCATACTAAATAAATAAACTCTCTCAATTACACACAAAATAATTTAATCCTAATGTTCTAAGATAGTAAAAAGTATAGATCTAACCATTTTATCCATCAATATTTCTACTGCTATAGTATATTTTATCAATATTGACCAAAATATCAAATAATTCATTAATCTGACAAAAGTGGTCTTTTAAAATATTCACAATAGTCATAGATAGGTTAGACATGATAATAGCCAATTGTTAAGTCTAGATTAAGGTCCAATTAATATGGAGTTTTCTATTAATATACACTTATTAATATGTTGGATATAAATGGTGTGAGATAATGTATAGGTATAATAATTATATCAAGGATAAAATGAGGACCATATAAGTCTAAGTTAATAGCCCTATTGGTAAAATCAATTGTTGTGAACCCTTGTAACCAAAAAGGCAAGTTGTGTTAGCATTTAATGTTGGAGTGATTATGTTTTAGGACTTAATGTTTGGGATTATGTGTTAATATGTCATGTGAGTGTGTAAGTAGGGAATTAGGGGTTGCAAACCCTTATTGGAGTTGAATTTTTAGATGCATTTTGTAATGTGGTTTATAAGGAGGTTTAAAATCCTATTTTTAACTCATTAAAAAAATTAAGATCCTTGGATAGGTACCTAGGGTTTGGGAGCCTAATGATGGCCATATCTTGGACCATATCCAAGATATGACCCTCATTTATTAGCCTTTTTGAAAAGTGTCAAATTTGGAAGATTTGGGGAAAGGGGAAATGGATTGGTCTCTAAACCCAATTATGTGATGTGATATGATAGAGAAAGTGACCATGTACTCCATGTTAGGGATAGAAGGAAGATATCTAACAAGTTAAATGCAGATTTGATCAAGGCATATAAACTTTTCTTCAATCTGCACACAAGTTTATCCTTACCTTTGACCTCAAAACCTTGTGGTTGTTCCATATATATTTTCTCTTCCAAATCACCATGGAGAAAGGTTGTTTTAACATCTAGTTGTTCCAAATGCAAATATTCAGTAGCCACAATACTTAAAATAGTGCGTATAAAATTCATTTTAATAACCAAATAAAAAATCTCATCAAAATCAATACCCTTTTTCTGTGCAAATCCTTTTACAACTAACCTAGCTTTAAATATTTTCTTACCTCCATCCTCCTCTTTTAGCGTATAAACCCATTTATTTCATAAAACCTTTTTACCTGTAGGCAACTTGCATAATTCCCAAGTCTTATTTTTCTTCAAGGATTCCATTTCTTCTTCCATTCCATGCTCCCACTGAACCTTGGTATCCACCTACATAGCTTCATCATAACACTCTAATTCACCAACATCAATTAATAAAATAGAATACAAAGAGGGATAAAATATTTCTAGAGGTCTACTTATCCTTGAAGATCATCTAACATTTACTGGAGTTTGTGGTATTTGTTGTTTTTGTTGTTGTGGAGAATGAGGAACCACTAGAACATCATTGTTTGAAGTATCATCCAACACTGCATATTCATTTTCTTTCTTCTCATGCTATTGCAATTGATCTTTGTACACTTTCTCATTGAATATGACATCCCCACTTCTCACAATTATCTAATTTTCAAAATCCCAAAGCCTATAACCAAATTCATTAATTCCATATCCAACAAATATACATTTCCTTGATTTTGCATCAAGCTTGGCTCTATTTTCAGAATTTACATATGCAAATGCTTCACAACATAAGGTATTGAGAAAAGAATAACCCACCTTCTTACATGTCCATACTTCCTCTGGAATACCACAACCCAAAGGATTAGAGGGACCTCTGTTAATCAAATAAATAGCAATGTTTATAGCCTCTACCCACATGTTTAAAGGAAGCCCAACATGTAATCGCATAGTCTGTGCACACTCCATTATTGTTCTATTCATGCGCTCAACCACTCCATTTTCCTATGGAGTCCCTAGAACCATTTTTTTCCTACAAATACTATTAGAGGAACAATAATCTTCAAACTCTTTACTACAATACTCACTACCATTATTAGATTTAAGACATTTTAACTTTTTACCTGTCTCATTTTCAACCAAGCTTCTCCATTTTTTAAAAGTTACAAATACATTAGATTTTTTCCTAAGGAAATAAATCCATACCTTCCTAGTTGCATCATCAATGAATGTAACATAATACTGAGAGCCACCGAGAGAAGATACTGGAGCTAGTCCCCATACATCCGTATGCACAAGCTCCAATTTCTCATTTTGTTTTTCCTTCCCGTCCTTGAGAAAACTAACTCTCTTTTGTTTTCCACACACACAAGTTTTACACAAATCCATATTACCACATTTTAGACCTAGTAAAACATTCTTTGAATGAAGGAATTTCATACCTTTTGCACTCATATGCCCAATTTTATTATGTCATAGTGCTTATTTAGAATCCACAACAACTATTTGATTTTCTTCCTATTGAATTGCAACAATTGTTCCTAAACATTGATTTTTATCTGCAATAGCTAAATTAGAAAGAACAATATTACCTGTACAAAGATATAAGACCTGTCTACTTTCATAGCTTTTTCTACCACTAAGGCACCCCTTGTAACCTTCAAATTTTATCACTAAATGTAAAAACATAACCTTCATCATCTAGTTTCCTTGCTAAAATTAAATTTTTGCTTAATTTTGGAATGTGCCTTACCTCATGTAGTAGCCAATGATTCCCATTCTACAATTTAATCTTGATTCTTCCCTTTCCAAAAATCTAGCAGGGTTTATCTCCCAAATAAACCTGCCAAAATTCCTCTTGGACATAATCAAGAAAATAACTTTTATCGAGCATAGCATGAAATGAAGCCCCTGAATCTAACACCCAAGAATCATTAGCATTATCAAGGGAAAGAATCAAAGCATCCTCATTAGATTTATTACTTACCATATTTTCATCTTTACTTCCTTCCTTTTTGTCTCCTTTATTTTTTCAAGACCAACAATCTTTCTTTAAATGAATCAGCTTACCACAATACCAACAATCCTTCCTTTCTCTAGATTGGGACCTTTTCCCCTTTGATTTTCCTCATAACTTCCCATGACCTCCAGAGTTGTTTCCTCTCTCCTTTGTTTTTCCCTTGCTTTTTGCATTCAAAACATTGTCTAATGTGGATGTTCCACTCAAGCTTTTCCTATTAATTTCCTCATTCAAAATAACACCAACAACATCATCAAATTTAAATGTTTTCGAAAAAGAAACAAAATTACTAACAACCATGACCAAGCTATTCCAACTTTTAGGAAAAGAACATAGAATCAATAGAGCCCTAACTTCTTCATCAAAGTTTACATTTATAGAAGTTAATTGACTAGTAACATTATTACAACCATTTAAATGATCATCAAATAAACGCTTCATAATAAATACCTTATTCAAAGTGAAAGGCTTTTCATATAACTTTTCCAGTGTTTGCATCAACTCTTGAGTTGTCTTTTTCATTGTAATATTGAATGCCACCGATTGTGCCTGGCATAAATTAATACTTCCAAGTTCCTTTCTATCCAAAATATCCCAATCCTCATCAGACATTTCTCAGGCTTTCTTAGTTTTCCCTTCCAATGGCCACTATAAATCCTTCTGATAGAGGTATTCCTCCATCTCCATCTTCCATAACTAATAGTTCTGCCCATTGAAACTATCAACCTTCAACTTACCCTCATCTTCCATTGCTCCCACTCAATCGTGAGACTCCCACTCACCCGTGATACCTTCTTGCAGAGGATAACTAAAAACAACTTGCTTTGATATCACTTGATAGGGATAGAAGATAGATATCTAACAAGTTAAATGCATATTTGATAAATAAAACAAAGGAATAAAACTCATAAAAATTAACAAAGAATTTAACATGGTTCACCCAATCCAAGATACATCAACAAAAATGTAGGCATATCCAATGGAAAAACTTATTACAATCTCATGAATAATCGCCTTTTTTTTCTCATACTATAACTCCCATCCCAACCCCTTATAACAAGATTAGATGCTTCCAAATTAGGGTTCTACAAAGTCAGTTGTTTTTTTCTTTTTTCAGTGATTTTTCCTTTTTCTGTGACGATGCAAAAAAATACCAACACTCCATGATACATGAAGAGTGTACAATATAGCATGATTAGTCACCACATACCAACACTCCATCTGTTGGTGTAGGTTTTTATTTTCTTGGTGGGATAACTTATTATCTTTATTCCTAGGTTTTTCCTACACTTAATTAAACTTGCTTAGGATAATAAATTGAGTTTATTACTAGGAGATAAGCATGTGGTGTCCCCTTCCTTAAAGGGTGGAACTACTTTCCAATTTTTGTGGTATCCTCCACTTTTGGTTGTCCATCTCCATTTTTTGTGGTTGATTCCTATTTGTTGGATTTTCCACCTACCTACTCTCCTAAGTTCTATATAAACTCACTACCTAGCTTGTATTTGCATACTCTTGCATCTTCTTGCAATCTTTTGCATTGTATCTTTTCAACTTGGAAGCTCTTAATGTAATATTTTCACATTGACATTGCATACTCTCTCAAAGTCCTAGTTTGTATTCTGATGTTTTTCTAGTTTATGTAACTTTTATTTTCTCTTAAAAAGTTCCTTGGGTTATTCAATCTATTTCAGATTTCTAACATGGTATCAAAGCTTTTGTTTTGAGAAATCTATGTTCATATATTCCTAATTAAGAGATTGAGTTTCTTGTAAAGATCTTGTAAATTCTTGTATGTCCCTCTCTTGCATTTTGAACAATCTAGAGAATAAAAATGGATTTGCAAAGATCTAATAACCTCTTCATATTGCATATGTGTTTTGTGAGATCTCTAGGTGATTGTAGAACTTCTAGTTATACTAGAAGCATCTTTTACTATTCCAACATGTCTAAAAGGCTTGAGAAATTCATATTATGTTTTTTTTTCATTCAAACTAGAGCTCAAATATGGTGAATTTTTTTTTATTGAAGTATTTTTAGCCCAAATGGGCCTTCCCATTGCATTTATAAGGCCCAAAAACCCTTATTCTCATATAAAAAAAAATTATTTTAGATTAATTTTATTTTTAGCAATTTTTTTCTTTTGCCAAGAGGGTCGTTACATGCTAAATTTAGCTAGTTTTTCAAAATTTCATAACTTTTCACCACGATGTTATTTTTCTGAAAAACAAGATATTGTAAGAAAGCTAGAGATGATCAATTTCCATATACAAATGTATTAAAAATAAATCTCTCTATTTTCTTATATATATTGCATATTAAAGCAGTTTGGTGCAAATTTCTTCAAAAGGCCATAACTTTCACCCTAGTGCTTCAATTTTTGGACACAATTAGGTATTGGAAAGGTATTGAAGAGCACTACATATCTATAAGTCTATTTTTTCCATAATTTTTCTTAAGTTGATTATGTATCAAAATCTGTAATTTTGGCTAATTTGAGCCTATTAAGCATTGTATCTTGGAAAAGGCTTTGTAAACATACTAAAATATAAAGTTCCAACCTTATAATATTTGGGGGGTTCTTTGATTGAGTGAATTTTTCAAGATCCTTCTTGTGGTTTTGGTTACATTTAGGTCTTGATTTTTTTTGTTTCCTTCTTGTTTCATCATGCAACCATCTACAATTTTTGGGTTGACTTTTTTCTTTTCTAATTTAGTTTGGCTGATTTTTCCAAAATTGATCCCACTAAAGTGGGGGAAAAATGCAATATCATCAAATTTTATCTTAGGGCCAATTTCACATTTATGCACTTTGCCTAGAATTTGTTGCACCTAAAATCATTTATGACAAAATCTTCATGGATGATAATTTAGTGATTCCAACTCCACAAGGTCCAATAGCGAAGCAACAATAGTTCGCTATCCTATTTCCCAAAAACTAGCATTTTTATTCCTACGTGGCACATGGAAATTTGCACAGTGTGTGAGCATCCTAGTGGTTTTCTAAGTTTGAAATGGGGAATCTCAAATCCTGGCTCTTGACATGTGCCCATGTAGTTAGTTTCTTGAGTGTAACGGCTCCTTCTACCCTTACATGTGATAAAACTCCCTTTTTCTCTCATTTTTTGTGGCTCTCTATGATTCAATCAGCTATCTTCTCAACTTCACTTAATTTTTCAGTGTGACACAAAAAAATGTATCTTTGGACATTTTTACGCTCATTTGGTTCTTTCTTATGGATGTTGGCCTAGTTTTGCCTAGATTTAATGTTGTAATGTGGTCAACACATTCATATTAGGTCTTGGACTCTTGTAATCAATAATAATTCTATGATGTCTTGTAAAGGTGTTTTGAAGTGTTGTAACCCACTTTCACACTTTTCAAGGACCCTTTTATTATAATTCACCTAAATAACCTCTTTTTATCACTTACCAAGACTTATTTCAAAGTGTTGTAAAGTGTTGTAACAAAATTTCACACTTTTCTGGATTTGACATCAGTAATTTGACCATCTCTTATGTTTAAATGGCCCTTAATACACTTTCCAGCCCTACTTAAGTGTGTTTTGGAGAATAATCCTATTAAACATCATTAAATACACTTTAATTTCTAACACTTATTGAAATTTCCCTAGTGGGACCAAGTCACCACCTGGTGTGACTTAGTCCCACTGGGCACAAAATAAAATTTATTTCAAAATACTGGCGGGATATTATTCTCTTAACCTTAAGGTCGGACTGTGATGTGGTATTTTTGGGAAATTTTGTATAATAAAGTATATATATAGGGTTTTCCCCTCATTTTTACCCCCATTCACTCACTAATTCATTCACTTAATCATTGAAGCAATTATCAATCATTCACTTAAGCATTCTAGGTATTTTCAAGCATACATCCATTGGAGCATCTACTTGCATATCTTCAAATTTCTACATCAAGGGTTTGGTTAGTTGTAGCATTGCATGTTATTCATTCATCATTCTCTTTTCAGTTCATTTCATCTTCAAGGGTTTGATTACCAAACCGGGGTTTGACCAAGGCAAACCCCTATTCACTAACCCTTAACCCATTTTTCCCTCTTTGCATGTGTGCTTTGTAGGTCTTGTATGCAGATTTATCAAAGAGAAAGGTGTTAAAAGGTGTCATCAATTCATCAAAGTCATTCAAAGTCAAAAAATCCCTAAAAGAAGCTTGGAGATCACCTATAGACCAAATTTTGTAGATTCAAATCTAGACACCTATCAGGAACCAAAGTGTAGATCAAGAGCAACAGATTGCATCTTTGAAATTCTTGAAAGCTGAAGGTGGAATAAGTCACCATCAATGGTGACTTAGTCCCACTGCCAGGCCTAATTTTTTTTTTTTGCATTTTTGGATACCCTTTTAGATGAAACCTATTTTGATAGAATCTCCCTAAAATAGGGCTAAGTCACCCATCTTGCCGTAAGTGTCCCAGTTGGCTTTAACAACAAATTCTATAGGATTCCATGGCCTCTTTGCATCACATTCTAGTTTCCAGGTGCACCTCTCTTGTCTTTTTTTTTTTTTTCTAGTTTATTTGTATATTTAGGTCATTTTACATATCACATTATGTTTTCAAACATCTTGCATTCCATTGGTTTTGCATTTTAATAATAAACATCTTTTATTAGTTTATTGCATTTAGGAAATTCCATTTAAACATATTTCAATCACATTAGAATTATTCTTGAGTGAACCCCCAATTTTTTGTGGGATACCTTTCTCCTTTTAAGTGAAAAACCCTAGAAGTGCAAGAGAGCCCCTTCCTACAAAAATTTGAAGTTCAGTGAACCTCTTCTACTCTTATCAAAAGCACTTCTACAAGTGAAGGCCTTTTCGAATGAGGTCCCTCCAACATTCAAATATCTCTAGAAAGCATTTAATGGTGTACCCATGTGTTCAAGAGGGGACTGAGGCCTATTGGTAACACTCTCTTGCTCTTATCTATTTGTGAATAGATTATATCCCTTTGTTCATTTACTATTTTCTAGTGTTGGTTCTCCTCCTCAAGTGGGGAATTTTTTTACCACTTCATTTTTTCTATTTTGATTACTCTATCTATCTATCTAGCTATCTGTGGAGGTGGGAACATGAAAATAGGGGTTTGATTGCAACAAGCCTTGAAACAACCCCAACATTTTTCCCCATCTGTCTTGTGTGCAGGTTGCTAAAATAGAGCTCAGAGGGAAGATTCAAACAAGTGGTTGTTTATATGTCCATTTTTAGTTCTCCTTGTGTTTTCTCTCACTTTTTGTTTCCTATCTTGTTATTCTATTAAATAGACCTTGGGTGTTGTGTTAAGCAGTGAGGTTTCAGTGATTTCTCCTGAGTTTTGAGTTCTCTTTTGCTTGGAATGCTAGTGCATCCTTTGAAATACACCACATCGCAATGGTATCCTTATTCCACACTATAATCCTTTAGCTAAGAGCTCCTTCTCTTGAGGAAAAATTCTAGAAACTTTGCTCTCTCATATTTTGAAGTAGTCTTTTGAAATAATTAGTTTGTGTACAGTTTCTTTGCAATTTCTTCATTTAGCTAGCATTGAGGTGGTTAAGGGTAGTTCGATCCCTAGGATTCTCTTAAGAATGAAGAGACTCATGAGAAATGAATCCCCCTTATCTCACAATGATAGTTGGTAATAAATGATTATTCAAATGTATAATAAAATTGCAATGGAATAATTAAGATTAGGAATTCATTATTATAAAAGATAGATTCAAACTCTTATTCTCCATTGAAGAAGATAAAGGGCATATATATATATTTCTATTTACTAACTAGTTGTATTGAATCTTATTAAAAATAGGAGCAGGTAAATTTTAGGAATTATAAACCATGTGTTAAGAAGATAAATAAGAGATGAATGCCAATAGGAAGAAGGGAGAACCAATTCAAACCCTTGTCAATACATCACTTGGTTGAAGTTCTGAAATGTGACGACGTGTAATGAAAAGTTAGTTAATGTGAGGTTAGCATTAAGAGTCAAGTGAGTATTATGGTGATGATTTAGTTTTTTTCAATTTCTAAAATAAGACCTTTGAATCTAGGAAATATGTTGAGAGCTAAGGTCTATAGTTAATTTTTAATTAGGATTTATGAGTGATTTGTACTTGTGCTTTAATTAGTTGTAGATTCATGTCAATTAAGTTGCAAATGGTCTATAGAAAGGAAATTTTTGGATGCAATATTGGATGTGATTTTGTAATTAACAAAAAGGCCACAAATTAATTATTTATTAAATTTTTAAGGCCCTATATATAGTTCTTATGGGTTGCATGATTACTTTTAGCCATACCTTTTCCCATACCTTATCAATGAGCTCTCTTAAATTCCTTGTAGAAAATGTGATGAATTTTGGGGATGAAAGGATGGACTTGAGTTATCCCCATCCCCATTTGGTCTTCTCTCTCCATTATTAGAAGGTACATGGGAAAGAGGGGGTTCATGTGCACCATTCCTTTTTAATGAAGGAGAGGACTTGGTGGATGATTTTGGATAATGTGAGGAAATTGAGATTCAATAAAATGATGAAAAATGTCACCATCTCATCCAAGGGTGTGGAGTCTTAGTTTCTTTATAGGAACTTAAGTTATTGGAAAAAGGGGATCTCTCTTTATCTTTGGGAGAGGAAATAGTCTTTTTTTTGGAGAGATATTTTTAAGGAGCTCATTTTTCCTTTTGATTTTATTTTCATACTTGTGATTTTATGGAAAGGAGAAGTGCTTGAGAGCTATGGGAGAAAATAATGGTGATGGATTAAAAAAATAGTTGCTTGGAGAAGGAGGCTACATCTCTAGTATGATGTAGAAATATAAGTCCTCCTTCGTTTATTTACTTGTAGTTGATGTCATGAGTGCTATGAAGGTTCCTTGAGTTGGGGATGGTTATTTAAAAATGGGTGTGTATGAAAATTTTTAAATAAGACATTATTCTTTCCTTCTTCTTGTGTATTAAGTTCTAAAAGTGATAGAGTTGATATGGAATTTAGACTTTTTATGTTTGAGTTGATGTAAAAATATTTGGTGTTGGGTTTCAACCTATGTGTGTGGCTTTCATATGGCTTTCTCAAATTAGAGGATGGATAGGGTCTTTCAAAGGTTTAATGATGGCATATTGGTAGGGTGGAGAGCTTTACTTCTCCTTTTGGTTGGCATCACTTAAGGGCATTTGAAAGATATAGTTTGTGTTAAATTTCCATTTTTTTCATGTTAAGGATAATTGGAACAAAAGGGAATTGTAAGTTTCCTTGGATAAGTTTTTTTGTATATTGTAATATATAAGTTGAAATCTTAATATACATAAAAGATAAGTTGTGTATTATTCAATTTGAAGAAAGAGTGATTTATTTTGAGTTGTAAAGAAGGAAAGTTGAAATGTAAAATTTTATTGTCTAGTTGTAGTTGTAGTTTCAAACAAATATTTATTTATGAGCTTGTGGTTCATTAAAACACTCATAGTCTTTGCTTAAAATTTAAACTATCTATTTTTATTGTGATGTATTTACCAAGGCAAGGAAAAAAGAGATCTTATAATTACCCATTAATTGTATTAAGTGTATATTCAATATATATATTTATCCAAGTCACTCACTAATTTTATATAAGATATATATAATTCACATAAAGGGATTTGATATATATTATTAAAGTAACAATTTAAAAATTATAGTGATATGTTTCGCACATTGGCATAATAATTTTAAACCAATAGAATACAATATCATTTTATTTATATTATACAAATACAAATATATATTATATCATACATTACATTTAATAGCATTTAAAAAATAATGAATTTTAAGTTATAAATTTAATTTATGATAATTATAAAATAAAATAAGAATTAAAATTAAAAGAAAAAAATAGGCCAAAGCTTGTGTGGGGCTTGAAACCCCAACTAGGGTGGCCATAAAAGTTCTTGGCCTAAGGGTCCATGGCCCCCTATAGGTTGCAGTCTATAGAATGATTGTAGGATGCCTTGGGGGGCTATAACCTCCCAAAGGGAGTGTCGCACACCCCAAGCCTCCCTTTTTTTCCATGATCCTTTTTTTTAATATATTTTATACTTGAACCTATATAAATGTTAGAAATCAAATCCATTTCAACCTCTAGACATCATCAAATTTTCTAAAAAAATAATAATAAGCATATAATCTTTTAATCAAGAGAATTTAGATTCAAACAAAACTCTTGTGTATACATGTCATTGGTAAAAAAAAGGGGAAGAGACAAGAGTTTTGTTTTACAAATTTTCTTATATAAAGTCACTAATTTCCCAAACTAGAAAATAAATCAAGCATAAGGAAGGAAATAGGGCATGATAAAACTAAAATAAAGAAGTAAAAAACCATCCAAAATAATTTTAAGAACCTTCATGGTACAAACAATGGTAGATCATGCATGTGTAAACTTCTTCACTACACTTACCCTTCAACATGTAAAAAAATAAGGAAAATGAATGTATAAGAAAGAAAAATACCTTATAAGAAACTATCCTTATGGACTAGGGTTTCATCCTGATTCCCTATAATTTAAGGACCTTGAGATTCAATCTCATCCAATGGATGAGATCAAATTCTCATTCCATTAATTGATATTTATCTTGAAATCTTATTTGGCTCAATTTAATTTTCATTTAATGAAGTTTAATTCTATGGTGGGGGTCCATGAGACTAGGACAACTCTATTAAGTGACAACTTAAAGTCACTTTTGAAATTGAAAAAAATAGACATTTTTTTATTTTCTTGCAAGTTGAAGCTTGAAAACTTATCAAGTTTAAATTTAATTTTCAATTAAATAAGGAGAGACTACACGCTTTAAAATATAATTTAACCCATCTAAAGGATTTAAATTAATATTATTTTGAAATAACTTAATTTAATTATGATATTATTTAAAATTATATTTTGGCAATTATAAATGCAAAATTGGGTAGACCTTAAATAAAATAATTTGACAATATTTAATAACAGTGATGATCTAAAGTATTATATCTTAAATATTAATTAATGACTAGATAAGAGTTAGCAGCCCATTATGTTGTATTCAACCATTAAAATTTAAAGTTCCAACTAAAAAACATCTGTGCAATATAATTTATACAAATATTAAATTTAAATGCGGAAAGGAACTTATTACCAAGTAAAATTTGTTATTTTATTTAATTAGATATATTCGGTTGAGGGTAGACTTATAAAAGATAATTATTTGAATTAATTAATTTCTGTTTATAAAATATTTTAATAATGATATATTGGAATAATTGACCATTCTCAAATAAACTCTTTCTTCCTAGATAATAACATTAATAGTTTGATTGAAATATTCATTTGTTGAAAATTAAATAAATTATACAATTGATGAAAATCACTTAATTTGATTAATTTACATGAATATTGTTATATATATAGAACTATATAAATAATTTAATAGTGATGTCATGTATTAAGTAAAAGAATGATTTACAAGTGGCAAAACTATTATCTATGAAAGAAGTAAATCAATCTTAACTAATCATTCTCAAAAATTTGCGCAAGAGTCTCTTAATGACAAATAACAAGCTAGATCAACTAATTCATTAATTAATTAATTATTTGATTTATAATATTATTGTTAACTCATTTAAAATAGTTATTCCTCACTAATAGTGTGTTATAAGGAGTATTAAATCTACTTTCTATTCAATCTTAATATCGAATAAGATAAATAATTAAAGTTTAGTAAGGTTATTATAAATGAAAAGATTATATGGATCTAAGCATCCTTATCTAATTAGATTCATAAGGGAGAAATCTCTTATCATTGGTCTTGAGAAAAATAGATAAACTTAATTATGTCATTGATATATTTATTTGTATAACTAAAAGGGGTATATTTGGGTGTTATCGATATTTAGACTTCGACCTTTTAATATGAATTTTTTTTTAATCAACTAATTAAGGTCAAATATTATACACTTACATATGGTTGATAAAGTTGAGATGACGATGGTACCCTCATAAAAATAAATTACTAGATTTAAGTTAAGTGATAAGTTATTGTTGGATCTTATTAACAATGTTATTGCCTCTAAATAAATGTAAGAGTTTAAAGTTGACTATCAGATAGAATGTGAATAAGGGAGCCAACCACTATGAACCATTATCTAATTAAATTATGTTTGTTCATCAATTAATATAATCATGTCAAATAATGTTAGACCTTAGTAGTTTTGTTACGCAATGGTGGATTGTCAAGAGCATGTTAGGTTGTGAAACTATGTTTAAAAAAAATTGTTTCATTTGTGTTAGATCCAGATTAAAATGTGGGCATGAAATTCAATATGCGAGCCTAGGTTATAACACTAGGTATTCTAGGAATAATATGGTTATTATCTATTGTGTATGTTGGTAGCCTGTGAAAACTCCTCGTAATAGCTACACATTCAAATTTGACAGGAAAATTAGTAACTTTTGTGAGTCTACCTTATATTGAAGCATTGAATTTGAATTATAATTAACCATCTTATATTGAGAATTTCAAAGAAATTCTTAGAAAAAAATTTAAAATTATTAGGTGATTAACTAGTAATGACTAATTAGAAGAAACAAAGTCTTATGAAGACCGCACTAACAAGAGTATCATGTTCATATAGACAATGTAAATGTCGATAAAATATGATAGTTCAATTAATAAGGGTGATTATTGAAAAATTCCTAACCGCTCTACACTCCCCATCTCAAACTTTGGAAAAAGAAAGTGAGGATGTTAAATATGTTTAATAGGATTCTGATGATCTAAGGGAATAATTTAAAGTTCCTTAATATCGATGATTACAAAATTCTAAAAAATTTCCACCATTTTGACCTTACTCCTTGAAAGAACATTGATGCAACTTATGGAAAAATTGATGTATTTCAATTATCATGGATAATGAAGTATAACCTAGAATAATTAAATAAATTATTATTTATTGTATAGTTGAAAATTGCAAAAATTTAAATTCATTCTTTAACCTTAGGAAACATAGTGATTGGTTTGAAGATTAATTAATGATTCCTCCTTGTGAACCTTAGGCAAGGTCTACATTGAAATTCATAGTTAAGTTTAATCAAAAGAGATGATGATGAGTTTAATTTTCAAATTAAATACAACGTAATTGAACAATATTAGTTCTAACTAAAGATATTGTAATAATTAAATTTCAAAATTACCTTAAGTATACTTAAAAGGAAAAAAAATCATTGACCCATAAATATGCATAACATGTCATAAAATCTAAATTGTTAGCATAAGCTTTTCCTAAGTTTCACTTATGAATAAATTATTTGATAGAAAGGTGTATTTTACTATAAACCTCTTAACTCCCATCATGTATGCAATTGAAGCACCTCTAGATTTAATTAAGGAATTGATAATAGGAAAATTAAGCGGGTAATGATAATTAAATGTAACTTATGAATGGATTAGTATCAACCTCAAGTTTGTACTTAAGCATGGATAACTTATACACCTCCTTAGGCTTTCTTTCCAATTGAAAATTATGGTTTAAAATAATATAGAATCCTTATATTAAAGGTTTTAAATCCTAAAGTCAATTGACTCACAATCAGTAGGTAAAATTTCACAAGTAATGACATTAGCTAGTGATCAAGTCTTGCCCTATATAGTAGCTTCAATTTACAAAAGTCATTTAAACTGGATTTACTTAGAATTAACAGGAAAACCTATAAATTTTCCTAAGAACTTTTGCAATTAATGAGAATTAAATTTTTTTAAAGATAATTATAACCACTATTAAACAAATATGTTTTATTTTTTACAGTATAAAATAGCAAGAAAAAGAATAAGAGTGGTAAGAATGAAGTCAAAAGTGACAATATGGTGGAAGGAAATTAGTAAAATATGATCAATAGGAATCAGTTACGGTGATGTTTAAATAATTCCCTTGCAAGTAATTCAACTTACGATCTTGTAAAAGGTCCTTGTCAAAACATAAATTAAGAGTTACAACATTATCTCGAGAATGGTACTTCTACTCTTCTTGTACATTGCTAGGAACAAAAGAACCTATTAGAGCCAAATAAGAAATGACATATGTTAGTAAAAATTAGCAACTTATGTATGTAGTTGTTGTCCTTAAATGGTGTATATGTATTTATTGTGAACAAATCAATTTTTTCAAATGGAGTAATGAATCATGTGTCATTTACAATAAATTAAGTGATTTGAAAATTTAAGCTTTATTCATAAAATACATTAAAATTGACATATAAAACATATAGTTAATGTGTGTTTTCCTATGCTTTTGGATATTGCTCAATTAGGAAACACGCACACACACATATGTGGATAAAATGGTGAAAACTAAAAGAATGTTAAAAAAATATAAGAACTATTGTCATATGTATGTTCTTATACCAAATAATGTTTGAAAATAAATATGAAACACACAATTATAACATGAGACTAGAGGATTAAATCCTAGTTAACAAGGTTCAAGATTCATAAATATACTTAAATATTAATGAGTTGTGAGGGTTATTGAAACAAATGAAAATTGGGTAGATGCTTTCATATGGTTTAGAACATAGAGGAAGACCTGGAACTTTCCAATTATCTCATTCAAGGATAGCCCTAGAGATCTCAATGCAAAGGAGAAAGAGATCTTGAAATAGGGATTTCCTAGAGGATAATTGTAAACTAATGAAGGGTTCACCATCAAGTAAGAACTTGGAAAGAAAAATGCAATGCAAGATCTAATTCTTAACCCTAATTCAATGCAATATTTCACTAAATGACCTAGAAATGCATATGAAACAATACAAAAAGCTCTGAAATACTGAAAAATCCCAAAATTTTGACCTACTAGGACTCATATGCTAGTCTGGGCTAATAAGTCCTAGATCAAGGTTTCTGTATAGGAATAGGTTTCTTGAAAATGGTTATATGAATCTACAAAAATCTTGAAAAAAACCTATAGTGGGACTCATATGCCACTTCTGGCATATTATTCTCATTCCACTCTTTTGGGAATTCAAAGTTCAGATCTGCACTTCAATACTTGTTATTTTCTCCCAAATTGATTTATGGATCCAAATATGCAAAAATACCTAGAAAATAAAATATAGATTTGATTTTCTTATAGTGGGTTTGCCTCAATCAAACCCCTAGTTTGGTAATCAAGCCATTATGGAAATAATGAAATATGGATGTAAACCCTAACCTTAAGTGTGTCTAAGATTAGGAAATCTAAAATGTAATGCAACCCTATTCTATTGTGCAAGAATGAGATCCATGAATGAAATATGAAGATAAATGACTCACTTTGAGATATCTTTAATCACCCAAATGAGCCCTAATAATTCTTGTACCTTAGGCCGAATATAGAGTGTTAATGGAGGATGGAATCAGTTAGGAAACAAGTCATTAGGCTTGGTTTGATGGCTAGTTACATCTCCCCAACTTACAATCCATCACGATTCACCATAGAAAACCATGATCAACCCTTGACAATGCTAGATATTAAATAAAACTAAGCTTAGACCTACAAAAAAACTTTAATGTTTCTCAAAGACTTCAACTTTGCTTGCTTTTGGAACTTGAATGCTCTTGTGAAAGAACACTTGAAGACTCTGAATGATTGGATCTTGAAATTTCTCTTGAAAAATGCTTTCTTAGATGAAATAATGACTTAGAAGCTTGCTTACATACACATTAACACCTAATTTACTGTTATTTAGATCTCAAAGGCTGACATCAACCAAAAATTGGACTTAAAAAGGTGACTTTCCTGCTCAAACCCTAAAAAATCCCCAAGTGGGACTCATATGCTAGCCTTGGCATATGGGTCCCACCTAGGGGTGCTCATATGCTAAAGGTTCCATCAGTCCCACCATAGATTTTTAGGGTGGGTTGTTAAATTTTTGAGTGTTTTTAATGATTTTATCTGGTTTTTATTTGAAACAAGCCTTGAGATCCAAAATAATGGGTCTTAGTGGCCTATTAATGATGAATTAAAGGATAATTAATGCAAGGGTACCAAAATAGGTCCAAATTAGGAAAGGAATTGTACTATCTCTAAGAAGCGAGTACAATTTATGTTGCCATAGTTATTAGCCACAATTTATCACATGTCATATGTATTATGTGTGTTTTTTTCATATATGGTAATGTTCCAAAAGAAAGCGGTTGAAAATATCTTTTAAGAAATAGAAAAAAAATTAGTGCAATGGAAAAAGTTATAGTGGAGTAGGGTAAGTGCAACCAAAAATGGGGCTTAAGTGGCTACTTTTTTTCTAAAATCAGGAAATACTGACCGTTGATGTGAAATTGAGGATAGTTACACTCAAAATTTTGAGATGCAATAAAAACAAGGTTCATAATGCTTCAAGTCTACTTTCTAAACTAATAATTTATTTTGAAAATGGTTGAAAGAGGGTCCCACAAAAATTGGAGCTATTTTTGTCAAAAAAATAACATAGCAACTTTTATGGGAATGTAGCATGTTGAATTTTTTTTAAGTATTTTAAAAATCACTTCAGTGAGAAATTAGCTAACAAAATGTAGTTGATGCATGATTTTTCTAATAATTTTTTAATGAATATTTTATTTTCTTCTAATTTTCAAAGTGGACACTTGTTGAAAAATATAATTTTCGTCACGCTACCCCTACAATATTTGTAGAATGGAGTCTGGTTTCTAAAAATGTAATTTATTTGAAATTTTGATGAACGATTAATTTAAATGAAAAAAAACACCAAACACTGCATTTTTCCAACAAAGAGACACAAACAAAAGAAAATATAGATCAAAAGCTTAACATTGTCAAAAAGTGAAAACAATTAGATCGTTGGATAGCTAAGAGAGAGCTTAACATTACCCAGGTGTTTGATTTGTTTGACATTGAAACGCGTGCAATCCTGATGGTGAGCACAAACTTGATTATGTGAAATATTGTATAATTTTTAAAAACATTTCTTTGGTCATTGGGAAGGCCCGATTGGTATTCCAAGGAAAATACCAAGCCCAAGGCTTGGGGATTCCCAAAGCAAGAAATAACACGAGTGTGTTATAATGTGCTCATGTTATAATGTGAGTGTATTATAATGCACTCGCATTATAACATGAGCACATTATAAAGTGCTCGTGTTATATCTTAGTTTTAACATGGTTTTTGTGTTTGTGCAGGACATAATGCAAGGGTGTCATAATGCACTCATGTTATGTCTTTTTTTATGTTAAATGCTACTCTATTGAATTTATGTTTATATATTTGTATCTTTGTATGTACATGTATGCTTGTATTTCATGTATGTATGTATGTATGCATGCTTGTATGTATGTATGTATACCTATATGTATGTATGTATGTATCAATGCATTTATTTATGTATGCCTATATGTATGTATGTATGTATGTAAGATTGCAGGCACATATGTATTATGCGTGTATGTATCTAAGTATGCATGTATTTATGTAGGTCTTTAGAGGGAGGGAGAATTTTAAGAGGGAGACAGAGTGAGAGGTAGAGAGGTAGTGAGAGAGAATCTTGAGAGAAGGACAAGGGGTGGAAGGGAGAGACTAAGAGAGAGGGAGTGGGAGAGAAGGGGTTGGAGTGAGAGGAACTTAGCTACATAGAGTGGGAGGGATAAAGGAAGAGATATAAAGAGAGAGGGGGTGTGAGAGAGAGAATTGAGAGAGAGGGAGAGAGAGGGGAGAGAGAGAGAGAGAGTTGTGTAGGTAGGGTGCCAGAGGGAGAGACTTGAGAGTGTGAGGGGGTGAGAGGGAGAGACTTGAGAGATAGGTAGTTAGAGGGAGTGTGAGAGAGAGGGAGTGGGAGAGAGATGTAGTGAGAGGGAGTGTGAGAGTGAGAGACCTAAGAGAGGGAGATGGTGTGGGAGAGAGTGACCTGAGAGAGAGGGAGAGCGATAGGTAGGTGGAGTGAGAGGGACTTATCTAGGTAAGGTGGGAGGGATATATATAGAGTGGGGGAGGGAGACAGAGAGTGTTACCTAGGTAGGGTGCCAGAGGGAGAGACCTGAGATAGAGGGGGTGGGAGGGAGAGACCTAAGATATATATAGAGAGAGAGATAGAGAGACAGTGGGAGGGAGATAGAGAGAGATGGCTAGAGGGAGGGAGAGGTAGTGGTAGGGATTTATTGAGTGAGAGGTACATAGAAAGAGGGAGAGGGTATATTGATACAATTAGAGAGGGTAGGAGAGAGGGAGGAAGAGAGAGGTGAGATGTATAGATAGAGAGAAAGGGATAAGGGTTGAGGGTATGTTGGTTGTTTTTTAAGAACCAATTAGATCTCACCAAGTTCCTATGAACTTACCAGACTCAATTTTTGAATACTTGATAGATAGTTGTCCAATGAATGAGATGTAGTACTAATGATTCTTCTCCTACACTTCGAGCTTTGCAAAACCTGAGAGGGTAATCCCACAATATATACCTTATGACTCTCCTAAACAATTAACTGAATCCATTGCATAACAAAGAAGATGTATTCCCATCAAAAGCTAAATAGATGAAATCCTTCAAGAAATTAGTGCTTCCTTGAGAGAATTACACACCTAAAGCCAAGAATACAATACAACATAAATCACAACAAAGGTATATCAATTAAATATTATTTATGAATGTTTTTCTCAAATTGAATAACCCGAGCCATGGAAAATGCATATATAACTCAAGATGAGTGTCATATCTATTGGACTAGGAGTCAAACCAAATTGTACTACAAGGTATATTTAATCCTAAACATCCATGATCTACATGAGATTGATTTGCAATTCACAAATTAGTAATAAAATTCTACGACTACTTATCAAATCCATTTAAATCGCATATGAATTTATGATTTTATCAAAGCACTTTAATTGACCCTTTGAACCAAAGCTTAAATCAAAGAATACATCAAAGCATAAAGAATAAAGATGAATGAAATGATCCTTGATCAGAGTTTTCATTAATAATTCAGATATAGAGTAAAATTGGAGAGACGGTAGATCCAAAGACTTGCATTATCATTTAGATATGCTTAGGAACCATACAATTGACAAAATTCACTAACTAGACTCAAAGCTTAAGACAAATTTCAAAATTGTTCTCTCTGCATTCACCATTTTTGTAATTTAGATCTAAAATTCAAGAGACCTGCACGAATGGCCCTTAATTCCCTTTTATAAGAACAAGGGAGCAAAAAAACCCTTGGGCCATAAGTACACTTGTCACATTTTCATTTGACCATTATGACCAAAATTTCCCTTGCATTTATATTCACATGTTCAATTAGAGGGAAAAGGTATGAGACAAAAATACTTCCATTTGCTAAAGAAGATAGACCCTCCTTCCAAAAGAAACTTTCCAATATTATAACAACTTTATTACTCCTTCTTTGTCGATCCAAATTAGCCACATCCATGCCAAGTCAACAAAGAAAAGTATAAAAGAAATAGAAAGTGAGTCATTGATTCATCTATGTCATCACTCAGGTCATCAGCCTTTCAGATAAGAATAAAACAATATTTTACAATTCCTTAACCAAAGCCTAATCTGTACTATTTCTAGGCTATGTACTATTCTTCTTCTATCCGTTACTCACTATAATCCTTATCATTAATGCACCAAAAATTATTCAATAAATCTCTCCAACCATGAATTGTATTCTTTATTAGTGGGCCACTGTGTACTCAACAAAATATAAACCTTCTCATTAAGCTATGTGTACCTGGCATCAACCAATGCTCTATCCTCTCTAAAAAATAGTTCCATCTTTGTTTCAACTCTAGTCATATTGTCGATATGGGAATTCAACATGGAGTAATCAATTTCACTTAACATACCTTTAGCCCGAGGAAACCATTCTTCTAATTCATGTTTCCACCTCAAAAATTCCATCAATTCTCCCTTAGCATTAGATATTTTTGGCATACCATGTGCTTCCATATACCTGAACATCTTCAATTTATTGCCAAGTTGTATTCCTAACTTCTCGTGGAAAGTCGTTATCTCACTGATCAAATCAATGGTCTTCAACATCTCAGGAATGTGAGTAGGGACCTCTGGATGTTCATTAGCTTTAGACATTATTTCCTTTAGGGTTCCCTCCCTAGTGATCCATTGAATACACTCCTCTTGGAAAGCCTTTTGAACCCACAAGTATTTGATGTTAGCATCATAAATACTCTTATAAGCTGCCCACACATCGTTAGCTTTGTTGACCAATTTTCTCACTCTATGTTTCAACACATCTTCAAAAATATTATTGGCTACTTTGATAGTTTCCAATATCACCTCCTTTGTGTGTTCCTTTTTTTCTTTCAAGCCTCAATTCAAATGATGAATCTAGAGGGAAAAAGTTTCCCTATCTTGAGTGGACATGTCTGAGGTAGAACTAGTTGGGGATGGAAAACCTCTTTGTGTAGTAGCCAATACTTCGTTATGTTCATCCATCAATTTATTGTATCCATCCAACAACTTCTGGTAATTGGCTTTTGTGATCTAAACAGTGTCTAGAGTCGGCATTGCAGTGGACATTGTCAGTTGTGCAACTACAGTAGTTGTCATCTTTGTTGCTCTCTTGAAAATCACTACTATTTCCTTCTCCACAGATTGTATGACATCAAGTTTTCCTATGTTAGGGGCCATAGACAAAATAACCAATGTTTGCAGTCGAGAGCTAAAACCTGAAACAAATATCTTATTGTCAAATTTCTCCTCAGAAACAAAGGCATCAGGGTCCTTTCTAACAACATCTAATGCAATGGCAAATGAAATGTCACAACCAAGTAGAAAAAGTGCACCACTTCCTTTCACTAGTGCTATTTCCTCTTCTAATGACATATTAGCTATTTCTTGTCTTATTTTGTCTTCCTCTTCTTTCTCAACTTCCTCTTACAAAGAAGGTGCAACTTTCTCTCTTGCTTCTTCAATCCTACTTTTGATGTCTACACTTTTGACATGGATGATGAATTCCCTAAATTCCTTAGACTTGATAAAGTATCATTACACATAAACTCAACACAATATTTTATCTTGACATCATCATCCTTAGCCTCATGATATATCCATTTTACGGCCTTACTAGGTGGAACCACAATGTTTAATGCATCATTTCTCTCTTAAGGGAAATCCTGATCCACTTCCTACTCCAATGGGTCATGTTCACAAGATACCTTTGGGAAATGAACCTCTTCCATGTGCTCACTTTCTTGATAGTCCACCAATGGGGCTACATTAGGCCCTCCACTAGTCCTACTTGATCTCACATAGATGTTTGGAGCAGAAGATTGAGCCGGTTGAATTCTTATCTGAGCATCACAATTTTCTTTAGTAACCCTAGCCTTAATATCAACTTGCTTCATCTTTTCAAAGAAACTCCCATCACTAAAATCACTGAGCATCATTTTTTCCTTTGCAAACTTGTCTTCCACTTTTGAATAAGTGCTAACATATAGATGATCATTCTTTCTTATTTTTTCCTCTATTGTACATATCTTTCTCCATGCATCCTTTCTTGCATTGACTTCCTGATTGGTAGACAAATTCCTAATTACATCTTCTTGAAAATAAAACTGATGATCTATTGTTCCTAATGATCTAACCCTTTTTTGAGCTAATATTACCCCTTTGGGATTGTTGATCTATAGACATCCTGATCCAACCTATAATTATTTAGAAGGGAACCAAACCTCTCAATTCCCTCCTTTGAAGTACAACTAAAGTATACAAACTCCAAATTGAGACTCACATGAGAAGTTTTCTTTGGACCTCTAAAAAATTATTTATCCATGGCATCCGTTTGCCACACTACTTCCATAAAAGCTTGTATATCTAACACATAAATGGGTATTTTTTGAGGTGGCATCGGGGTTCCATATATCCTAATTGTAGTGTAGTTGATATGCAAATACCAATCTCCCTAATTGAACTGTTGCTTGGTGTCCCATTCATGTTCTAGTGGCCTTATCATCTCCTTGACACCTTGTGAAATCATTTGGAAAGGTTTCAAAGAAAGTTGTTTGAGCACCAAGAACTTGAAGATATCACAAAACATTTTATAATCAAAATGTGGATAATGTACATCCAAAATATGTGTCCACATCTGCACTGAAAATTCATTGTCATTATCATCGAACTCTCTAAATTTAATATAATTCCTCATCAACTTCCTACTCTTCCATAGTAATAAGTGAATCAATAAAGAATAATTCCTACATGATAGTGGACGAGTGGCATCCTTCAACTTTACCAAGTCCTCATGCAAATGTTCAGCAATGTAAGTGGCATAGTCCTAAGCCCTATTCTAGTATTTGTGTTGAATATCAATTTCCAAAGTCATCAAGGAAATATCCATCTTATTATCATACTCTTTATGAAGAACTTGATAGAAAAAATAATAAGTATTCTTGAAATACTCCTCAAAATCAACACAATCAAAAGGTTCCATCTCAGGAGCAGTGAAATGCACACCATTCATCTTCAAGTCATCCCTCTTGTGAATAGGAAACACACCCTTTCTATACCATAATTTATTCTTATCATATTCATTATACAATTTACAGAAATTATTGGGTTCAAAGGAAGATGGATTGAACTGGAATGCTTCAATTATCTGACTCGCGAAGATCTTCAACATGGGAAAAGAGTTAGGAAACCTTTTAATTTTTGTTCATTTGGGTCATAACATCTGTCCAATGTTAACATCAATTCTACCTCCACAAATACATTCAGGCACACCAATTTTCCTATGTCACATTGCTGGTATATAGAGCCTAATTAGACTCGAAGGTTAAATTTTCCCCTTTTATCGGCACAGTTTCCCCCCAAATTATTTAATGGTTTCAAGGGGAAGCACCCCTTTTGGTGGTTTGGGAGCAGTTCCCCCAAGACAGGGTCAAGGGGTAGTGCCCCTAGCGCACTCCCTGTCATGATATAGGGTAGGGTAGAGGGGCAATGCCCATGAAATCTCTCACAATTTTTAATTATTTTATAAAGGCATCAGGTGCTATTTTTCCTATTGGCCGACATTAAAAAAACTCTATTTTGTAACCTACATAATTCTTGATAAAAGGCTAAGGGTTTGGGTTTTTATTGACATTGTATTGTAGCAATTACAGCAGTATTGAGTTGTAAGGGATTACTAGTTCTAATCAGTTTGATTTACAGGATAATAATATTAGACTCTTTGTTGGTGTACATAGCTCAATTTTGAGTGAACCATGTTAATTGTTTATCGCTGTTATTATTTCTATGTTTTAAATTCCTCTCTTTAATCTTTATTTGCATTTAATTGATATTTTCTTCATACAATTCCTAACACACATGCCCATATGTTGTAGGTAGGGTGGTCAGCTCCTCTCTATTTGAAAGAATAGTAGAATAGGTCCCAACCACTTTGTGGCACAACAATATCATAGATTCTAGAAGCGGCATCCTCAAAATGAGGAGTCAAAATACCCTCACCAGTCTTTCTCTTCCCTACTTTCTTCTTGATTTCCTACTTTGGGTCTTGAGGGGTTCTTCCATAAACCTAGGATGATCTTTCTTAATAGTCCTTTACCTCTTGGCTGTACTTATTTCATTAGATTAAGGTTAGTCGCTATGAAGTTTAGGTTTGTTAACATTTTTTTGAGTGGAATTTCTATCAGTTTTAGCTCTAGACCCACTAGGCTGACTCATTGTTACTAGGCAATGAAACTAGGGTTTTCAAGATACTAAAAAATAACCTTAAGCCATGGAAAAACACAAGGTTTGTAATGAAATCAATAATTTTATCCCTCTTACCCCAAAACCTTACAAACAACAGTTTTAATTTACCCTAAGTAGACAAAGATATTGCATTCAAATACAACAAACCCGACCACTTATACTATTTCTCAACCACCAAGAAAACAAGCTAACTCAGGAGCTAGAAAATTAACTTACCTATGAGTGAACTAGCTACTCTTCAAACTTGGATGTGTTCAATATTTCAATTTTACTTCTTCTCGGTTCAACGAATTCCTATGCTTGTTCCAACTGCACTTACACAAAGAAGATGTTGTACAACCTCTTTAATACCCTAGCATCGAATTACATTCACCATTAATGGTTGATGGGTCATTCACATGAGCAAAATATGGATATTCATTCGAGTTTGAATCCAAACTATTGATCATCTAGTTTTAAAATATAATCAACGGTTCCATTTTACCATTGTTCATGTGTTTAAAAACAATGCTTTAAAGTAGCGAAGGGATCCTGAGAACATGCCACGTAACCATCTTGTAACACATGAAAAAACCTAACTCCTCTTCACTCATCATAGAAAAGTGAAAGAGATGCTTAGAAGTTTTGGTGATGGGCTCCTCCTAATGATGGATTTGAGCAAACTAAACCATTTTGTGTTGCAGAAGTGAACATGCAGTTGGAAACAACTTTGGCAATGGGGGAAAGCAATGATGAAATATGAACCCAACACATAGCCACCACATCATTCAATCTCTCCTTCCATCACTTGTCACTAAAGTTAGAGGAATAGGTTTAAAAACCTTGCAACAATGGGTGATACAATACACCACCATACTCATCGCCCATTGCAGTAATGAGGTCATGGGTTCAAGAGACTTTGGTGATGAGCGATATAAAGGGAATGTGTAACTCATCTCTCATCATAGAGAAGAGCCCACCAGTGAAAAGAACTTCACTGATATGTGATTTAAGTGAAATAAAACCCCATGTGCAAATAAGTTGTTTTTAAGGAAAAGGGCCCACAACTAGGCTAATGGGATTTGACCCTTAAGGAACAAAACATGAGACCAATAAAATTCATGATGAAATATTTTAATACCCAACTATGAGGAATGTTAAAACAATGAAATGAATAAGGGTGACTATTGAACCTAACACAGGGCCAATGAAAGCATCACATAAAATGCTTAATTTGTGACTTAGATGATTAGGAACCTGGTAGGATAGGTCAACAAAGGATTAAAACCCTCAAATATTAAAACCTTAAGGACTTGCAATAAAAACCATGGAAATAAAAACCTAACCCCAACCATTGACAAGGACGCAAAAAACCATTATAGGAAACAAAACCAACCAAATTTTCTAAATTTTAGGATCTCTATCAGTGGCTCATGCTTGAGGACGCATACCCCTGGTGATTATAGCAAGAAACAGATCTCTTGGTGTAGAAGATCAACATAGTGGAACCCAAAAAAACCTAGTAACTTGCTCAGACAAGGCAAGTAGAGGTAACAAAAAGTGAACACACCAAACCTATGTACAAAATTTACAAAGGCATACAATGTACATGGAAGAACAACCTATTTCATGAGAAATAGGATTTCAAGAACTATCCATGTACTGGAAGCTCTAGAAGTTCACCTATCAAGGACCAAAAGAAGTATGAATCTTCCCCATGTGTGGCTGTAATCAAATATGGCTCGAGCCATAGAGGATCAAATTTTCCATGTTTCCCTTTGTCTTCCATCCTTGCATTGCACATTAAGGCCATGCATCTAACTTTGAACTTCCTTTCAATGGTCCTCTTATCATACAGGTGTTTAACTTGAAGCTATAGCCTCTCACTTATTTTATGAGCTTCTCTTCTCATTTTGTTAAGCTCAATTAACTCATCCATCCCATGTTGCATCTCATCACAAATGTTAGTATCACATTCTTGGATGAACTTGTACATCTTTATCGAGTTATTGTTGGGTATCCTTGCTTCCACCCCATCTACCAAATTAAAAATGATTTCCTAATGACAGTTTTAAATGTAGTCATGCTTGCCCATAATGCAAGTTGCAGTCTTGAATCCTATGCCTTCTTTTTTTCTCAATCACCTATTTGATGATGTTCATCAAAATCTTGTTACTAGACTATGCGTACTTATTCCCTTGAGGGTGATAGGGAGATGAAGAAGAGATATATATACCATGTTGATTGCAGAAATCAGTAAAGTCTTTAGACCTGAAGCACATGGCATTGTCATAAATGATTCTCTCTGGGACTCTGAAACTACTTAATATATTACTCATCAAAAAATAAATTACTACTTTGCTTGTTGCTTTTCTAGTTGGAATGGCTTCCACCCATTTTGTGAAGTAATCTATGGCAACAAGAATCTAGGAGAAACCCCCACTTGACTTTTCTAACATTTATCCAATAAAATCAATGCCCCATTATTAGAAAGGGGCTTGGGCTGAAACAGGTTTAAGAGGAAAATTACCAAAAAATTTTAGCTTTCCAATAAATCTCTAGAAAGCATCACACTTCTTAACAAACCTATGGTAATCTTTAAATACTATAGGCCACTAGAACCTTTCCCTCAATATTTTATAAGCAATTGTCTTGGCCATGTAGTGACCTCCACATGATCCCTTATGTATTTCAATCTACCCATCTGAGTAACACACCCTCTTGGTTTCTCCACTAGAGTTCACCATCAATAATGAAATTCTTGATAGCCTACAACTTGAGGGTTCTTCTTTCATTCTTAGGCATTCCTTTAGGGCATTGCATGGTTTGCAAGTATTCTAAAATACTTTTCTACCATCCATAGGTCTGCATGTCGCATATGGGTACAACATTTTCATGCTCAACTTGATTAATTTGGTTGGCTTACAAGTTGGTCTCAGCCGTCAAATTGGCTAGACCTTGACCTATTACCAGCTTTGTGATTTTGATGTTGATGTTGAACTCTTGGATCCTATTGATCCACCAACATCGCCGACCTGTGGTCTCCTATTGGGTAAAGATGTCTTTGACTGTTGCACTTAGGACATAAGCTACAACAACTGCTCTATTTAGATAAGGCCTAAAATTCTTACTAGCCTTCACCGGGGCATATGTTTGCTTCTCTATGGCATCATATTTGAGCTCAACAACTTGTAGGGACTTGCTGAAGAAATAAATAGGCTTTTCAAAGCCTTCATCATTTTTCTATAGTAACACCCCTACCATAGTATGAAATGAAGCAAAGGTAAATAGTGGAATGGCTTTGAATAATCAGGAGATTTGAGGACTGACGATTCCTTGATTCCATCCTTTATGGCCTGAAAATCCTTAGTAGTTCTTCTATCCATGATACTTTCTCTCCTTTCTTCAACATGATATAAATTGGCTTAACAATCTCAGTAAAATTGGTAACAAATCTTCATAAAAAGTTAATTTTCCCGAAGAAAGATTAGTTTCCCTTGAGATTTCTAGGTTGTGAGATTTTATCTATAGTTTCTATTCATTTAGGATCGATCCTGGCCCCATATTTTGAGACAATATGCCCCAGTAGCTTACCTTTTTTAACTCCAAAAGCACATTTCTTGGGATTCAAAGAGATCCTATATTCCAAAGCTCTGATAAAGATCTTCTCTAGATGAGAACAATGATATTTTTCCTTCTTACTATGAGCAGTAAGGTCATCCTTGTATATAGCAAGGAAGAGATCAATAAATCCTACAAAGGCCACATCCATGGCTCTTTGAAATGTTACACGAGCATTGATCAGGAAAAATGGCATCCTCACATACACATATGTTCCCCAAGGTGTGGTGAATGTTGTCTTGTATTGTTTGGATTCTCTCACCATAACCTAATTATAGCCTAAAAATCCATCCATCATTGAAATTAGTTCACACCCTATGACTCTTTGCAACATGGCCTCCATGTTAGGTAGAGGATAGTTATCCTTCAAGGATGCCACATTAAGATTCTTGAAATCTACACATAGCCTGAGATCACCATTGTTTTTCTAACATGAACTAAATTTGAAACCCATGAGGAATGCCTAATTGGCTTGATGATCCCAACATCTCTTAACTTCATACGTTCTTCTTGCATATTTGGTTGCAAATTAGGATTTGACTATGTGCAGGATCATGATGGGCCAAAAGTGGCGATATGATGGGTATGTCTAGGGTATGCGACTGACGACTTTTTTTTTACCCAAAATTGATGAAACAAAAAGGGTTTTGAAAGGAGATTCTCAACTTTCTACCAATATAAATTATGCTTTACTTTGAATTTAATAAATTATTATTATTCATTTTCTATTGGAATTATGACTACAGTCCTAATTGATAAGCTGATTGAAAAAAATCTATAGCTTTCAAATGGTATCACATTTTTTGAATCAAACATATGTCACATTCTATGCTTCACATAATATAGGATTAAAAAAGAAAAAAATGAATTTCATGAAGTTTTTACCAAGCTAAGGTGGTCAGATATATTATTTTTTATATTTTTTAAAAGTTGTAATATAAAATTCATAATTAATTATTTACTTGGAAAGAAATTATAAAAAAATATGCATCACATCGGGACATGAATCATCTACTTATATCCAAAATCTTATAAAAAGATATTATCATTTTATTATGGTTAGGGTGGTCAGAAAAACACCTACTTATTTTTTCCTTGAAATTTAAGTGCTACTGCATTGAAATTTAAAATTTTCACCAAATAGAACTTAAAAAAAAAAAAAAAAACCTAGTACTTCAGAAACTACATTCAATTTGCTATAGATTCTATTCTTACATATTTTTGAAATAATATAGATAACTTATTCAAATTTTTACGTCAAGTTTCCTAACTCTAATTTTTTTGAATTTTATTGCCACTTAAGGGCCTATTTTTTTCATGATAATCCTGCACATACCAATTTATTGGACTTTTTTTTTTCCTGAAAGGTTTTACATAAATTTTCAAAGGGATTTCATGTTGGAATAGATATTCCTTATAAGCATTTAGGTCATCATAAAACTATACAAACACATGCCTATATTTCCTCAATAGGGTGATTAACATAGTTCTCACATGAGGTTTCATCTTCTTTCCTATGTACACCTTTTTGGGAGAATTCTCTATCCCCAAATTTATCTCTTCCAAATCTTCTTTATGGGAAGATGCTTGCTTAACATTATCTTTATTAGGGCCATCAAAGACCCTTTATAATGTGACCGACCCTTTGGGAATCTTATTTATTTTTAATTGAATTACTTTATTCCCAAATAACATTTCTTTTCCATCAACCTCAACCACTAATGAGCCAAAATCAATTTATTGGCTTTCATATTGATCAATGCAGTGAAAAAATCTCATAATATCATTTTCATCGTCAAACACTTGCTAGTTGCAAATGTTATCAAGCGTTGCAGGCTGAGTTTGTACTTCTATTCTTGAGATTCCATCAAAGGTTACATAATCTAATCTAACAACAATATTAGCTAACAATTCTTCCCTAACATTTTATCCCCTATCTATCTAGTCTATGCCAAAAGTATCTAAGGCCTCAAGAGTATCCCAAATTGCATTCCTATATTTCCTAAGCCTTTTATCTTTAGAAACAAATCTATACCTAACCTGGGAAACTAATAATTTAGAATCTCCTAATACTTTCAACATCTTAATGCCATACTTGGAAGCTAATTTCAATCCAAGCAAGAGAAACTCATACTCAACCATATTATTTGTATAGCAAATTGTAACAAGGAGTGCTTGAAGGTTTTACCTTGTGGAGAGATTAGAATAACCCCTACACCTAAGCCTTCCCTGGAATAGGCTCTATCAAATTACATGGTCCAAAGAGCATCTTAATGTGGTGTCTCTAGGCCCTCTCTATCAATCAATGCAGATGAGACTTCTTCTTCTTATTTCACTTCTTCTACACAAAAGGTGTCTAAGCCACTATCTACAAAATTGATTATTGTTTGTTCTTCTAGTTGCTCTGCATATTCAATTTTTGGTGAACCCTTGGTTCTCTTGCAATCTTAACATCCTTTTGGTTAATTTAAAATGTTGCAAATGATAATTCACATGAATAATCCCACCCATGGATACACTCCAATGTCTTGAAAATAACATCCCATAAGTTGGTGGAATTTCCACCATAGTGATACTCATAAACAACTCCTTCGGGAAAGTTGCTAGTCTATATGGAATTCTATTAATTACTCCTATAACAAGCACTTCCCTTGAGTCCATAGAATAGAACTTCCCATAAGTTCTAGCAACCTTCAAGCCCATCTCTTCTATGATTTTTATTGGCATTACATTGTTTGAGGCCCCTAAATCTATCATGAAATTTCTAAGCAACTTCCCATCAATGATCACGATTAGAAAAAATGGATTGACTTGGCTAGGATTAGCAATAATTATGGTCCCTAGATATATCTCAAGATTTTCATTTATCACTACTTCCATCTCAGCATTCTTTTCTTGACTTCTGCGTGATTCAAGTTGATCAACAACCACTTTATTCTTACCACCCATGGTAATATTGTTGATGAGAGAAAATGTCTTATTCTTATGCTCATCTATTCTCATCATTTCTAACAATGGGACTATAACTTTAACTTGAGTTAATACTTGAAACATATCTATAGGGGAATAATTTGGTAACTTAGGGAGTACCAATTCTTTTGGAATTACCTTGTGACCTTGTCTTTCAACCTTTTTAGCATTGGGTTTCACATATTCAGCCTTCATAGCTTGAGGAGCAGCTTCACCATTAATATTCACCTTAGTGCCCTTCTTAGCCCAAATTATCATCTCTTTACCTTCTTTAGGTTTTGTCTCTTCTTTCTTATTTTATGTCTTATTTTCCTTAATGAACATGCTACCTGAGTTACCTTGATTACCACTTATAGTTCTATTTCTCAAATGAAGATCACTCCTTTCCCAAGAAACCAATGCAATTATGTGCTTTTCAATTTCATCATTTGAAGGTCTTCTCAAGGAAACACTATCTGACTCAAGAGTGTAGACAGTGCAATCATTCTCTCTTTCTTCATCTGAAAATACTTGCTAATCGTAAGAACTTGCCTCCTACCTCTGAACATCCACATCACTTCTAGTAGGCTCATCATCTAAGGAGTATTCATCACAAGAAAAATCTGATTTGGTCATAAGCACATTCACAATCCCCTCCTACTCATGAGGAGAATCATAACTTCCTTGATCCTTTGGTAATTCCTCTACTGATCTAGCAACAACACATTGTTGTGTAGAGTGAGGCATTTGACACACTCCACACCAAGTAAAGTCTTCGGTAATATTTGTGGAATGCTTTTACAAAGGATCAAGTGTACCTTGGACATTCTTCTAATTATTGTTAACTAGCTTCCCATTGTGCCAGTTGATATTATAAGGATAGTCCTACAATCTTGGTGGCCTTTCATTCCTCTAGAATTGTAGCTTATCACTCTTGGTCAACTTCTGCAAAAAACTAAGAACCTTATCTAACTTTTCATTAGGGGTTGCAGTTTTACCTGCCTTTTCATTTTAAGCTCTTGGGTTCTTCAAAGTTTTGAGATCATCCCTTCTTCCCACTTTACCTAATGCTCTCCTATTGTTTTCAATATTGACTACCATTTTGTAGGCTTCCCTTAGGTTTTGTGGACTCTTATCTCTGAGTAGGTAACACATTTTCAAATCATATGCATTGCAGTACACAACTAGACATGTATTTTCATTGGGCCTCAAATAGGTAGGGACTTTATACATAGCCTTTTGGAACCTTGCAGTGAACTTGGTTGCCAATAAATTATGTCCCTTTATGATATTGTTAAAATCATTTAACCTAAACTAAGGATTGGTTTGGTCTCCATATTATTCTCTGAAGATTCTATAGAAGAATCCTTAGAATCAATGCTTGCATTAGGCAAGCTCCTATACCAATCCCTTGCATCTTCAGTTAAGGATTGCATAGAATATTTCATGGCAACATCATCATCCCACAATTTGAAATCTTCTATAAAAATTTGAAAAGCTTTAAATGGTCCTCACCACTTAGAGCATTATTACTAGTAAACTTAGGTGCATGCTTCCTTGCATTATTTGGAACTAGATTTGGATACCCTGGAATGTTCTCAAGACATAGTTTCTTATATCTATCAGTGTGCAATAATCTCCTTCCAAAAGGTCATTCTTCCTCATTTTGGTTATCATGATTCCTTCTTTTATCATTATTATTTTCAAACCTTCTTGGTTGAGAATCATGTTGGTCATCAAATTGAACTATTTTGGCTTTGTTTTCTGGCTATGAGGAGGAACTAGAAGGATTTGCACTAGAAGATGGTTTTTCATTTACATGGGTACTTGAAGGTGATATGTGGGAATAAGGGACTTGAATCTCAGGGACAAAATCCTTTATAGTGGATTCCAAGAAACCAAGTTTCCTTTTCATCTCAGTATTTATAGCTAGTAGTTCCATCTATTTCACTCTTTTCTCTAACTCTTCATTTTCCTTTATCAGCTTATCAACTAATGAGATAGACTAATTTTTTAGTGTGTCCTTCTTAGGAGAGCCTCCCTCATTTATCTTTACTCCATTTTTTTTTCCCATAGGTTGTTTTCCCTTATCAATATTTTGGGGAGCAACATTTGTATCATTAATGGGAGGAGTGACTAGGATGGAAGGCTTTACAGCAGCATTATTCCATGAATTTACACAAGCATTATTAGTAGAAGGAATTACAGGTTCCCTCATTAAAATTTCATCAATAGTAGGACCAGTTGTCTAGTTAGGTTTAGTGGCTAACCTATCCAATTCTTCCATTTGTTTGACCTTTCTTTGCAACATATCCCTCTCCATCATGGATTCCCTTATCCTCTTATCTTTCTCTTCATCCCTTTTCTTTCTATTCTCATCACACCTTAAGGATCTTTCTCTAAGGCATTGCATATCATTAAAAAATTCTTCCTCCTCTAGTAAAATATTGTCAACATCAGATGCTACTATAACTTCAACTCGATTAGGAATAGTGTTATGGGGATATTCATCAACTCCAATTAATAGGTCTAGAGGAATAGGAGTATATGGATGAGAATTTGGGGCCAAATGTCCTTCATATCTAGCATGCCTAGCACTTACATTATCTCTTTGTATTCTATCTCTCTCCCTCCTTTCCATGGCTCTTAAGCCTTGATCTATGGGTTGCTAATTTGCAACAAACTTTATTATGACTTCTCATCTCTCAATAGAGGTGTTATCACTAAAGTCTAACAAATTCCTTTCACATTTAGAGTTATAACTAGATCGAATATCATGTTTAGGGGTTGGATGGGGAGTACACTTACATATTTCTACATCCTTTGCTTTTTTACCCATTTTTTGTACATGTTCTTGGGAAGTTCTCCCTCCAATTTATGTTTTGGATGCTTCTTCATGTGTTTGTGTGTTCCTCACATTTGTGCTTGAATCTTCTTCATATCCACCAACCTTTTCAATTTCTTTCTATTCTTCTTCTTTACTTCTTTGATGTCTTTAAACACTAGCTCGCACTAGTGTAGACACTTTAGAGTTTCCACCCAAATTCCTTGGGACCAATTCATAGCAATTGTGTATAATTTATTCAAATTTCACAAGATCCTTGGAAACTCAGATGAACTTTGACACATAGAGAATTCCTTTAAATGAATTTGAACTCAAGCATTTCAATACACAAAACATCAGGAAACCTTAATATAAACCTTGGTGGGACACATTACAAAGACTTGAACAATAGTTAGCAAGAACATCAAATAAACTAACTCTATAGGTAAATATCACCATATATTATAGTGATCTTTGATACGGAACTCTAGCGAACAAATATTTACCAAACTTACATCTCCCAAGTAGATTCGCCATTTTGGGTATGTGCAGGATCATCATGGAAAAAACAGACCCTTAAGTGGCAAAAAATTCAGAAAAATCAGTGTTAGGCAACTTGATGTAAAAATTTGAATAAGTTATCTATATTATTTCAAAAATATATAATAATAGAATCTGTAGAAAATTGAATGTAGTTTCTAAACTACTAGGTTTATTTAAAAATAAATAAAATCTATTTGGTGAAAATTTGAAATTTTAGTGCAGTAGTACTTAAATTTCAGGGAAAAAAATAAAAAAGTAGGTGTCTGTCTGACCACCCTAACCATAATAAAATGATAATATTTTTTATAAGATTTTATATAAGTAGAGGACTCATGTCTAGATGTGATGCATATTTTTATAAAAAAATTCCACGTAAATAATTAATTATGAATTTTTATTACAACTTTTAAAAAATATAAAAACACGTATGTCGACCACCTTAAATTGGTCAAAACTTCATGAAATTTAATTTTTCTTTTTTTAATCCTATAGTATGTGAAGCATAGAATGTGACACATATTTCAGATTCAAAAAATGTGATACTGTTTGAAAGTTATAGATGTTTTTCAATTAGCCTATCGATCAAGACTTTAGTCATAATTCTAATAGAAAATAAATAATAATTATTTATTAAACTCAAATTAAAGCATAATCTATATTGGTGAAAAGCTGAGAATATCCTCTAAAAACCCTTTTCATTTCATCAATTTTGGGTAAAAAAAAAGGTCATTGGCCACATACCCTACAAATACCCACAATATTGCCACTTTTTGGCCCATCATGATCCTGCACATACCCATTTTGTTGGTTTTTTTAAGAACCAATGAAATCTCGCCAAGTACTTATGAGCTTGCAAGACTCAATTATTGAATACTTGAGAGATAGTTGGCCAACGAATGAGATATAGGACTAATGCTTTTGCTCTTGTACTTCAAGCTCTACAAAACCTGGGAGAGTAATCCCACAATGTATACCATATGACTCTCCTAAACAATTAACTGATACATTGCATAACAAAGCAAATGTATTGCCATCAAAAGCTAAATAGAAGAAATTCTTCAAGAAATTGGCATTTCGTTGAGGGAATTACACACCTAAAGATGAGAATACGATACAACATAAACCAAAACAAACGTAGATGAATTAATGATTATTTATGAATGTTGTTCTCAAATTGACTAACTGGAACCATGGAAAATGCATATAAAAATCAAGATCAGTGCCATATTTGTTGGGCTAGGAGTCAAAGAAAATTGAACTACAAGGTATGTTTAATCCTAAACATCCATGATATACGTGAGATTGCTTTGCAATTCACAAATTAGTAATCAAATTCCACAACTACTTATTAGACCCATTTAACTAGTATATGAATTTATCAATTTGATCGAAGCACTTTAATTGACCCTTTGAACTAGAGCTAAAATCAAAACATACATCAAATCATAAATATAGTGAAGAGTAATGAAATGATCCTTAATTAGATTTTTTATTAATAATTTAGATATAGAGTAAAATTGGAGAGAAGAATAGACTCAAAAGGCTTCCATTATCATTTTGATATGCTTAGGAACCACACAATTGACAAAATTCACTAACTAGACTCAAAGCTTAAGACAAAGACTTCAAAATTGTTCTCTCTACATTCACCATTTTCCTAATTCAAATCTAAAATTCAACAAGAGACCCGCACTAGTGGCCCTAAATTACCTTTTATAAGAACAAGGGAGAAAAAAAAGCCTTGGGCCATAAGTACACTCATCACATTTTCATTTGAACGTTATGAAAATAATTTCCCTTGCAGTTATATTTACACATTCAATTGGAGGGAAAAGGTATGAGACAAAAATAATTCCATTTGCTGAAGAAGATAGGCCCACCTTCTAAAAGGCACTTTCCATTATTATAATAAATTTATTAAGCCTTCTTTGTTGATCAAAATTAGCCATGTCCATGTCACATTAGTAGAGAAAAGTATAGAACCAATAGAAAGTGAGTGACTAATTCATCCAAGTCATCACTCATGTCATCAATCTTTTTTATAAGAATAGAACAATATTTTACAATACCTTAACCAAAGCATAATCTGTACTATTTCTAGGCTATGTATTGTTCTTCTTCTATCCATTACTCACCAGACTCCTTATCATTAATGCAACAAAAATTATTCAATAAGTCTCTCCAACCATGAATTGTATTCTTCATCAATTGGCCACTGTGTACTCAACAAAATATGCACCTTCTCATTATGATGTGTGTACCTAGCATCAACCAATGCTCTAGCCTCCCTAAAAAATACTTCCATCTTCATTTCAACTCCATCCATATTGTTGATATGGGAATTCAACCTAGAGTAATCAATTTAACTTAACACGCCTTTCGCTTGAGGCAACCATTCTTCCAATTCATGTTTCCACCTAGAAAATTCAATCAATTCTCCCTTATGATCAAATATTTTTGGCATACCATATGCTTCCATATCCCTAAACCTCTTCAATTTATTTCCAAGGTGCATTCCTAACTTCCCATGGAAAGTTTTTATCTCACTGACCAGATCAATGGTCTTCAATATCTCGGGAATGTTAGTAGGGACCTCTAGATGTTCATTAGCTTTAGACATTATTTCCTTTCGGGTTCCCACCCTAGTGCTTCATTGAATCCACTCCTCTTGGAAAGCCTTATGAACCCACAAGTATTTGATGTTAGCATCATGAATACTCTTATAAGTTTCCCACACATCATCAGCTTTGTTGACCAATTTAAAAGTCACTCTATGTTTCAACAAATGTTCAAAAATATTATTGGCTACTTTGATGGTTTCCAACTTCACCTCCTTTGTTTGTTTCTTTTCTACTTTCATGGCTTGATTCAAATGTTGAATCTTGAGGGACAAAGTTTTCCTATCTTGAGTGGACATATCTGAACTAGAACTAGTTGGGGATGGAAAACCTCTTTGTGTATTAGCCAATACTTTGTTATGCTCATCCATCAACTTATTGTATCTATCCAACAACTTCTAGTAATTGGCCTTTTTTATCTGAGTAGTGTCCACAATCAACATTGCAGTGAGCATTGTTAGTTGTGCAGCTACAGTAGTTGTCATCTTTGTTGCTCTCTTGAAAATCACTACTGCAATTTCATTCTCCACAGATTGTATGACATCAGGTTTTCCTACGTTAGGGGCCATAGACCAAACAACTAATGGATGCAGTCGGGGGCTAAAAACTAAACCAAAGATCTTATTGTCAAATTCCTCCTTAGAAACAAAAGCATCAAGGTCCTTTCTAACTACATCTGATGCAATAGTAGACAGGGAAAAATTTAAGAAACCCCCCTTGGAAAAGGTGTAAAATCCTGGAAAATCTTGTATACTTCCCAATAAAAATATTAATTTTAGTGATGATTTTTTTTCATTTTTCATGAAAAAAATATAATGTCCATTGGTGAATCTTTTCTAATCACTAGAAGTTTGTGGAAAATCCTGACAAACTACAAATTTTATAAAACCACTAAATTTTTTCCATTGGTGATTAAAATCTATTTTCAAACCAATAAAATATTTTGATTAGCTAATTAAACCTGTTTTCAAACCAAAAATAATAATTTTGTTGGTGATTAAAACTTTTTTTCAAACTAAAAAATAAAATTCATTAGCGAATTAAACTTATTTTCAAATGATTAAGAAAAGAACATTGGTGATTTAAACATAATATCAAACTAATAAAAAAATGCAATGGCGAAGTGTTAGTGCAAATTTTCCTAGCCTTAGTTGCAAGTCTTTCTTGGTCATCTTTGTAGTCGGTGGGTCAGAGGTTTCAAAAACTTCAAAACTTCAAACTTTGGTTCTAAGGTTCCAAGTTTCGGTTACCACACGACATTATGGACCATGACCGTTTGATGAATTTTTCGATAGATGGTTGTAGTTGCATTCCGGAAGTATATCTCTCAAGCACTAGATATGTGAATTGAAACCTCTAGAATTACACTAGAACCGTTAGATTTTTAGAAATCAATGGTTGAGATTTTATTAATTATTTAGGTTTGTTGGTCATCCTGCTCTTGTTTACCATTTAATATTTCCTAAGTCAGACCAAAATATTTCATGAAAAAGCCTTAAATCTTAACTCTTTAATCCTAAGGGTCGAGTCTTGTCAACCTAGTGATGACCCCATTTTAAATTATGCATGTGCATAAAGTTTTTTTTAAAAGAGGGACTATTCAATGAATTTTCGATGGACGGCTATAGATGCATTCCGAATGTAAATCCTTGAAGTACTAGACTTGCGAACTAAAACCTCTGGAATAACAGTAGAACTGTTAGATTTTTAGAAATCAATGGTTGAGATTTTATTAATGATTGCTTTCAAAAATCAACATATAGTTTTGATCATAAGTGAGAAAAATTTATTGTAACTTATTAGCTAGGACATTGATAATCATTAAGGTAAAATGATACATTTAATTCTCTCTTTTCAATACATGAAATTACTCTACCTTTCATTTATTCTATTGAAATTCTCAATTTGGTTGTGGTACTGGGTGGCGACGCGGATTAATACCATATGAATAGATAGAGTGATTGATTGGATAACATTATATTGAAAAATACATGATGTATTGTAGAATCGTAGATGATGATGTCAATAATCCAGTGATTTTGACAATTGACAGCTTGTTAGCTTGAGCTATAGTTTTCAACTTTACATGTAGCCAGCTTGAGGTACCGATTAAGTTGGATTTTTGGTTTGCACGAATCACAATTATTACTAAGTAGTCAGTAGTAATTATACACAACCTCAGAGCTCACACATGACACGTGTGAGGTGTATAAGGTACCAAGCTAGTAGTGGCACTTTTGGCCCATAAATAAGTATAGTGAGGACAACTAAAATCATTCACTTAATTGTCATAAGGGTTTTCATTTTGTAGAGTTAATAACTTAATAAGGATTCAGGAAGAAGATGATGTGGTATTATTGGGGATGCTATATATTCTCCTACCTCTAGTTATGTAGTTACAAAGTAAAAGACCAATTTCCCTCAAGTTTAGAATGGGTGGAATTGGAAAGAAGTTGATTTGGTTCACCTAACTTCTTAGACAGGTTTTGAACCAGGATGAGGAGCTATGATGGACATAAGTGCTATCCCAATGCATGGAGGCTACAAGTAGAAGATGGGAGCAATTTTACTACCCCTCATCATCTGCATGGTTTCCCAGGCAATTCCCATGCATTTAATTTTAGTACTCATCTTCTGCATGTGAACATTTTTACAATCCCTCATCTTTTGCACTAGTCTAGTTCTGAAAGGGGCTAAGTACATTTTGTATCTTCATGGCTCCCATTTCCCTAGTTTGATTGGCCCCCCTTTCCCCATGCATTTATTTTTAGAGTGTATGGTTGACTCGACAAGTCCCATGTGTTAATTTTCAGAGATACATGTATCACATTTACATTTTCAACTTTTCACCAGTGATCTAGTAGAAGCTTGGCACTTGCACTTAAATTTTTATTTGTACTATGTACTGATGTAATAATGTGACATTGTAATTTAGTTGTAATAAAATAAATGGTTGTGCTATTAATGTGTCATTGTAATTCATTTTATTAAGTCCTTTGAAAGTTAAGTGCTATTAATGGTTGTGCAATGTGGTATTAATGTGACATTGTAATTCATTTTATTAAGGCCTTTGAAATCTTAATTTTTTGGACCCTTGGCCTTGATGTCAATCCTAGTGCATTAAACTTTAAAGAAAATTTAAAACACATGTTTTATGTTTATTATTTATATTATAAATTACTCAATCGTTTGATGAACATTTGATGTATGGTTGTAGTTACATTTCCGAATGAAATGCACAAAGCACTACGCTTGCGAACTTAAACCTCTGAAATCACCCTATAACCGTTAGATTAACAAAGATCAATGGTTTATAATTTGTTTTCAATGCAAGAGTAAATCATTGTTTTTAATGGCTTGTTTTAAATGTTGCCAGCCATGTATGTTGTACTACCTAATTGTGTACTGTGCAGTCCATAAGTAATGAGTAGACATTTCAGTTTCATTTAGTTTGCTCATTGCAGTGCACCACTCTATTTTGGGTTCCACAGTTCCACTTCCAACAAAGCCCTTCCAATAACCCAGTTTCAAGCTTCAACGTAGTTTCAACTTCAAGAATCAAAATTCAAAATTTTGGTAAGTTAAAGAATTCTTGTGGCTTCATTTCACCACTTGACGTTTCTTAAAATCTTATTTTGTCAAACTTTGAAGTTTAGGTTTAAGGTTAAGAGGCTTAAAAATTAAGAAAAATTAAGGACTAATAGGGAATTCAAAATTTTCATATTGTTGATTGTATCAGCATTTCTACCACCAATACCACTAGAGAAATGTTGGATAAAAAAATACATTACATGTAAAATTGTTTAAAACCCCAGGTTTCACTGATGAATACCATGATATTTATGATCCTGAAACCTATGGTAGGTGTACCTCAAAACTTATATTTTTATTTGAGAATAATGCTACATAGAAAATGCAATTTAATAGTATCAGTGCACCGTGGGTAACTAGATTAGGGCACATGATGTTACATGAGGTTTTCCCTTGCCCAGAATTTATCATGGCTTGTGATGGGCAAGGTCATCATTTAATCAATTTATTTATCAAACCGGGTGTGTCTCAGAGCAATATCCGATAAGGATAGTTGTCACAAATTCTTTTGGGGGGGGGGGGGGGGTTTACTGTAAATAGTGACTTCAAGTATGGTTTTACCTACTTTGAGAGCTTTCAGGAGCTTTCAGGAGCTAAACTATAGCGATTGATTCCTAAGATTTAAATCTATCTTATCTTCTAATTTAAAATATTGTTGACTTAATTCTAACTTTATTGACTTCAATTTAGACCAATTCATGGAGATAATTAATGATTACTTTAATTCCTAATTTAAAACACAGAATTCAAATTAATTCTATTTTGCTTCAAAAGAAATCCATAACTTAATTGTTGGAATTTAAACACTAATTTAAGAGCAAAAATGAATTGTAGGAAAATGATAATTATTCTAGAAAGCATAAAAACTAATCTCCATGAATAGATTTTCAACAGACTTCAATTCCATCTTTCCATACATTCCTAACATTGCTTCAATGAAACTTAACAGATGAACACTAAGTTTAACTACTTTGAACAACATCTGAATCTAATCAATTAGAAAACTCTTACAATGATTCTAACAATTTAAGATAATGATTTTATCCACCGAATCTAACCATTCTAACAACTTAATCTAACTGGAAAAAATTGAAACTAGAAAGGATAATCATAATAGAAATAATGATTTAGATTTAATATTTACATAAAACATAAAATGATTTTATCGATTGAATAATTCAGAATTATTCTCTATTGCAAATTTAATACTAAAAAATCAGAGAATAACATAACTTGACAAAAATACCTACATAAGATCATCCCAAAGGTTGAGCGAGCCCTGCTCTTCCTCAAGTAAGATCCTTTTACACAGTGAATTGATTAACTTATTGCTTTTATTTCCATTGATCAAAAGTAAAACACAGAACAAAGTATTTCTTGATATCACAAAAATTTTGATTGCAAATTGTCTAACTCTTAACTAAAACCAAAACCTAGATATTTATAATAATATCCTTATTAGATATCCTAACATGGTGTTAACTGCCAAAACTTATGGTGACCAAATAAATATTACAATCAAACTTAAAACAAAACTGAAGTGAACAAAAGAGGGTGATGCCAAAACTATGTGAGATTGGCATTGGAAGTAAACATTCCACAATCGACTATGAAGAAGTTGAGTTGGACTTGAGTGACTCACCATCTAGCAAGGACTATCTAGGAATAGTCATCATCATGATTAAACAAAAATTTTAACCGTCTCATCAACTTTTAAAATATCTCGTTTAACACCCTTTAGAAAAGGACATCAATTATGGTAATAAAGATTGATGGAGCATAATTATCTCATCAAAACTGATCATAAAGCAACGCATTTAACATAAGCTATCATATATAATATATTCATTATTTTAGCTAAACATAAACTAAAATAAGAAAATATGTTAATCCATTGTCTATCGCTAGTCATGTTAATTAACAATAACCATAAGTCTTTTTAAACATAAAACAACTTAAATGAAAGTATCTTAAATCCCTCATCATTCTCCCCAACTTGCTCTAAATCATGCCCTCATGGTTCCTCATCTAGAACTATAGTGCTCTCTTTTTCTCTATTCAAATCCTCCATCCAAATGCAACAGTCAAATATTCCTTCCCTGTACTGATCTGGTGTTCTGGTATTAAGCGCATAGCCATAATTTTGCTTTAGATTTTCAAAACATGGCCTCATCACTCCATCTAGTACATTTGTTGTCTCCTTGAGCTTAGGTGCTAGCATAATAATAATTGGCATTCTAAACCTCATGCCAACCCAAAATTCTTTTTGTTGTTGGATCAAGGTGATGAAATACCTAACTCTAACTAGGCTCCAACTGATATTATTTGGGCTTATTGGCTTCCTCCTAACCGTTTCTAGTATGAGTTGGTATCTTTCTTCACATGATTGTAATGCTAATGGGGGAAGAGCTGCTTCAATATTTTGAAAAGCTACAATACTATCAAAAAAATTTGAGACGTAGAGAGGATTGATGTGATTCATTCTTACAATGAATCTTACACCTTTGATATAATTTGAAGCATGGGGCATCTCGGGTCTCATTGGTAACCCATATTTTCTTTGAGCCTCTTTGTATTTATCCATTCTATTTGACCAAGCCACCTGATTTTGCATTAAAGAAATAGAAGATCTAATTTGAAGCTCACCAACATAAATTTTCAAAATTGAGTCATAATTGTCTCCCATTAAGAATCCATGTTGGTAAAATTCACACATTAGATTTTTAATATCAGGATGGTTGTTAAAATAATCCTTCATAAAATCATGATCCTCTTGGTAATCCAGGCTTCTTTCCAAGACTAGCTGATTTAATTTCCATTCTAAAAAATTTTCTCTCGGAAACAAAGAATACATTCTAGCTGGTCTTCTCATCGAAAGCATTGCAAAATTGACTTTTGTCACTTGCTCAATTCTCCTCTCAAGCTCATTTTTCTCTTTTTCTAAATCTTGTATCTATTGTTTTAACACTTTGTTCTCTTACTTATATTTGAAAGCTACCAATGAATGGTATCTAGGCTAAACTAAACGAATGGAAGGAATATTAGGGATAATGGGAGGCAAAGCAAGGTGTCGCAGAGGTGTTGTGGAAGCAGAGGCTTCATGTGTATAAAACTGCATGGATTTCTATTTTAATTCTTCTTCCCTTTGTTGCAATTCCTCTTTTAATCTTGAAATTTCATCAGCACTTGCTAATGCTTGCACACTAGCCTACTACAGGGCATCCTCTGTTTTGCTTAACTACTCTCTAAAATTTTCCTCATTTTTTTCAACTTTCTTGTTCATTTCTTGATTTTTGCTGACAAACTGTTGTAATTCATCTTCCTTTCTTCTTAATTTCTCCTCAAGGAATTACATATTTCTCCTTTCTTGTTCTAATTCAGCCTCCAAATGGGACATTTTCATTGTCCTCAGTAATTCCTCAGTCTTTAATTCCTCTATATTCAATTCTTCATGGGATCCTTCCTCTTCAATTAATGACTCTTTTCCTTTTCTCTTCTCATATTGTGGAGAAGGTGTAGGGTATTTCACAATTTATTCTTGTTCAAATTCTTTAGATACCTCCTTCTCTTTAGACTGTGCTTCCAACTCTTTGGTAGAGTCATGGACTTCAAAAATAGGGTTTCCTTCAGGAGTTTCCAGTGGGCCTTTAGGGGTGCTCTAAGTTCTCTCAGGAGATTGCGCAGGGGTATGGGTATCTTCATGCTCACGGGATTCGATAGGTGTACATGTTTCTTTATGCCCTATAACAATTTCTTTTGGGCTTCTTGATATAGGGGTTTGAACTACAGGTGTCTTTTTCGGGGGTGGACACTATGGTCTCAATTTGGCTAGGGTTTTCCACATGTACTTCTTGCCTCCTTTTTTTAGAGCTAGTATGGCCTTCTCTAGTGAATTCTTGTGATTTTCTTTTCCCCCTTTTCTTAGAAGACTCCCCTTTTTCAATTCTTGGATTTTTAGTTGTGAGTCCCCTTGTAGGTTTCCCTTTTGGCTTTTCTATAGGCATAGATATAAACTGTAACCATCTCTTTTTCCCATATTCTTGCTTAAGAAAGTGGTGCTTAATTATTAAGTGTATCAACCCTTGATATTTTATAGAAGATTCCCCTCTACATTTTACTCTCAAAATCATAGAATAAATTTGCTAAAACAAGAACGTTGGTAAATTTATCCTAGCAGAAGGTTGCATCCGGCCATACCTCAAGTGTATTAATAGGTGCATTCCTAGACCCAATATTGTGTCGTATTGTCCTTCACAGGTGAAGAAATTCATGAGCCACATCACAGCAGTTCACCAAGGCTCATCCAAATTGTTATGAGCAATGTTGCGCTGGTCTCCCTTGTGCATTAGTATTTTTGGATTTCTTTCTAGCTCTTGGTGAAATGCAATCACCAATTTTTCAAATTTAACCAGACCCTTGTTAACCTATTTTCCCTTAGATGGGATTCTAGAAATTTCACTTATAATTTATGGGGTGACTTCAATTATCTCTCCCCTTACCCTGGTGACATTCACATTGAAGTTTCTAAAAAAAAATTCAATCATTTCTAGTTAGAAACCTTCATACTGCATCACAAAATTCAGCCACCCTGCTTCTTCTAACAATCTCCTTGTTTCTAAGTCAAGATTGATTTTCTATGGCTCAACATTTCTCTTATTCCCCATTTGTCTCTGTTAATAATGGCAAACCTCTACAATGGTGGACCTTCACTCGTGGACTTGACTTGCAAACTGAATTACTTACGAAAAATGTAGAATTATTTTTCTTAATTTGGGAGCATCCAATTTTGAAAATGGCATGACATGACATCCCATTACTTCTGCATTTACTTCATTTACTGCTCCAGATGATTCGCACACCAAAATTTGAAGTTTGAAATTTAATTGACATGGTTGGTGTTCATTCCACATGTTAGCATGGATTTGGGAGGATTTTGAAAAGACATGTGAATCATGGAAAAGATATGTTATTATTGACTGACATCATCCAATGTCACATCATTCCTCACATCAACCATCCGCCACTTTTTGAAATGATTAAACACCATTATTACCATTTATTAATTAACAATATGGTAGAGATGTCTAGATTCATAAATATTTACCTATTTTAAATTAGCCTAACTACCTTAGTAAATGATAATTGAAAAATAATATCTATATTAAATGCACACCTTAATTTATTTTGAGCTTTTGAGTTCTTTAGGAGCCTTCAAGAGCTCTCAGGAGCATTGAAATTGCATGAGTTGAGAGCCTTTGAAATTTTCATAAATTTCAAGAGTGCTTCAGGAGTCTTTAGGAGCTTTGGAACTTTAGGAGTTATTAGGAGTTGTTTGAGTGAAATGGAGTCTTTAGAGTCTTTGGCCTTTAGGAGCCTTCAGGAGCTCTTGTGAGCTCTTCAAGAGCCTTTAGGATTTATTGAGCCAAATGGAGTCTTCAGGAGCTTTTTAGAGTTCTTTAGGAGCCCTCTGGAGTTAACTTAGATAGACTGCCATTTACTGGTTTTTAGTCATCTTTATCTCTCTTTTTTTTAAGTAAACCGCCATTTGCTAGTTTTTAATTTACTTCCCTTTTTCTCAAGGTAAACCACTAATTGTTGGTTTTCAATTTACCCTGTTTATTCATGCCTTCTTCAAAGGTTCAAAGATCTCTCATGGAAGAGATTTATTCCATGATAAAATGTTCAATTTTGTGTTGCATTTCATCCAAAAATTCCTCCTTTATTGTCAGCTTATGATAAGTTTTTAGTCAATGACCATTGACTAACATGATTATCTTCTCTCCATCAATTGGAACCAATTGGACAACTCCATTCTTGAACACTTGTTGTATCTTATAGGGTCCTAACCATTTGTTATTGAACTTCCCTTTAAATTCTTCAAATCTGGAGTCAAATAACAATGTCCAATCTCCCTCTCTGAGCTGTCTAGACACAATATGTTTATCGTGACATTCCTTCCTTTGCTTCTGAATCACTTTTGTCTACTGAAGTGCTTCCATTCTCATTTCATCAAGTATGTTAAGCTACATAATTCTACTTTTCTCTACTTCTGGTAGATCAATACCAGCTTCTATTGTTGTCTTTAAGGTTTTCAACTCAAATTCTAGTGGCATGACTGGTTTCTTTCCATACACAAGTCCATATGGGGAAAACCCAATCATTGTTTTCCACGTGGTGTTATAGGCCTAGACTACTTCATCTAGCCTATCTACCCAATCTATTTTCCTCAAAGAAACTATTTTTGTTAGAATATTCTCTAGCTCTCTATTTTTGACGTCCACTTGTCCATTCACCTGTGGGTGATAAGGCGAAGATTTTCGGTGAGTTATTTAGTATCTCAGCAAAAATTCTTCCATCATTGTTGACACAAATTGTGGTCCTTGGTCTGAAACAATCTCTTTGGGTGCACCAAATCTTTGGAGAATTTGCTTGTACAAAAATTCTACAACTTTTTCTTCTTTTTTTGTTGGTAATGCCTTCACCTCATCCCATTTTGTTGCATAATCGGTACAAACAAGGATGTATCATTTCTCTCTTGAAGGTGGATTTGCTGGCCCCACAAAATCTATGCCCACTTTTCAAATGGTTCAAGAGCTATTTGTGGCTAAAATGACATCTCCATGTTTGTTGTGGGCCTTCCTAGTCTTTGACACTCATCATAGTGTTTGAAAAAGAATGAAACATCCTTTGTCATTGTTGGCCAAAAGTAGCTAACTCCTAAGATTTTCTGAACTCTGCTCACAACTGAATAGTGTCCTTCAGGTTCATGATGGCAAGCATGTACTACATCATAAACTTCCAACTCTATTACACAATAAAACATGGCTAGGTAAATATTTAAATAGAAGAGCATTAATCCATTGAAATCTAGAACTTTCATGGATTAACCTCTTTTTTTGCTTATGACTAAATTGACTTGGACATTTTCTTGTAACAAGGTAATTTTCCAAATTAGCAAACCATGGTGGATGAATTGATATAGAAAATAAGTGTTCATCTAGGAATGTATCATCCACTAGTTCTTGGTTATCTTGTGAAAAAATTCTAGAAATAAAGTCAGCAACAACATTGTCTTTTCCAGGCTTATCAATGATAGTTGCATCAAATTCTTGCAATAAAAGTAACCATCTGATAATGCGCCTACCTACTACAACTTTATTCATTAGATATCTTATTGCAGCATGGTTTGTATGTACATAGATTTTATAGCCTATAATATAATGCCTAAATTTATTTATTGCATATACTACGGCTAAAAATTCCTTTTTTGTTGTTGTGTAGTTTCTCATAGCAGGATTTAAGTTTTTGCTAGCGTAGTAAATTGCATGCATGGCATCATTGTCATCTTGTTGTCCTAATACTGATCCAATAGCCAAATTAGATGCATTTGCATGAATGTGAAAAGGCTCTCCCGAAACTAGTCCTTTGATAATGGGAGAAGTTGTTAGGGCTATCTTAATTGTTTCAAAGGATTTCTGACAATCCTCAGTCCATACAAATTCCTCTTCTTTCTTGAGTACGATAAACAGTGGTGATGAAATTTTACTAAATCCTTCTATAAATCTTTTGTAATACCCTACATGCCCAAGAAAACTCCGTACTCCATTTTGGTTCTTGGGGATTTCAATGTTCTGTATGATCTCAACTTTCTTGGGATCAACCTTTATCTGCTCTTTTGAGATGTGATGTCCTAGAAAAATTCCCTTTGTCATCATAATGGAACTTTTTTCATGGTTGAGCGATAACCTATGATCTTTATAGCATTGTAAAAGTTTTTCTATGTTTTTTAATGCTTCATCAAATGTTTTAGCATGGACTGTAAAGTCATCCATATAGATCTCTACACAAGAAGTGGTGAAATCTGGAAATATTGCTAGTACTGCTCTTTGGAATGTTGTTGGTGCATTACATAGCCCAAATGGTAAGATTGTATATATATGTACGTACCCCAAGGATAGGTAAAGGTATTTTTGTCTTGATCTTCAGGGACTACTTGGATCTGGTTATATCCACTAAAACCATCAAGAAATGAGAAGTAGTTGTTGCCTGTTAGGTTGTCTAGTACTTGGTCGATAAATGGTAATGGGAAATGGTCTTTTTTGTGGCCTTATTCAATTCTCTATAGTCTATGAAGACTCACCATTTACCATTCTTTTTAGGGACTATAACCAATGGGGAAACCCACTGATTATCAGATATTGGGTATATGAATCCTAAATTGAGTAGCTTCTCTATTTCTATTTTCACAATGTCACGAAGAACAAGATTTATATGCCTTTTTCCTTGTCTAATTGGTCTTACATCTTTTGTATAGATATGATGACTACAGATGGAAGGATGGATTCCCCTCATATTTGTATACTCCCAAGCAAATGCTTCAATGTGTTTTTCTAAAGTGTCTTTCAACTCTTGTTCTTGCATTGGGGATAAGGATAAATTTAGATTGAGAAGTTTATCTCCTACTAATGTAATCTCTTTGGTGTCTATTTTGGAATCTATTGATCTCTCAACAAGAGTATTCAGAGGACAAGAATGTTTTTCATGTAATGTTGCTTGACAGGTTTTTTTTTCATTTTTTGAATTTAACTCTTGTTCATTGCATTCTTGGATATGTTCACTGATAGTAACCATGGCTAACTCCACAATACCATCACCTTGTGACTCTAGATCTTCATCCATCGTAATTTGAGTGTTTGGTTGAATTGTTAGTTGTGCTGGTGGGTAGAGTGATAATTCTTTTTGTTTTTGACCATTTGATATGATCATGCTTCCAGATCTACAATCAATTAAAGTAGCATCAATCACTAACCATGGTCTACTTAAGATGATTAGATATTCAAAATATTTTTTTATGGCTTTAAGAACCAAAAAGTCAACAAAATAATCCCATGTGTCTATAGTAACAGTTGTGCATGTTTTGCACACACGCCCCGCCGTAAGCAGGAACCCCCTTTTTTTTTACTCCTAATAGGCTACTTTGCTCCTGCCTTGTTTTGTGTGCCCCATTTCCAAGCCCAAATTGGTCATGTGCCTTCAAACGATCAAATCCCCCTACCCAAATTCAACTACTTAGGGTATTCAAATCTACGGAAAAATAAAGTCGCTCGTCCCCTTTTTTCCTTTTGTCTTGTTCCTGCTATTTGGAAACATTCGTGGACCCCTATTGGTCCGGTTTCCACATCTTTGACTTTGGGGCCAACTTTTTGGTGGATTTGGGATGTGTTTGGGGTCCCTAAATGAACTGCCAAATTTTCATTAATGTTATATTAAGTTTCGGTGGTTCCGGAACTTTGTCCCTCTTTGGTTGTTTTGGAAACATCCGTGGACCCCTGCCGGTCTGGTTTCCACATTTTTGACTTTAGGGGAACCTTTTTTGGAGTTGGGATGTTTTTGAAGTGCTTAAATAAACTACCAATGTTTCCTTAACGTTTCGTTAAGTTTCGATGGTTTCAGAACTTTCCCTCTAGAATCCCCTTCCTCCTTGGCTGTTTGGAAACATCCGTGGACCCCCGTCGCTCCAATTTTCACATTTTTGACTTTGGGGCCAACCTTTTTTGGATCTGGAATGTTTTTGAAGTGCTTAAATAAACTGTCAAGGTTTTGTCAACATTCTATTAAGTTTCGGTGGTTCCGAAGCTTTGTCACTCTTTGGCTGTTTTGGAAACATCCATGGACCCCTGCTAGTCTGGTTTCCACATTTTTGACTTTGGGGGCAACCTTTTTGGATTTGGGATTTGTTTGAAGTGCTTAAATGAACTGCCAAAGTTTCGTCAACATTCGGTTAAGTTTTGGTGGTTTAAAAGCTTCATCCCCCTTTGGCTGTTTTGGAACATCCGTGGAGCCCCAACGGCCTGGCCTCTGGAGCCCAGCCCCTCTGTGGCCGTTTCTGGGACTCCGTCCCTCTTTGGCCATTTTGAACATCCGTGGAGCCCCGGCGGCCGGGCCTCTGGAGCCCGGCCCCTCCATGGCCATTTCTAGGACTCCATCCCTCTGTGGCTGTTTTGGAAACATCTGTGGACCCCCGTTGCTCCGATTTCCACATTTTTGACTTTGGGGGCAACCTTTTTTGGATCTGGGATGTGTTTGAAGTGTTCAAATGAACTGCCAAGGTTTCGTCAATGTTCCGTTAAGTTTCAATGGTTTCGAAACTTTCCCTCCATAATTCCCTTCCTCCTTGGCTGTGTGGAAACATCCGTGGACCCCCGTCACTCCGATTTCCACATTTTTTACTTTGGGGGCAACCTTTTTTGGATCTGGGATGTGTTTGAGGTGCTTAAATGAACTGCCAAGGTTTCGTCAACATTCCATTAAGTTTCGATGGTTTCGGAGTTTCATCCACTTTTGGCTGTATTGAACATTCGTGGAGCCCCAGTGGCCTGGCCTCTGGAGCTCGGACCCTCCGTGGCCATTTCCAGGACTCCGTCTCTCTGTGGTCATTTTGAGCTTCCAGTTTTTGTAAAATAAGTCCAATTTTAAGGAAATTTTTTGGGCACTCTTCCTTCCCCTTTTCCCATGTGCTATAATTGAAAAATCTTAGTTTTGCTATGTTTTGTGAGGTCCGGGAACTTCCCTTCCAGTTTGTTGTCCCTTGTTTGTTGCCCGCCCCCTTGGGCATGCATTAATGTTTTCGATCCAAATGAGCCCCAAATATGAATATTATGATCTTTTGATGATGCATGGATGAATCTAACAAGGTTTTTACAAGATTTGACTAATGTTTTCCTTGTTTTTTGTATGAAAGCACTTACAATGTTTCATGTACACAAGATTAAAGGAGCTTACTGTCGGTCTGTGAAGAGACCAATTGAGAAAGTTGAGCAAGAGCTCTTATCACCATTCATTTCATGTTCACCTCTCCACCTAGCAAACACCAACAAGGTCAGCGTTCGAAGGCTTGTGCCAAGGGGGCCAAGGACAAAAATGCAAGGGGGTGGCCTTGAAGAGAGCATAAGGGAGTTGTCCGTCTGAATCAAGGGCAACCAACCTATTGATGCCAATCGTTGACGGGCTCGTTTGATCCAAAGAAGAACACTACGAACACATCAAGTAAGAGGGAAACTTTCAAGCAGTTTTAGTTACAGTAAAAGGGCAATCAGCTAAATGATGAAACTACTACAACACCTAGGCACTAGATGACAAAATAGGGAAAAGACAAAGATGTTTTTTAAATTGCTGAATATTGTGGGGTAGGTGAAACCCTAATGTAATTGAATCTAAGCCACTCATTGTGATTCAATCCTAGCCATTCATTTGGGCTTTGGAAAACTATAAATAGGGGTTTGCCCCTCATTTGTAAGGGTCAAAGAGCTGTTGTAAAAAGAATTTGCAGCAATAGAAGACAACATTGCATGATTTATGGATGTTCTCTTTGATTTTTCTCATCTTGCATGCATGGTTTCTCCTTCCATAGTAGTTTCAGTTGTAGATTCTTGAATGGAGGTGATAATGGAAATTTCTATTTTGGTATTTGATGAGCTTTCAGCCCATACTTTTAGCACTTGTTGATGACAAGTTGTTGTGCACAGTTAGCCTGGGCTTCTTTATTCCAATGTTGCAACTTAGTTCACTTGCATGTTCATGATGTGCATATGCAATCTGAAAATCAGTAGACCTTAGGAGATTGCACTGGTTTTGTGTAGCTGTAGGTTTCTCTTGGTCAACCAAAACCTAGTTTAGGAAGCCTATCTACTTTAGCAGCCACCATTGTTACTGTTGATTAGTAGCTTAGGATTAGAATAGCTTTCTTAACCCTTCTCCTTTTGTTGTTTCTTTTAATCCTTGGTTAGAGTAGGATCCAAAGCATCACCATAAAGCCAAATCAAATGAACTTGATGAGTTTTAGCTTGCTGTTTTGAGTGGACAGCCACTGTTCATTCACTTCCAGCACTTTGAAACTGCATTTGCAAACCCAACTTCTCATGCTTTGTAACTCATCCGTAAGACCACCTTGTGATTCTAGCAAATCACATCAAACAACTGAGATATTCCAAGCACTGTCAAGACCTAACATTAGAGACTTTGGGATAGTGTTCTACAATTTGATTATGGAAGATTGTCTTCCAAGAGAGGTAGTGCACTTAAGCACTGCCTGTGTTGAGAAGTGCATAAAAAACACATCAACAGAACTGGCACTAGAAGGAGGGCATGACATGTTGAGGCTACAAAGTTGAAAGTTAGAAATCGAAAAGAGCTCTTTCAAAGAAGAAATCTGAGATAGGGGGATCTCTTTTAATGCTAAAATCAAAAAAAAATTAAGGCAAGTAGAAGCTGAGTCAAAATGGGGCAGCATGCACAAATCGATATCACTCAGCTACATGTAGATTTGAATAAGAGACTAAAGAAGCCATTGTAGCAATTCACGTTGACAGATAGATGTTGGATCCATTGCACTCGCAAGCACAATGAGTTGGGATGTCTCACATTCTTGAGCAGAATTGAAAAGGTCTTGCAAGGAGAAATTCCCTTTTGGGAAATATACCAGCCCTTGGCTCCCAAAGACCTAGAGGAAGAGTTGACAACCATGGCAGCGAAAGCCTTCAAGGAGTTGATCCAAGAATATTTGAGTAGCAAGGATGGAACAAGATTGCAGGAAGTACTAATGGCAAGTTGGTGTAGATTTCACAATGCACCACATTCAAAATTTATGTGTCCATCATGTGACAACATAATTGCTCAAGCCAAGGATTGTTTGGACAAATTAGAGCAGCCAACTCCCAATGAGGAGAAGTTATCCAATGAGGCAGAAGAGTTGTCAACATCCAGAGGATAGAAAAGTAAGGATGAACCAAGAAATTTGATACAAGCTGATGTTGGAGCAGCAAACATTGAAGTTGAAAGCTAGGAGGAAGAGGCAGATTTCACTAGGACAGCAAGGTGCCTTGGTGGAAATCTAATTGAAACTAATTTAGAAGGTCTTCCCTCCACCAATCAAATGCAGTCCCCCACTCTAGAAGAATATCAATTGGGAGGTGACAATGAACCAATGAAGTCTACAGTCGTGCATGTTGGGACAGCCAACGAAGATGCTAAAGAACAAGAAGAAGAAAAGGTTGACAACATTAGAGCAGCAGAAAATGACGACGAAGGTATAAGTGAAATAAAATTAGAAGACCTCCCCTTCACCAATGACAATGATCGATGATCTGAAAATGCAGATTTGGAGTGGAAGCAACCATTCACCATGGCTGTCTACTATCAAGCTTCTTTTTCAAGTGATGATGAGGACCCAGTAGCAGAAAGATATGGCTAGCTCGTCTCTAGATTAGCAAAGGATTGGTCCGAACTAAGATGGCAAGTGGATTTAGAGGTATTGCTACTTCCAAATTGGTGCATAATTCATAATTCATCACTCTTTGAAGTTGCATGCAGACTGTGCAAAGAGGCTATCAAAAAAGTTAGAGGACAAGTGGAGCAGCCAAGCACCCGACCTCCTCTACTTGCTGCCCATATCGAAGAAGAAGACCAAAATCCTGAATCAAGTGATGACTCGGCTGAAGGTGGACCTCAAGAGGATTATGGGGCAGAAATAGATGAAGGAAAACAATACAATCTCAGACTTTCGAGTGATGAAGTAGATCACGTGGGAATGTTGTCCAGCAGTCATCAAATTCTTCCTCTTGAAGAGCAGTTGTGTGCCATGGATGATGGGCTTTTTGGTGAGTCTTTGGAGGGATATTGCATAGTGAATTTTAGTCCCCTTGATGAGGTGCCATCAATTGATGACTTCTTTCCATTGGGAGCTGCACTACGGAGGTATGCTCATGTCAAGGAAGAGCACATCCTAGAAGACAATAGCGATGAATACATACTCTTTGAGCCCCCGAATAGTGATGCACTAGAGTTTCCAAATTGGGAGAGGAGCTCCTTCTCCATTTATAGGGATAGTGAGCAAGAGGAAATGAGTGAATGTCATGATGAGATGCATGAAAAGAAAAGGGAAGAAGACAAAGGTGGGGGTGTTTTGATGGCTACCAACAGACATGACATGCTCGGTCAATTACATGATTTAACTAGTGGTTCTTCTGCCTTGATCGTTGTTGATCCTCCCTCATATTCAGATGGCTGCAATAGGATAGATTCACGTATGTCATCGTCCCATGACATTGAACATCATAAAAAGGAGGTTGATACTTGGGGAAGGAGACGAGACAACATACTACCATTTGAGGACAACAACCAAGTGGATCCCAAGTTTGCAGATGATCAATGTGGTGAAGTATTTCTTTTTGAAGAACTACCAAACGGGGTTGTAGATCCCATTACTAGAGTGGAAGAGTTGTTTGCTGCCCCATCATCCTAGCCTTATGCAAGCTTAATGTCTGAAGTGTCACATCCTCCACTACGCCTGCTCGAGGCTACCAATGCAACGATCAACGATGTTGTGCTTGCTCTTGACTGTCCAATGCTCCCACATCCATGTGATGACATCTAGGTTCTATCCTTCCTTGCCCCTATTATTTCTCATAACTGCACTTATTATTTTGATTATGGGAATGAGGGAAAATGAACATGTTTATGGATTAACCATGGGTTCAACAAGCCTCCTCAATTGCTGATTTTTTGTGATGACATGATTGAACTTGATTGCTGCAACATTGAATTTATTTTTTCAGAATATAAAGATAAGTTTGAATGGTTAAGAACAATAATGATCGCCTGTTTGCTTGTGCATGCATTACGAAATCCAATGAACATTAATGTTGGCTTGCCCTACCTGAACATAGTGCTTTGTAAATATCTTTGTACATAGCCCGTTCTAAGTAGTATAGGTTTCCTGTAAATACTTCGCTTCCCTGCTTTCCTTAGGTTAGTTAGTTTGTGGTAGGTTGTTTTCTTTCACTTTGTTGTTGCTTTGCTCAGGGTCCCTTTGCTTTTAGCTAGGCACATCTATGTGCACAACAACCATACTTATTACCTAGGGTTGTTCTACGTATTTCTTTGTCAAACTCTAATCAAGTCTTTAGAGTGGATGGTGAAGCTCTTCTGTTAGTATCAAGTGATATTGGTGTTTAATTCAAAGAGGTTAAGTTGTTGGTTTAGTCTGACTTTGACGTATTCTGAAATCTTATAGCTCTTACACATCTTAAAAATTCAACGGTCACTATAGGGCCTTTTGTGAAGTCTAGTTAAGTGAAAAATCTAAAATTTTGCTCCAGCGCCACTGTGATTCTCAACCCTGAGCACGAGCTTCAGTGCTTGTGGGTTGAAATAAAAGAGCTGAAAAGAGAAAAGAAAGAAATAAAGAAAACATTGAAAATTAAAAGAAAGGAAAATTCAACTTTTCAGGGGTATCCGAGCAACTCTACCGGGACTATGGACGTCCGGCCAGCAGTAGAGCAATGTTTGGGAGAATCACAGCGATAACTTCATCGGGGCTATGGACGCCTGACTGGCAGTGAGGCAATGTCCTAGATGCTTTTGGAGTTAGAATAAACTATGTAGCTTAACTGAACGGATCTTGGGTTCTTGTAGCAACTGAAGGATGAGAATTAACGCAATTGCACACATTTGGATTTTCTATATACTGAAGGTTGGGTTGGCTAATGGTTTTGATCCTTTGGTTAGGCATCTGATTTGTTTGCCCTAGCATGAAGGTTGGAACCAGAGATTCTGGGTTCGTGATTCTAGTTTGTCATCAAAATGCTCTGGAGCATTTCCCCAATGAGTAGCTATTTGTTGTGCATGTTTTGCACACACGCCCCGCCGTAAGTAGGGACCCCCTTTTTTTTCACTCCCGATAGGTTGCTTTTCTCCTATCTTATTTTGTGTGCCCCATTTCCAAGCCCAAATTGGTCATGTGCCTTCAAACGATCAAATCTGCCTACCCAAATTCAACTACTTAGGGTATTCAAATCAGCGAAAAAATAAAATCGCTTGTCCCCTTTCTGCCTTTTGTCTTGTTCCTGCTATTTGGAAACATTTGTGGACCCCTATTGGTCTGGTTTCCACATCTTTGACTTTGGGGCCAACTTTTTGGTGGACTTGGGATGTGTTTGAGGTCCCTAAATGAACTGCCAAAGTTTTGTTAACGTTCTGTTAAGTTTCGGTGGTTCCGAAGTTTCATCCCTCTTTAGCTGTTTTAGAAACATCTGTGGACCCTTGTCGGTCTGGTTTCCACATTTTTGACTTTGGGGGCAACCTTTTTTGGATTTGGGATGTGTTTGAAGTGCTTAAATGAACTACTAATGTTTCGTCAACATTCTGTTAAGTTTCGATGGTTTCAGAACTTTCCCTCAGGAATTCCTTCCTCCTTGGCTGTTTGGAAACATCTGTGGACCCCTGTCACTCCGGTTTCCACATTTTTGACTTTGAGGCCAACATTTTTTGGATCTAGGATGTGTTTGAAGTGCGTAAATGAACTGTCAAGGTTTTGTCAACATTTTGTTAAGTTTCAGTGGTTCCGGAGCTTTGTCACTCTTTGGTTGTTTTGGAAACATCTGTGGACCCATGCCAGTCCGATTTCCCCATTTTTGACTTTGGAGGCAACCTTTTTGGATTTGGGATGTGTTCAAAGTGCTTAAATGAACTACCAAAGTTTCGTCAACATTCAGTTAAGTTTCGGTGGTTCCAGAGCTTTGTCCCCCTTTGGCTATTTTGGAACATCTATGGAGCCCCAGCGGCTCAGCCTCCGGAGCCCGGCCCCTCTGTGGTCGTTACTGGGACTCTATCCCTCTTTGGCCATTTTGAACATCAGTGGAGCCCTGGTGGCCCGGCCTCCGGAGCCCGGCCCCTCCATGGCCGTTTTCAGGACTCCATCCCTCCATGGCTGTTTTGGAAACATCTGTGGACCCCTATCGCTCCAGTTTCCACATTTTTGACTTTGGGGGCAACCTTTTTTGGCTCTGGGATGTGTTTGAAGTGCTTAAATGAACTGTCAAGGTTTCATCAATGTTCTGTTAAGTTTCGATGGTTTTGAAACTTTCCCTCCAAAATTCCCTTCCTCTTTGGCTGTCTGGAAACATCCGTGGACCCCCGTCACTCTAGTTTCCACATTTTTTACTTTGGGAGCAACCTTTTTTGGATCTGGGATGTGTTTGAGGTGCTTAAATGAACTGCCAAGGTTTCGTCAACATTCCATTAAGTTTCGATGGTTTCAGAGTTTTATCCCCCTTTGGGTATCTTGAACATCCGTGGAGCCCGGCCCCTCCATGGCCATTTCCGGGACTCCGTCTCTCCATGGCCGTTTTGAGCTTCTAGTTTTTGTAAAATGAGTCCAATTTTAAAGAAGTTTTTTGGGCACTCTTCCTTCCCCTTTTCCCATGTGCTATCATTGAAAAATCTTAGTTTTTCTATGTTTTGTGAGGTCCGGGAACTTCCCTTCTGGTTTGTTGTCCCTTGTTTGCTGCCTGCCCCCTTGGGCCTGCATTGATTTTTCAATCCAAATGAGCCCCAAATATGAATATTATGATCTTTTGATGATGCATGGATGAATCTAACAAGGTTTTTGCAATATTTGGCTAACGTTTTCCTTTTTTTTGTATGAAAGCACTTACAACGTTTCATGTACACAAGATTAAAGGAGCTTACCGTCGGTCTATGAAGAGACCCATCGAGAAAGCTAAGCAAGGAATGCACATAGCTCCTATGACCATTCATTTCATGTTCGCCTCTCCACCTAGCAGACACCAACAGGGTCAGTATTAGAAGAAGGCCTATGCCAAGGAGGCCAAGGACAAAAATGCAAGGGGGTGGCCTTGAAGAAAGCATAAGGAAGTTGTCCGCCCGAATCAGGGGCAACCAATCTATTGATGCCAATCATCAACAGGCTCATTTGATCCAAAGAAGAACACTACAAACACATCAAGTAAGAGTGCAACTTTCAAGCAGTTCTAGCTACAGTAAAAGGGCAATCAGCTAAATGATGAAACTGCTACAACACTTGGGCACTAGATGACAAAATAGGGAAAAGACAAAGATGTTTTTTAAATTGTTGAATATTGTGGGGTAGGTGAAACCCTAATGTAATTGAATCTGAGCCACTCATTGTGATTCAATTCTAGCCATTCATTTGGGCTTTGGAAAACTATAAATAGGGGCTTGCCCCTCATTTGTAAGGGTTGGAGAGCTATTGTAAAAAGTATTTGCAGCAATAGAAGACAACATTGCATGATTTATGGATGTTCTCTTTGATTTTTCTCATCTTGCATGCATGGTTTCTCCTTCCATAGTAGTTTCAGTTGTAGATTCTTGAATGGAGGTGATAATGGAAATTTATGTTTTCTTATTTGATGAGCTTTCAGCCCATACTTTTAGCACTTGTTGATGACAAGCTGTTGTACAAAGTTAGCCTGGTATTCTTTATTCCAATGTTGCAACTTAGTTCAATTGCATGTTCATGATGTGCATATGCAATCTGAAAATCAGCAGACCTTAGGAGATTGCACTGGTTTTGTGTAGCTATAGGTTTCTCTTGGTCAACCAAAACCTAGTTTAGGAAGCCTGTCTACTTTAGCAGCCACCATTGTTACTGTTGATTCGTAGCTTAGGATTAGAATAGCTTTCTTAACCCTTCTCCTTTTGCTATTTCTTTTAATCCTTGGTTAGAGTAGGATCCAAAGCATCACCATAAAGCCAAATTAGATGAACTTGATGAGTTTTAGCTTGCTGTTTTGAGTGGACAGCCACTGTTCATTCACTTCCAGCATTGAAACTGCATTTGCAAACCCAACTTCCCATGCTTTGTAACTCATTCATAAGACCGCCTTGTGATTCCAGCAAATCACATCAAACAACTGAAATATTCCAAGCACTGTCAAGACCTGACATTAGAGACTTTGGGATAGTGTTCTGCAATTTGATTATGGAAGATTGTCCTTCAAGAGAGTTAGTGCACCTAAGCACTGCCTATGTTGAGAAGTGCATAAAAAACACATCAACAGTAACCATGATCTCTTCTATAATACCCTCTGGTTTTGTAGTAGATTGGCTAGCTAACTATAGAACGGTTGTTGTTGGTTGAATAGTTGTCATCCCAAGCATCTGTACTATGTCAGATGTGATAACATTAATGGAAACTCCTAAATTAATTAGGACATTTGATATTTCAATTCCATTAATGCTTAGTGTTATTATAGGGCTACCAAGATCATTATATTTTTGTGGAAGAAATATTCTTGATAACACATCAGTAAGTTTTGTCCATAATTGGATTGTTGAAGTAATTTTCTTCTTCCTTCCTGGTGTCTTCATGTAAAGGGATTTAACTAACTGGTTTATCTCTAGTATATCCTTGATTGCCTATAATATTTGTATCTCTATGTTTATCTTTTTCAGCTCCCTAAGAAGTTGTGAATCGAAAACATTGATGTAATTAGGTGGAGGGATTTCATAAGTGATTTTCTCTTCCTTCAATCTCTTTGGGTAGGGTGCTTGGTTGGTAGTTGGTTCTTCCTCCAAGGTTTTTTTTCAGTTGCATGTTCAATTTCTTCTCCTATTTCTTGAGTTTTCTTGGGTGGTGCAGTTTGCACAGTCTGATTTCTTAGTTGTATGTTATTTGCATCAAGAACATTTACATTAGGTTTGTTTGTATCAGTACATTTATTTTTGGATTGGCAACCAGTTGAGATAGAATTTGGGGTTGATTAAGTTGATCATTGGTAGCATTAGGGGCATTAACAACTAGAGGAGTTTGTCCCCAGGGGAGTTTTTGTCCCTGATTTTTTTGTGGCTGGAATTGGTTTTGATTATGTTGCCATGAGGATTGATTTTTTTGCCATTGTGGTTGCTAGTTATCTTGCCACTGGGATTGGTTCCATTGGGGATTCATCCATTCTGGTTGTCCCCAATATGTAGGTGGAGGTTGTTGCTGATATTGGGGAGTCCATTGATTTTGGTTCTGTCATGGGTTTGATTCCAGTTTTGTTGAGAACCATATTGTCTTTGATTTGCATTATACCCTTGGTTTTGAGGCCTTTGGCCGACATAATTGAGCTCTTCTTCAACCACATGTGGTTTCTTGAGATTTCTTTTTATCCCTACTAAAATATTATAGGAACTACTCAAGTATGTTTTTTCACAAATCTCACAAATTTCAACCAGACTTAATGGACATTCCCTCAAAAGGTGTTTTCCCCTACATTTGGAGTAATAAATTGACAATGGTTAAGTGGTTTTTTTATCTCCTTGCATATTAAGATGCAGCAACAAGTCAATCTTCATGTTCACCAATTCTTCCATTACCTTTGATACATCAGTGGTGTGAGCCTTGTTCCTTCTAGAGTTTCTAGTCCCTACTCTAGTTCTAGAGTAGTTTGGACAGATCTCCACATGTCATCAAGGAAAAGCTTGTTAATGTCTCCCTTTCCAATTAAATTCAAGGACTCTCTTGATTCATATTCAATCCCTCTTAGGAAAATTGTTTTATTGATTTCATTGTCCAGCCCATTAGTGCACCTTTGATGGACAAATTGGAATCTATCAACATAGTCTTCTAGACTTTCTTCTTCTAGTTGCATCATGTGAAAACGTTCTTCCTTCCTATCCCTCACTCGACAATAATCTTGGTATTTTTCCAAGAATTCAGTTTCCATCTACTGCCAAGTCCTAATTGTACCTGATCCTAAGTCCATGAACCATCATAAAGCTGATTCTTTCAAAGTAGAAGGAAAAAACTTCAACTTCTGATTATCAGTTCAATAATCATAAGTTTGGCGTAATATTTTCAATTCAAATAGGAATTGATCAGGTTTTTCTATAGTCTTTCCTCTAAATGTTGGTAAAATTGAGGGTGAAATGTTTTTCATAGGAGGTGCATCAAGCTGTCTTTCAAGATTGATAGGATTTGAAAAAGTCCTATTTACTGGGGATGTGCTAGTTGGTCACTCATTTCTTCTCTTGGAAATGGATTTATGTTTTCTTCTTGATTTTCAATGGGGTTTTCTTGATTATTTTCTTGATTTTCAATTTGGTATTGTTGGATATCCTCTATATCAAAATCAAGATTTCTTCTAAAATCAATGTTTCATGGAAGAAACCTTCCCAAATGTTCTCTATTTTGTCTCATCCACAATTTTAGATCTCTCTTCCCTATCAACACTAGGGCTTCACACTAAATAGCTAGATCATTTAAGTATCCCTAGAAACGGTGCCAAAAATGATGGGAAAGGTCGTTGATGTCACAACTTGCATCATTCAATCAATTTATTTATCGAACCGGGTGTGTCTCATACAAATATGTGATAAGGATAGTTGTCACGGATTCTTTTGGGGCAGTTTTCACTATAAATAGTGACTTCATGTATTGTTTTTCCTACTTTAGGAGCTTTCAGGAGCTCTCAGGAGCTCTTCAAGAGCTTTCAAGAGCTAAACTATAGCGACTTATTCCTAAGATTTAAATCTAACTTCTAATTTAAAATCTTGTTGACTTAATTCTAACTTTATTGACTTCGATTTAGACCAGTTCATGGAGACAATTAATTATTACTTTAAATCCTAATTTAAAACACGAAATTCAAATTAATTCTATTTTTGTTCAAAACAAATCCATAACTTAATTGTTGGAATTTAAACACTAATTTAAGAGAAAAAGTGAATTGCAGGAAAACGATAATTATTCTAGAAAGCATAAAAAATAATCTCCATGAACAGATTTTCAATAGACTTCAATTGCATCTTTCCATACATTCCTAACATTGCTTCAATGAAACTTAATAGATGGACATTAAGTTTAACTACTTCGAACAACATCTGAATCTAATCAATTAGAAAACTCTTACAATGATTCTAACAATTTAAGATAACGATTTTATCCACCGAATTTAACCATTCTAACAAATTAATCTAACTGGATTAAACTAAAACTAGAAAGGATAATCAAAATAGAAATAATGTTTTAGATTTAACATTTACCTAAAACATAAAATGATTTTATCGATTGAATAATTCAAAATTATTCTCTATTGTAGATTTAATACCAAAAAATCAAAAAATAACATAACTTGACAAAAATACCAACATAAGATCATCCCAAAGGTTGAGCAGGCCCTGCTCTTCCTCAAGTAAGATCCTTTGACATAGTGAATCTATTAACTTCTTTCTTTTCTTTCCATTGATCAAAAGTAAAACATAGAACAAAGTATTTCTTGATATCACAAAATTTTTGATTGCAAATTGTTTAACTCTTAACTAAAACCAAAACCTAGATATTTATAATAATATCCTTATTAGATCCTAACATGGCATTAACTTCCAAAACTTATGGTGACCAACTAAAGATTACAATCAAACTTAAAACAGAACTGAAGTGAACAAAAGAGGATGATGCCAGAACTATACAAGATTGGCGCTGGAAGTAAACATTCCACAACTGACTATGAAGAAGTCGAGTTGGACTTGAGTGACTCATCATCTAGCAAGGCCTATCTACGCGTAGTCATCATCATGATTAAATAGAAATTTTAACTGTCTCATCAACTTTTAGGATATCCTGTTTAACACCCTTAAGAAAAGGACATCAATTATGGTAATAAAGATTGATGGAGCATAATTATCTCATCAAAAATTATCATAAAGCAACACATTTAACATAAGCTATCATATCCAATATACTCATTATTTTAGGTAAAGATAAAGTAAAATAAGAAAATATGTTAATCTATTGTCTACCACCAGTCATGTTAATTAACAATAACAATAATTCTTTTTAAACATAAAACAACTTAAATTAAAGTATCTTAAATCCCTCATCAGTCTGTGCCCTAAATTATGATGATAACAAAAGATCAATTGTTAATAAAGATAGAAAATAATAATTGTTATCCATTAATGCAGAAGAACTTGGAAAAGTGTTGGCCTTGGGGTTTACAATTGAAGAAATTGGAAATGTCCACATTGACCTAGAAAAGCTTGCTAGTGATTATGACGTGGTGGATGAAATGGAGAAAAATTATTTCTTAAATAGAATAGTTCAGGATAGAAATAAATTGAAAGGTGATCATAAGCCTCCTTATGATTGGATATTTTTAAACCATGGGTTCGGGATACTATTTCCATGCTAACATTTTTCCTCGGACTAGATAGCAATTTGGAAGTGGGTGCATGCCTCCTTGAAATGGTGTATAATATCCATTATGGTGTTCCACATGAAAAATATAATTTTATTGAGCACATTGTAGAATCCATGAGTAAATAATTTTGAATGATTAAAGGAGCTTCCACCAAGACATTTAGGTTCACAACCTACTTGTGCTATCTTTTTCTATTCAAATTCAGAGGAATGTTTCAAACCAACAAGCTTCAAATTCAGCCCTATGGTAATAGTAATCCTAAGCAAAATAAAATGGCTCTAGTATATGAATGGACTACTATTATAAGGTTACCTAATTCTGAAAGGAACTACAGTCATTTTGTAGACTACTTTTTGGCTCCATTGCATCAAGAAATTACAAATACTCTAATGCCTAGATTGCCTATGTCATGTAGAAACTACATTCAAGTAGGAAAATAAATACAATTGGTTGATTGGTACTTAATGGAAGAATATATTGTGCTAATATTTTATGGATCGGAAGTACAACCATACAAACTTCCAATACATGTGACATAAAGGGTTTTTTATTTGGAATATGTAAGGTAGATGTAGAGTACTTGTAATGCCACATCTTAATAACCTAAGAATGTTGCAAAAGTGATAAAAAGGTGTAATAATTTTTTTAAAAAAAAAGTAATAATACTAAGTTAATTAGTTGCATACATTCTTAGGTTAAACGACGTTACACTACTTTGAGTTTTCCTTAAGTGACTTAAGTATTTCGCATTGCACTTAATAATTCATAACATAAAATAAACATTGCATAAAGATAAATTTCCCATTCAAGATATAATGAAGTACAAACATGTTTCCATATATACATTGCATTGATAAGATATTACAATACTCATCCAACTGATGAGGTAGTTCAAATAATAGATACAATTTACAATTACATTGATCACCTCTTATACAAATGAGGGATGCTTTTACATTACAAGTTCACAATATACGATGCCGAAAGTAGGAAAGGAATCCATGTGCGAGCTCTCCTTCCATGAAGCTCTCAATGCAACGAACAAACTGGGGACCCAACGGAGTAAGGTGCACGTTCCACCCAACCATGTGGTACCCGTAGGTCCACCCCCCGTGCTAGGAGATAGTAATAAGGCTACCTAGACCAAATCTACTAACCCTAGACACTAGTACATACAAACTATTGGTTACATTGCTTCCAAATTTTGAAAATTGATTGAAACACAAACTCAAGGTTTAACTGTTATTCTAGGTGGAGTGTCATCGCAACGATGCAATGGTTACCCTGGTGTTTCTTCCTAGGTCCCAACCCCCAATCCTTAGGTTACCCTGGTAACCTCTAACGAAACCCGGCCCCTATTGCATATAGTTGCGGAATCGAATGTCCCTTAAGGAAATGAGACAATGATTTTGCCATTCCAGGCCTTCTCAACTTATACTCGTAACTATAGTAGCTTATGAGTCATAAGCGAGGCAAACATATCTTGTTAAGAGTTTTTAATTTCTAATCTACAATGTCATTTAATTATCACTGACTTAGTTAACTAATTGTAAGTTACGCTGACACCACTTTGTGTGTTGGCCCTTACAATTAGCCACTCCCCTAAACATAACACGGGAATCTATGTTTTTCCTACTAGGGTATACAAAGTGTACATATAACCAAAATCTCTAAAAAGACCAAACATGATCATACGTACAACAATCAATGATCATAACACAGGTGTTAAACACCAAGCAATAGCCATGTACACATCCCTAGACTACACAAGAAATTTAAACTTAACAAGCATCATTCCCAATTTACCAGTTGATCTGGAAGACTTGATTATTTTGAAACTTTTCCCGACTTGCCCAATCACAAAAGAAATAAAATGATTTTAAACAAATGGAAATATTCTTCTACCATTTGGATACGCTAAACCCATATATATATATATCAATTTGATAACAATATATTTACAAATAGACTCAAGAAAAATAACCATGTCAATTAAATCAATTTCTCTAATTTTCACAATTCACTATAAATTATATTCTATTATTTTCTCAATTTTTTAAAAAAAATAGAAAATATTAACATATAAATATATTCAATTAAAACTTATTTAGTTCTAGAATATTTACAAATATATATATATATATGAATATTTCAATTCATAACATATATACATATACAAATATATATATATATATATATATATATATATATATATATATATATATATATATATATATATATATATATATATATATAAATGTAAATATTATAATCAAATCGCATATTAAATATACACCAAACAATAGTCACGAATTTTAAAATAAACGAATTTTTAAGAAAAGGAATATACATGTTATTCAATGGTAAGGCTACGGCTGTGTCCGTAGCCTTCCATTGTATTGGCCGACTGCTGTACGCAGCCTTGCCAGGCTGCGCCCAGCACGAAAGCCTATGGGGAGGGTTTCGGCCCTCCCCATTGGGTTTTAAATTTTTTTTTTTTTTTAAATTTATCAAATAAAATCCCTGCGGAAATTAAAACGTCCGCTCTTCGGATTTAATCCGAAATTGTAATGAATTTTATTCGCCCGTACGGCAATTTTAGAAAAATGCATTTCCATTTTTTTTAAAGAAAATAAAATACCAATAAAAAGGATTTCTCCCATACGGCGTTTCAACCAAACATTTCTCTGATAAATAAAAATTTATATAAAATAAAATAAAACATACACAGGCTGTATATTTATACAGCACAGTAATCATATATAAATAATTTTATGAAGCAAATCCATTTGTTCTACAAAATATTTGTAAATGGAATATTTTCTCACAGATCCTAAAATTTTCACAAAGGTTTTCAACAGACAATTTTCTACAAAGGCTTTCTGAAGCCATTAAAACTTCACACAGTAAATCTAAATTCCTTTCACAATTTTTTTTTTTCATTTAAAAAAAAAATATCAAAATATTTTTAGATGCTTTCCTTTCCATTTCAACAAAAATAAATGTTAAAGAGGAATACCTGTATTCCTTTGCTAACTGAAGATGAAAATCTCTGTAGCCTTTGAAGCCTCTGTTTCCCGTAACCACCAAATCCTTCCCGAGAAACCAAATCCAAAAATCACCAACCACCAAGATCCTTTGAAAGATCCTCCACCAAAAGATCTCCCACAAATATACAACCCCAGAGGAAATAACAAATCCTCTAAGAAAAATTGGATTTTTAACACAGAGAAAGAATTATTTTGCCAGTGCCCAGAAAAATTTCCCCGAGGCAATTGAATAACCCTGTGCAATTTCCCGAGATCCTCAATAACCTCCGTAAAAATTTTCAACAACCCCAAAGTAATTATGGCACTCACACACTTGTCGAGAAGTTGTTGAGAAAATATCTTCTCCACTTCTCGGCAGTTTTGCCATTCAAATATTTTGCATGTATTTTAATTAATTTATTAAATTTAAAATTTAAAACTCATTTCACATGCATATTCTATTTTAATTTATTTTCTAATTTTCTAATACATTTAAATAAAATATAATTTATGCACTTAATAATTTAATCTAATTAATTAATTTATTTAATTAAATAGTTAAATCCTTTTAAGACCAACTATTTAACTAAATAAACTAACTAATGTATTAAATAACCAAGTAAATAAATTTCAATCATATTTAAATATTAATTAAATAACAATAAATAAAGCACAATAACTAACATTTAATTAACCAATTTACCTTTTCAAAATGTTTTAACCAACAGAAACACATTACAACCTATGACTCAAAACTGAAAACTGACTAAGTACTATGACCAGAATTGTAAACTAGGCTAGGGTAAACCTAAGTACTATCTCCCTTTCAACAATTCTGCTGAGTCTTGACATGCTCAGACCTGATTACACAGGTGGAGTCGGTGTCATGTACCTGCAATCCCGCAACCGAGCAAACGATATGCATACATGTGTATATATATATATATAACAGTAAACGGGCACACCGTGCAGAGAAAATCACAGATATCGCAGGGCACTCGCAAGCGAGTGATACGATTCTGTTCTCCACACCAATACACTCACAGAAAACTGACGAAAGAAATGTTGTTAGTCCATCATAAGCATGTGCATATCCATAAACAACTCAAAGTAAACATCTACACTAAATCATACCATGTCTAAAAACAATAAACATCACACAAAGTATCATCATGTCACAGAATAATCCATCATCGCTCAAATCCAGTGATCAAAGTATCCAACAAAACAACAAAAGTCTAACAGTATGAAAAAGTATCATCAAAACACATAAGCATAAATGGAGGGGTACTACATCCTCCCCCCCTAGGATCAGGCTTGCTCCTGAAAGCCTGCGAACAGATAGGGATAAAGTTCCCTCATGCGTGTCGCATCCTCCCAGGTAGCCGAAGCCTCATAGCTAGGATCCCATTGGACCCTCACTTGATCAACGTCTCGACCCCTGAGACCGAGCGTCCGGTGCTGAAGAATGGCCACGGGCTCCAAAGCCAGCTGCCCGTCCTCTACCTGTAACGCATTCCAATCAAGTACATGAGATATGTCGGGATGATATGGTCTAAGTACTGACACATGAAAAACATCATGAATACGAGACAAACTGGGTGGTAAGGCGAGTCGATATGCCACGGGACCAATTCTCTCTAAGATCTCGAATGGTCCTACAAAACGAGGTGCAAGCTTAGAGCCTTTTCCATAACGGATTGGACTCTTTCGCGGTCGCACTCGAAGAAACACTCTATCACCAACAGCGAACTGATCGATCCTATGCGCATCGGCATACTTCTTTTGCCTATCCTGAGCTACAATCAAATGCTCTCTAATACGGTCAACCTGTTGCTCCATGTCACGAAGCATCTCAGGTCCAAGTAACACTCTATCCTCAAGTCGATCCCAACTAAGTGGAGTGCGACAAGGGCGACCGTATAATGCCTGATATGGTGGCATACCTATGGAACTCTGATATCCGTTGTTGTAAGCGAATTCTACTAAATACAAGTAATCCTCCCAACGTGATTGTTGGTCCATTACGTACATCCTAAGCATATCCTCTAATATTTGGTTAACTCTTTCAGTTTGACCATCAGTTTGAGGATGATAGGCTAAACTAAAGTTCAACTGTGTAACTAATGCACGTTGCAAGGAAGTCCATAAGGCTGAAGTGAATACAGGATCTCTATCCGATATGATCCTACGAGGAATCCCATGTAATCTAACGATATCCCCCATGAATATCCTAGCTACAGATGAAGCATTATATGATGAACGTACAGGTGAAAAGTGAGCTACTTTAGTCAAACGGTCAACAGTTACCATAATGGCATCATGTCGACATGATGACGTAGGTAACCCAACAATAAAGTCGATGGATATAATATCCCATTTCCATTCGGGAATGAGATGTGGCTGCAATAATCCAGCAGGATGATGATGCTCAGCTTTAACTCGCTGGCATTCAAGACATCTCGATACATAGTCAGCAATATCTCATTTCATACCAGGCCAAAAATACAATTGCCTAAGATCGGCATGCATTTTCTTGACACTTGGATGAGCTGAATACGGAGCTCTATGAGCTTCAATCATGATTAATGTACGAAGACTCTCTACATGAGGTACATAAATGCGACCTAATTGTCGTAATATACCATCCGATTCTAGGACATAACCTTCAAATCGACCTTCTAAAGGTCTACCCGATTCAATATCTGACTTCACTTCCTGATATAATCTATCAGTAGGAAGTGCGGCTACTATTTGACCTCTCAAATCTACTTCAAGAGTAGTAGCCGAGATCTCATGTCGATGTCGGCTAAGAGCGTCAGCCACTACATTCTCTTTTCCTTGAACATATTTAACTTCAAAATCGTACTCACACAAGAACTCCATCCATCGTCTTTGCCTTGCATTTAAGTTAGGTTGCGTAAAAATATACTGCAAACTACGGTGATCAGTATGAAGTTCAAAGTGATGACCTAATAAGAAATGCCTCCATCGAACTAATGCATGCACTACTGCCGCTAGTTCTAGGTCATGAGTAGGATAGTTTAATTCATGGTCCTTGAGTTTGCAAGACTCATAAGCAACCACACGTCTATCTTGCATCAAGACTGCTCCCAAACCCTCTAAAGATGCATCCGCACAAGCTACAAAATCCTTAGTAGGATCAGGAACAATAAGTATAGGTGCATTAGTCAACTTTTCTTTAAGAGTTTGAAAAGCCAACTGACACTGTTCTATCCAAACAAACTTCTTCCCTTTCCTCTGAAGAGAAGTAATAGGATGACCTATCCTAGAAAATCCCTCTACAAAACGTCTATAATAGCCAGCTAGTCCCATAAAACTACGAACTTCACCTACATTAGTAGGTGCGGCCAGTCTACAATAGCTTGGATCTTTGAAGGATCCACAACAATACCTTTTCCAGATATCACATGTCCAAGGTATTTAATTTCAGGTTGAAAGAAGTCACACTTCTTCAGGTTTGCATACAATTGATTTTCTCTTAAACATTGCAATACCTGTCTCAAGTGTTCTTCATGTTCCTTCATGTTCCTCGAATAGACTAAAATGTCATCGAGAAATACCAGGACAAAGCGATCAAGGTATGTACGAAATACACCATTCATCAAACTCATGAATACAGATGGTGCGTTCGTTAACCCAAATGGTACCACTGTGAATTCGTAGTGCCCATAACGAGTTCGAAAAGCAGTTTTATGAATGTCTGCTTCGCTATACGCAATTGATGATAACCGGATTTCAAATCGATTTTGGAGAACACATTAGCTCCCTTAACTTGATCAAAAAGATCATCGATTCTAGGCAAAGGATAGCGGTTTCTTAATCGTGACGCGTTTCCAGTGGCGATAGTCGATGCCGCATTGAAGATCCGAGTCCCCAACTGGCTGCAGTGTGGGGTGCTTCCAAGGGAAACACTTGAGGCCCGAATAGGCCCTTTTCTAAGAAGTTCATGGCGAATGCAGTTCCTCCAACTCACGGTCATCATTACATGAGAGCTCTAGATATAGGCTCGACTCGAGGGTGGAGTCAGCTCTAAAGTCCTATCCTTTTGGTGGCATTCTAGGAATGTCATTTGGGAAACACATCGTGAATTCCCTGGGGAGATAGGATGATCATCAAAGGGATTACCTCTCGGCTCTCACCCTCATCGTCGATGCTTGTTGTTTGCAAAATGGATTGACATCACGGCGAAGACATCTCTTTAATTGCATAGGAATATCATCCATAAAGGAATGGAGTCTATGAATACTACATGATTTCATACCTAAATCATCAATGCAACTAACTATCTTAAATTCGACGGTCAATTCTGACATGATAAGATGATAACCAATCCATACCTAACACGATATCGTACGATCCTAAAGGTGTAACATATAAATCTACTAAGGTAGTTAACATACCTATTTTAAGTTCACAGTTATGTACTAAGTTATCTACTGCTACTTTCACCCCAGAGGTGAATTCAACTTGCCATTTACCACCTTGTTTTACCGCCACAAGACCACAACGGTCAACAATGGTCGGTGAAATAAAGGAGTCAGTGGCTACAGAATCAAAAAGTATAGATACATTAACACCATTTAACTTACCTGAAGATTCGACCACTGTATTCTGGTGATCGGCTTGGCGGTCATTAACCGCTGCATATACTGTATGTGCACGTCCTGCATCGCCCACCGTAGGCTCTGAAACTGTAGGTCGAGGCCCATAACCAGTAGAACCTCTCATCGGACACTGCCTAGCTATGTGCCCATGCTGCCCACAAGAATAACAACCTGTGCCTGTGCCTCTACCAAATCCTCCGCCACCCGAAGGTGCATTGGATTGCTGAAAACTACCCCGGCCCGGTGGAAATTTGAGCACTTTCTGTAGCGGTGATCACGCCTATTGAAGCACATTTGCTTGATTCACGACCCGCTTTCTGCGATTGAGAATTTGTTTTGTTGTTGTGGTTGAGGGTTATTGTTCTTTTGAGCTGTTCTTTGTTGCTGCCCACCCTTTGTGGGTGTCTGTTGGTTCTTAGAAGAACCACCTGTCTATGCCTGTCCACCCCATGGACTAAAACCTGCTGCAGGAGCACTCCCAATCTGCACTCTTGTGTGCCCACCTAAAGCCATAATAAGGTTCTCCTCAACTATGCGAGCCTTCTCCACTGCTACTTCCATAGTCTTTGGCTCAAAGGCTCGGACACCACCACTGATATAGGCGTTTAAGCCCCTGATGAAATGTTGTACTAGCATAGGCTCATCATCACCAATACCAACATACTGCTTAAGTTCATAAAACCTACGTTCATATTGCTCTATAGAAAGAGCCAACTGACGTAGATCGTGGAACTCATCAGCCCTACGCTGCCTCCAGTGTTCTGAAAGGAACCGAGCTCTGAACCTCTCAAGAAACATCTCCCAAGACATAGAACCAATATCTATGTGGAGCTTTTGCTCCTCTAAGTGCCACCATGTAGAGGCGAATCCTCTCAAGTGCATAATCGCGCGAATATTGCTCTGACCAGGGGTGCATGTGAGCATCTACCCAAATCCGATTAACCAAGTCTCTACCTCTGAGCCTCCGTGAACCATCAAAGGTAGGAGGGATGTGTGCTCTCGATGAAATCCCTCATGTGACCCGGCCAATGATAGCATCTGATGTGCTATGTCATCTACTTTCTCCTGGGGATCTATCCTCTCTCTCACAACCTCTGCTCATCTGTCTGGGTCCAAGGCGAGCTAGGACCCCTCCCTCTAAAAGTGGGCGTGTCGAGGAGCCACTCTCTTTGGCATGCGAGGGATTACGTTCCTCATTCCCTCTGACCCACATCTGTTACCTTGGTCCCACATGGTGAGGGCTAGGAGGTAACACGAGGGATTGGCCCACGACCTCCACCTCTACCTCTACCACAACCTCTTCCTCCTCGCGTAGGCATGTTCCTACACATAACAATTACGAGTCTTAGATACTTGTTTAACCAAGGTTATCAGTCGTGACACTACGTACTAGGTCAACCTAATGGGCTCTAGATTACCCAGAGCGTCTAGTGTTTGTAACCTGGCTCTGATACCAATCTGTAATGCCCCGTCTTAATAACCTAAGAATGTTGCAAAAGTGATAAAAAGGTGTAATATTTTTTTTTTTTAAAAGTAATAATACTAAGTTAATTAGTTGCATACATTCTTAGGTTAAACGACGTTACACTACTTTGAGTTTTCCTTAAGCGACTTAAGTATTTCGCATTGCACTTAATAATTCATAACATAAAATAAACATTGCATAAAGATAGATTTCCCATTCAAGATATAATGAAGTACAAACATGTTTCCATATATACATTGCATTGATAAGATATTACAATACTCATCCAACTGATGAGGTAGTTCAAATAATAGATACAATTTACAATTACATTGATCACCTCTTATACAAATGAGGGATGCTTTTATATTACAAGTTCACAATATACGATGCCGAAAGTAGGAAAGGAATCCATGTGCGAGCTCTCCTTCCATGAAGCTCTCAATGCAACGAACAAACTAGGAACCCAACGGAGTAAGGTGCACGTTCCACCCAACCATGTGGTACCCGTAGGTCCACCCCCCGTGCTAGGAGATAGTAATAAGGCTACCTAGACCAAATCTACTAACCCTAGACACTAGTACATACAAACTATTGGTTACATTGCTTCCAGATTTTGAAAATTGATTGAAACACAAACTCAAGGTTTAACTGTTATTCTAGGTGGAGTGTCATCACAACGATGCAATGGTTACCCTGGTGTTTCTTCCTAGGTCCCGGCCCCCAATCCTTGGGTTACCCTGGTAACCTCTAACGAAACTCGGCCCCTATTGCATACAGTTGCGGAATCGAATGTCCCTTAAGGAAATGAGACAATGATTTTGCCATTCCAGGCCTTCTCAACTTATACTCGTAACTATAGTAGCTTATGAGACATAAGCGAGGCAAACATATCTTGCTAAGAGTTTTTAATTTCTAATCTACAATGTCATTTAATTATCACTGACTTAGTTAACTAATTGTAAGTTACCCTGACACCACTTTGTGTGTCGGCCCTTACAATTAGCCACTCCCCTAAACATAACACGGGAATCTATGTTTTTCCTACTAGGGTATACAAAGTGTACATATAACCAAAATCTCTAAAAAGACCAAACATGATCATACGTACAACAATCAATGATCATAACACAGGTGTTAAACACCAAGCAATAGCCATGTACACATCCCTAGACTACACAAGAAATTTAAACTTAACAAGCATCATTCCCAATTTACCAGTTGATCTGGAAGACTTGATTATTTTGAAACTTTTCCCGACTTGCCCAATCACAAAAGAAATAAAACGATTTTAAACAAATGGAACTATTCTTCTACCATTTGGATACGCTAAACCCATATATATATATATCAATTTGATAACAATATATTTACAAATAGACTCAAGAAAAATAACCATGTCAATTAAATCCATTTCTCTAATTTTCACAATTCACTATAAATTATATTCTATTATTTTCTCAATTTTTTTAAAAAAATAGAAAATATTAACATATAAATATATTCAATTAAAACTTATTTACTTCCAGAATATTTACAAATATATATATATGAATATTTAAATTCATAACATATATACATATACAAATATATATATATATATATATATATATATATATATATATATATATATATATATATATATATATATTTATATATATTTATATAAATGTAAATATTATAATCAAATCGCATATTAAATATACACCAAACAATAGTCACGAATTTTAAAATAAATGAATTTTTAAGAAAAGGAATATACATGTTATTCAATGGTAAGGCTACGGCTGTGTCCGTAGCCTTCCATTGTATTGGCCGACTGCTGTATGCAGCCTTGCCAGGCTGCGCCCAGCACAAAAGCCTATGGGGAGGGTTTCGGCCCTCCCCATTGGGTTTTAAATTTTTTTAAAAATTTTAACAAATGAAATCCCTGCGGAAATTAAAACGTCCGCTCTTCGGATTTAATCCGAAATTGTAACGAATTTTATTCGCCCGTACGGCGATTTTAGAAAAACGCATTTCCATTTTTTTTTAAAGAAAATAAAAGAAAATAAAATACCAATAAAAAGGATTTCTCCCATACGGCGTTTCAACCAAACATTTCTCTGATAAATAAAAATTTATATAAAATAAAATAAAACATACACAGGCTGTATATTTATACAGCACAGTAATCATATATAAATAATTTTATGAAGCAAATCCATTTGTTCTACAAAATATTTGTAAATGGAATATTTTCTCACAGATCCTAAAATTTTCACAAAGGTTTTCAACAGACAATTTTCTACAAAGGCTTTCTGAAGCCATTAAAACTTCACACAGTAAATCTAAATTCCTTTCACAATTTTTTTTTTTCATTTAAAAAAAAAATATCAAAATATTTTTAGATGCTTTCCTTTCCATTTCAACAAAAATAAATGTTAAAGAGGAATACCTGTATTCCTTTGCTAACTGAAGATGAAAATCTCTGTAGCCTTTGAAGCCTCTGTTTCCCGTAACCACCAAATCCTTCCCGAGAAACCAAATCCAAAAATCACCAACCACCAAGATCCTTTGAAAGATCCTCCACCAAAAGATCTCCCACAAATATACAACCCCAGAGGAAATAACAAATCCTCTAAGAAAAATTGGATTTTTAACACAGAGAAAGAATTATTTTGCCAGTGCCCAGAAAAATTTCCCCGAGGCAATTGAATAACCCTGTGCAATTTCCCGAGATCCTCAATAACCTCCGTAAAAATTTTCAACAACCCCAAAGTAATTATGGCACTCACACACTTGTCGAGAAGTTGTTGAGAAAATATCTTCTCCACTTCTCGACAGTTTTGCCATTCAAATATTTTGCATGTATTTTAATTAATTTATTAAATTTAAAATTTAAAACTCATTTCACATGCATATTCTATTTTAATTTATTTTCTAATTTTCTAATACATTTAAATAAAATATAATTTATGCACTTAATAATTTAATCTAATTAATTAATTTATTTAATTAAATAGTTAAATCCTTTTAAGACCAACTATTTAACTAAATAAACTAACTAATGTATTAAATAACCAAGTAAATAAATTTCAATCATATTTAAATATTAATTAAATAACAATAAATAAGAGCACAATAACTAACACATTTTAATTAACCAATTTACTTGTACAAAGGAAATGTTTGAAAACCAGCGAGGAAACCCTTTAGCCTGAAACCCTGAGCTCAAAGCTGTGACTAAGTACTACTTATTGAGGAATTGTAAGTAGGCTAGGGTAAACCTAAGTACTATCTCCTTTTCAACAATTCTATGCTTGAGGTCTTGACATGCTCCCGGACCTGATTACCGCAGTGGAGTGGAGACATAAACATACCTGCAATCCATAGCCGTAAGCGATATGCATACATGTGTATATATATATATATAACGATGGCAGGCACGATGCGGAGAAAATCACAGATATCGGCGAGGGCACTGCATGGCCGAGTGTCACGATTCTGTTCTCACCAATACACTCCGCAGGCGTGAAAGAAATGTTGTTAGTCCATCATAGCATGTGTGCATATCCACCAAGCAACTCAAAGTAAACATCTACACTAAATCATACCATGTCTAAAAACAATAAATACACAAAGTATCATCTCATGTCCTGAGAATAATCCATCATCGCTCAAAACTAGCAATCAAAGTATCCAACAAAACAACAAAAGTCTATCAGTATGAAAAAGTATCAACAGAAAGCATAAGTATAAACGGAGGGGTACTACATCCTCCCCCCCTAGGATCAGGCTTGCTCCTGAAAGCCTGCGAACAGATAGGGATAAAGTTCCCTCATGCGTGTCGCATCCTCCCAGGTAGCCGAAGCCTCATAGCTAGGATCCCATTGGACCCTCACTTGATCAACGTCTCGACCCCTGAGACCGAGCGTCCGGTGCTGAAGAATGGCCACGGGCTCCAAAGCCAGCTGCCCGTCCTCTACCTGTAACGCATTCCAATCAAGTACATGAGATATGTCGGGATGATATGGTCTAAGTACTGACACATGAAAAACATCATGAATACGAGACAAACTGGGTGGTAAGGCGAGTCGATATGCCACGGGACCAATTCTCTGTAAGATCTCGAATGGTCCTACAAATCGTGGTGCAAGCTTAGAGCCTTTTCCATAACGGATTAGACTCTTTCGCGGTCGCACTCGAAGAAACACTCTATCACCAACAGCGAACTGTTGATCGATCCTATGTGCATCGGCATACTTCTTTTGCCTATCCTGAGCTACAATCAAATGCTCTCTAATACGGTCAACCTGTTGCTCCATGTCTCGAAGCATCTCAGGTCCAAGTAACACTCTATCCTCAAGTCGATCCCAACTAAGTGGAGTGCGACAAGGGCGACCGTATAATGCCTGATATGGTGGCATACCTATGGAACTCTGATATCCGTTGTTGTAAGCGAATTCTACTAAATACAAGTAATCCTCCCAACGTGATTGTTGGTCCATTACGTACATCCTAAGCATATCCTCTAATATTTGGTTAACTCTTTCAGTTTGACCATCAGTTTGAGGATGATAGGCTAAACTAAAGTTCAACTGTGTAACTAATGCACGTTGCAAGGAAGTCCATAAGGCTGAAGTGAATACAGGATCTCTATCCGATATGATCCTACGAGGAATCCCATGTAATCTAACGATATCCCCCATGAATATCCTAGCTACAGATGAAGCATTATATGATGAACGTACAGGTGAAAAGTGAGCTACTTTAGTCAAACGGTCAACAGTTACCATAATGGCATCATGTCGACATGATGACGTAGGTAACCCAACAATAAAGTCGATGGATATAATATCCCATTTCCATTCGGGAATGAGATGTGGCTGCAATAATCCAGCAGGATGATGATGCTCAGCTTTAACTCGCTGGCATTCAAGACATCTCGATACATAGTCAGCAATATCTCATTTCATACCAGGCCAAAAATACAATTGCCTAAGATCGGCATGCATTTTCTTGACACTTGGATGAGCTGAATACGGAGCTCTATGAGCTTCAATCATGATTAATGTACGAAGACTCTCTACATGAGGTACATAAATGCGACCTAATTGTCGTAATATACCATCCGATTCTAGGACATAACCTTCAAATCGACCTTCTAAAGGTCTACCCGATTCAATATCTGACTTCACTTCCTGATATAATCTATCAGTAGGAAGTGCGGCTACTATTTGACCTCTCAAATCTACTTCAAGAGTAGTAGCCGAGATCTCATGTCGATGTCGGCTAAGAGCGTCAGCCACTACATTCTCTTTTCCTTGAACATATTTAACTTCAAAATCGTACTCACACAAGAACTCCATCCATCGTCTTTGCCTTGCATTTAAGTTAGGTTGCGTAAAAATATACTGCAAACTACGGTGATCAGTATGAAGTTCAAAGTGATGACCTAATAAGAAATGCCTCCATCGAACTAATGCATGCACTACTGCCGCTAGTTCTAGGTCATGAGTAGGATAGTTTAATTCATGGTCCTTGAGTTTGCAAGACTCATAAGCAACCACACGTCTATCTTGCATCAAGACTGCTCCCAAACCCTCTAAAGATGCATCCGCACAAGCTACAAAATCCTTAGTAGGATCAGGAACAATAAGTATAGGTGCATTAGTCAACTTTTCTTTAAGAGTTTGAAAAGCCAACTGACACTGTTCTATCCAAACAAACTTCTTCCCTTTCCTCTGAAGAGAAGTAATAGGATGACCTATCCTAGAAAATCCCTCTACAAAACGTCTATAATAGCCAGCTAGTCCCATAAAACTACGAACTTCACCTACATTAGTAGGTGCGGCCAGTCTACAATAGCTTGGATCTTTGAAGGATCCACAACAATACCTTTTCCAGATATCACATGTCCAAGGTATTTAATTTCAGGTTGAAAGAAGTCACACTTCTTCAGGTTTGCATACAATTGATTTTCTCTTAAACATTGCAATACCTGTCTCAAGTGTTCTTCATGTTCCTCGAATAGACTAAAATGTCATCGAGAAATACCAGGACAAAGTGATCAAGGTATGTACGAAATACACCATTCATCAAACTCATGAATTCGTAGTGCCCATAACGAGTTCGAAAAGCAGTTTTATGGATGTCTGCTTCAGCTATACGTAATTGATGATAACCGGATTTCAAATCGATTTTGGAGAACACATTAGCTCCCTTAACTTCATCAAAAAGATCATCGATTCTAGGCAAAGGATAACGGTTCTTAATCGTAACCTTGTTCAATTGACGATAGTCAATGCACAGCCTAAGAGATCCGTCCTTCTTCTTTACGAAGATGACAGGTGCTTCCCAAGGGGAAACACTTGGACGAATAAAACCCTTTTCTAAAAGTTCCTGTAACTGAATACGAAGTTCCTCCAACTCCTGAGTCATCATTCTATAAGGAGCTCTAGATATAGGCTCAGCTCCAGGAATTAGGTCAACTCTAAAGTCAATATCCCTTTTTGGTGGCATTCTAGGAATGTCATTGGGAAACACATCTGTGAATTCCCTAAGAATAGGATGATCATCAAGAGATACCTCTCGACTCTCACCCTCATCTAAATCAGTAACTGTTGTTGCAAATAGTTGACATCCCTGACGAAGACATCTCTTTAATTGCATAGCAGATATCATCCGCAAAGAGATAGGTCTATGAATACCTATGATTTCCACTTTCGCACCTAAATCATCAATGCAACTAACTATCTTAAGTCGACAGTCAATTACAGCATGATAAGATGATAACCAATCCATACCTAGTACTATGTCATACGATTCTAAGGGTGTAACATATAAATCTACTAAGGTAGTTAACATACCTATTTTAAGTTCACAATTATGTACTAAGTTATCTACTGCTACTTTCACCCTTGAGGCGAATTCAACTTGCCATTTACCACCTTGTTTTTCCACCACTAGACCACAACAGTCAACAATGGTCGGTGAAATAAAGGAGTCAGTGGCTCCAGAATCAAAAAGTATAGATACATTAACACCATTTAACTTACCTGAAGTTTTGACCACCGTATTCTGGTGATCGGCTTGGCGGTCATTAACCACTGCATATACTGTATGTGCACATCCTGCATCGCCCACTGTAGGCTCTGAAACTATAGGTTGAGGCCCATAACCAGTAGAACCTCTCATCGGACACTGCCTAGCTATGTGCCCATGCTGCCCACAAGAATAACAACCTGTGCCTGTGCCTCTACCAAATCCTCTGCCACCCGAAGGTGCATTGGACTGCTGAAAACTACCCCTACTGACGGTAGACTGAGCACTCTGCGCAGGCTGATCCTGCCTATTGCGCTTGTTGCGCCACCAGTTACGACCCTTTCCTGATTGAGGACTGTTTTGTTGTTGTGGTTGAGGGTTATTGTTCTTTTGAGGTGTTCTTTGTTGCTGCCCACCCTTTGTGGGTGTCTGTTGGTTCTTAGAAGAACCACATGTCTGTGCCTGTCCACCCCATGGACTAAAACCTGCTGCAGGAGCACTCCCAATCTGCACTCCTGTGTGCCCACCTAAAGCCATAATAAGGTTCTCCTCAACTATGCGAGCCTTCTCCACTGCGACTTCCATAGTCTTTGGCTCAAAGACTCGGACACCACCACTGATACGGGTGTTTAAGCCCCTAATAAAATGTTGTACTAGCATAGGCTCATCATCGCCAATACCAACATACTGCTTGAGTTCATAGAACCTACGTTCTTATTGCTCTACAGAAAGAGCTAACTGGCGTAGATCGTGGAACTCATCAGCTCTACGCTACCTCCAGTGTTCTGAAAGGAACCGTGCTCTGAACCTCTCGAGAAACATCTCCCAAGACATAGAACCAATATCTATGTGGAGCTTCTGCTCCTCTAGGCGCCACCATGTAGAGGCGAATCCTCTCAAGTGCATAATAGCGCATCTGGCACGGGTATTGCTACGGTAAGGGTGCATGGCAAAGCATCTACCCAAATCCAGTAACCAAGTCTCTACCTCTAATCCTCCACGTGAACCATCAAAGGTAGGAGGATGTGCTCTCAGTAAATCCCTCATGTGACCAGCAATGATAGCATCCTGATGTGCTATGTCATCTACTCTCCTAGGGGATCTATCCCTCTCTCTCACAACCTCCTGCTCATCTACCTGTCTAGGTCCAAGACGAGCTAGGACCTCCTCTAAAAGTGGACGTATCTGAGAACCCTCTACTGCTGACTGTACGGGATTCTGTTCCTCATTCCTCTGACCCATCTGTTCTGCTTGGTCACTATGGTGAGGGCTAGGAGGGGGAGTAACCTGAGGGATTGGCCCACGGCCTCCACCTCTACCTCTACCACGACCTCTTCCTCCTCGTCTAGGCATGTTCCTACACATAACAATTACGAGTCTTAGATACTATTCAACCAAGGTTATCAGTTCCGACACTACGTACTAGGTCAACCTAATGGGCTCTAGATTACCCAGAGCGTCCAGTGTTTGTAACCTTGGCTCTGATACCAATCTGTAATGCCCCGTCTTAATAACCTAAGAATGTTGCAAAAGTGATAAAAGGGTGTAATAAATTTTTTTTAAAAGTAATAATACTAAGTTAATTAGTTGCATACATTCTTAGGTTAAACGACGTTACACTACTTTGAGTTTTCCTTAAGCGACTTAAGTATTTCGCATTGCACTTAATAATTCATAACATAAAATAAACATTGCATAAAGATAAATTTCCCATTCAAGATATAATGAAGTACAAACATGTTTCCATATATACATTGCATTGATAAGATATTACAATACTCATCCATCTGATGAGGTAGTTCAAATAATAGATACAATTTACAATTACATTGATCACCTCTTATACAAATGAGGGATGCTTTTACATTACAAGTTCACAATATACGATGCCGAAAGTAGGAAAGGAATCCATGTGCGAGCTCTCCTTCCATGAAGCTCTCAATGCAACGAACAAACTGGGGACCCAACGGAGTAAGGTGCACGTTCCACCCAACCATGTGGTACCCGTAGGTCCACCCCCCGTGCTAGGAGATAGTAATAAGGCTACCTAGACCAAATCTACTAACCCTAGACACTAGTACATACAAACTATTGGTTACATTGCTTCCAGATTTTGAAAATTGATTGAAACACAAACTCAAGGTTTAACTGTTATTCTAGGTGGAGTGTCATCACAACGATGCAATGGTTACCCTGGTGTTTCTTCCTAGGTCCCGGCCCCCAATCCTTGGGTTACCCTGGTAACCTCTAACGAAACTCGGCCCCTATTGCATACAGTTGCGGAATCGAATGTCCCTTAAGGAAATGAGACAATGATTTTGCCATTCCAGGCCTTCTCAACTTATACTCGTAACTATAGTAGCTTATGAGACATAAGCGAGGCAAACATATCTTGCTAAGAGTTTTTAATTTCTAATCTACAATGTCATTTAATTATCACTGACTTAGTTAACTAATTGTAAGTTACCCTGACACCACTTTGTGTGTCGGCCCTTACAATTAGCCACTCCCCTAAACATAACACGGGAATCTATGTTTTTCCTACTAGGGTATACAAAGTGTACATATAACCAAAATCTCTAAAAAGACCAAACATGATCATACGTACAACAATCAATGATCATAACACAGGTGTTAAACACCAAGCAATAGCCATGTACACATCCCTAGACTACACAAGAAATTTAAACTTAACAAGCATCATTCCCAATTTACCAGTTGATCTGGAAGACTTGATTATTTTGAAACTTTTCCCGACTTGCCCAATCACAAAAGAAATAAAACGATTTTAAACAAATGGAACTATTCTTCTACCATTTGGATACGCTAAACCCATATATATATATATCAATTTGATAACAATATATTTACAAATAGACTCAAGAAAAATAACCATGTCAATTAAATCCATTTCTCTAATTTTCACAATTCACTATAAATTATATTCTATTATTTTCTCAATTTTTTTAAAAAAATAGAAAATATTAACATATAAATATATTCAATTAAAACTTATTTACTTCCAGAATATTTACAAATATATATATATGAATATTTAAATTCATAACATATATACATATACAAATATATATATATATATATATATATATATATATATATATATATATATATATTTATATAAATGTAAATATTATAATCAAATCGCATATTAAATATACACCAATCAATAGTCACGAATTTTAAAATAAATGAATTTTTAAGAAAAGGAATATACATGTTATTCAATGGTAAGGCTACGGCTGTGTCTGTAGCCTTCCATTGTATTGGTCGACTGCTGTACGCAGCCTTGCCAGGCTACGCCCAACACGAAAGCCTATGGGGAGGGTTTCGGCCCTCCCCATTGGGTTTTAAATTTATTTTTTTAAAAAAATTTAACAAATAAAATCCCTGCAGAAATTAAAACGTCCGCTCTTCGGATTTAATCCGAATTTGTAACGAATTTTATTCACCCGTACGGCGATTTTAGAAAAACGCATTTCCATTTTTTTTAAAGAAAATAAAATACCAATAAAAAGGATTTCGCCCATACGGCGTTTCAACCAAACATTTCTCTGATAAATAAAAATTTATATAAAATAAAATAAAACATACACAGGCTGTATATTTATACAGCACAATAATCATATATAAATAATTTTATGAAGCAAATCCATTTGTTCTACAGAATATTTGTAAATGGAATATTTTCTCACAGATCCTAAAATTTGTATTCCTTTGCTAACTGAAGATGAAAATCTCTATAGCCTTTGAAGCCTCTGTTTCCTGTAACCACCAAATCCTTCTCGAGAAACCAAATCCAAAAATCACCAACCACCAAGATCCTTTGAAAGATCCTCCACCAAAAGATCTCCCACAAATATACAACCCCAGAGGAAATAACAAATCCTCTAAGAAAAATTGGATTTTTAACACAGAGAAAGCATTAGTTTGCCAGTGCCCAGAAAAATTTCCCCGAGGCAATTGAATAACCCCGTGCAATTTCCCGAGATCCTCAATAACCCCCGTAAAAATTTTCAACAACCCCAAAGTAATTATGGCACTCACACACTTGTCGAGAAGTTGTTGAGAAAATATCTTCTCCACTTCTCGGCAGTTTTGCCATTCAAATATTTTGCATGTATTTTAATTAATTTATTAAATTTAAAATTTAAAACTCATTTCACATGCATATTCTATTTTAATTTATTTTCTAATTTTCTAATACATTTAAATAAAATATAATTTATGCACTTAATAATTTAATCTAATTAATTAATTTATTTATTTAAATAGTTAAATCCTTTTAAGACCAACTATTTAACTAAATAAACTAACTAATGTATTAAATAACCAAGTAAATAAATTTCAATCATATTTAAATATTAATTAAATAACAATAAATAAAGCACAATAACTAACATTTAATTAACCAATTTACCTTTTCAAAACGTTTTAACCAACAGAAACACATTACAACCTATGACTCAAAATTGAAAACTGACTAAGTACTATGACCAGAATTGTAAACTAGGCTAGGGTAAACCTAAGTACTATCTCCCTTTCAACAATTTCGTTGAGTCTTGACACGCTCAGACCTGATTACATAGGTGGAGTCGGTGTCATGTACCTACAATCCTGCAACCAAGGAAACAATATGCATACATGTATATATATATATAAAACAGTAAACGGTCACACCGTGCAGAGAAAATCACAGATATCGCAGGGCACTCGCAAGCGAGTGATACGATTCTGTTCTCCACACCAATACACTCACAGAAAACTGACGAAAGAAATGTTGTTAGTCCATCATAAGCATGTGCATATCCATAAACAACTCAAAGTAAACATCTACACTAAATCATACATGTCTAAAAACAATAAACATCACACAAAGTATCATCATGTCACAGAATAATCCATCATCGCTCAAATCCAGCGATCAAAGTATCCAACAAAACAACAAAAGTCTAACAGTATGAAAAAGTATCATCAAAACACATAAGCATAAACGGAGGGGTACTACAATACTGATGAAAGACACTTTAGTGGTCAGGGGAAGAAGACCTTATTTCCTTCTTTACCTTTTTCATGTGGAGGGATGACATTCAAGAGAAAAGCATTTAGTGCGGTACATGATCTTTTGAATTTTTTTGATTTTGATGCTATCTGTCACTGGCAGTATGATCCATGTGACACCATTAAATCAATGATTGTGCTCAATAAGAATGCTAGAAGTAGAATTCAACATCAAAGTAAACCCTTTCTTGAAAACTTGAGAAACAAGGATTCTTGGGATGAGGTCAAAGTAGCAATAAAGAAAAGTGCTACTAAGAATGGTATTTCTTTTGAAAAATTGTTAGCAAAAATTATGGCATTGCATCGAAAGACAATTAGGAGGTACAACATTTTTTATGAAAAAAGTCATAAACCATCTAGTAGGGTAAAACTGCCAAATTCTCTAGAGAAGGAAGTTATAGAAAAAAAAAATGGTCATGATAAAAAATTACTACCTTTTGGTCTATGAGGAAGGACCTAGGTGATCCAAGAGCTCTTGCAGAGTATTGAGATAATGAAGAAGATCTTGAGTTTAGAAAATTATGGAATATAGAGCATCCAAATGAATGAGAAGATGAATAAGGTGATGATGATAGGCAAGGAGAAATCCATGTCAATTTCAAACTTGATTTAAGTGAGGCCACAAAATAAGCATTTACTACAAGAGCGGCCATAGTTGAAAAAATGGGTTATGAAGGTGGTCGTTTGGGGTCCCGAAGACAAGGCCCTTGGATGGTAATAGATGTAGAGCATAGAAAACTAGTTGATAAATCTAGCCTTGGGGTTGGAGGTGAAAAAGTAGACCTAGGGTATACAAGTCAATTTATTAGAGCTTCAAGTTCAAATCCTGATCCTCATGGGCAGACACAATCACAACTAGGACATGCCATGGTGGAGGGCTTAGTGCAACTAGCACTACCTATGGTGGTGATGGTATGGGTAGTAGTAATAGTAGTGGTCAACATGTGCACTACAACAACAAATTACACACAAGAGGACAACACAATATACCATAGAAACACCAAGAAATCAAGGCATATAGAAGAGGCAAAGGATTTGACAGGTCCAACTCCAAGTCACACTACCAGTGGATCTACCACAAAGGAGTTATTTCCAAGCACTCCCCTAGTGCTAGTTAGTTTGGTTGTGACATCATTAGCAACTGCAAGTACTCCTATTCCTTCACCATTCAAGCAACTGCAAGTACTCCTATTCCTTCCATTCAAGCAATTGATGGAGAGTGCATCTGCTTTAACTTTAGAGCATGCAACAACCATGGTATTACCCACATTTGACACAAGGAAATAAATTATTGAGTACACAATTCTTGTTCCCACAGTTCAAAACAAACTAGCAAACCAAATGGCTCCATTTGAATTCAAGGTGAACAATTTTCAATTGTATTTTTTTAGACTCAAAAATACTGACAAAATTAATGTATCAAAGAAGAACAATGAATTGGTGTACACATCATTTCTAAAGCAAGACGGAGAGAAAAAAAGGTTGCAGACTCAAATTGAAAAGTTACAAGTAGACCTAGAAAATGCGAAAGCAAAGAGGAAAGCAATGGATAACAAGAGCAATGAATTAGAAAAAAGAATTAAAAATTTTGCCTCTACATTAACAAGAAAAGGCTAGATGAATGAACTAAATCAAAGGCTAGATGAGAGCAACAAGAAATATGATGAAGAAAAATCCACTTTAGAAAAATTAAGACTAAGCATTGCAAACGGAAATGCACAGTGAGAACAAAAATTGGAGGAGAGAAAGAAATAAAAGATTGGAGGCAGAGCTGCTGGAAGTAAAAAAATGAAATTAAGTCTTGTCAAAATAAGTTTTCTTCATTTTGTAGAGAAACAATAAGGCATATGGAACAAAAGATCTGGGATGAAATAATGCAGTGGATTGATCATTTGTGTGACATGTTTCAATTGATTGATGCTATTAGACATCATAAGAAGCTCAACAAATATTTAATGAAGCACAAAAATGTGTTGGCATTAGAGAAATCAACAAACAGTATACAAAGGTAGTGACAATGTTTTGAAATCCAAAGGGATTACTAATCAGATTGCTACATCAATGACGTTTTCATCTGTCATTGAAAATTGTTTGAGAATGTGTGAAACAGAGAAATATTTGCATTTGGTTGCAGACAAGATGAAGGTGGATGAAAAGTTAAGGAACATCATAGAACTTGGTTTACCAAAGGATTTTGACTCAAATAAGAGATTTGTTGGATGGAATGATTTCAGAAAGAAGGTGGAGGATGCAAGGAAGATTGATTTGGACCAGTTTTGTCAGAACCCAAATGTAGTGACCTATTTGGATTCCATCAAACCATTGCTAACCCTAAATGCAAAATTGACTGAAAAATCCAAGACAGGTTCCAATTTGAATCATGAATTGTTAATAAATATTCAAGTCAAACAACATCAGTTAGAACAAATGAAAATTCCAACACCTAAACAGTGGAAGTTGCTAGAAAAGGTTATGCAGTGATTTAATTTTTGATAATATGAGTTTCCGAGTTTCAACTCAGCTATGTTCAAAGTTGTCTTTGAGCAAGATTTTGCATTGCCAATTCCTCTATGTATTCCTTCATGTGATAATCAATTTAAAAGCTCAAATTTAGACTTCAGTAATCTATTGATGTTCAATTATCTGTATTATTTATTATATCATTTGAAGAAAAAGTTTGGTAGTGGTTTCAACTTCTAGATACACTTTAAACGATTGTTTATGTTCATTGTTGTATATGCTACTAATACTATTTACACATCAATACTCAATATCCATGACTACTTAGTGGATCCACTAAACATTTATATGAATTCATGCTTTAATGATTTAATCAAGGTATTTTAATTGGTTCATTAAACTAGAGCTAGAATTAAAACATACATCAATGCATATTACATAATATTAATGACAAAGAAGATTAATGAAAGATCATTGATCATATTTCATTAATAATTCATGTAAAATGTTATAGCTAGAGAGATGGTAGACTCAAAATAAGGGAGCAAAATAGGCTTAGTCGTTAGTCCTCAAAGTTTTATAACCTTGTCGCGGATTTCCAAATTGTCATAACTTCTCGATTCCTCGACTTAGTTGATGGTTCACTTTGTTGAGTTGTAAGTCTTTCTTGGTCATCTTTATAGTCGGTGGGTCATTGGGTTGAGCTTTCAAAAACTTTGAAACTTCAGACTTTGGTTCTAAGGTTCCAAGTTTCAGCGACCATGCGACATTATTGACTTATCTTTCCTTTCAAAGACACTGTCATCTGACACCTCATTGAATGCTAAAATATAAAATACAATATAAAATAGAAAATATCACAATTTCATGGAATACAACATAAAATATCATCAACTATAGTTTGACATTGGAATATGATTCATGAAGTGCAATATAAAATAAAATATCATGAAGTGCAATGATTCACAATTTCATTGAATACACTATAAAATATCATCAACTACAGTATGGAACAATGGAAACTAATCCATGGAGTGCAGTATAAATACCTAAAAGCTGCTAATTCTCTTCCATTTCCCAAATAGCATCAGGGTCCTCAAATTGATGATCATCATCAGATAAAGTAAAAGAGTAGTCTTGAATTTGATTCCAAGTTTACTCTTCATTTTCTTCGGACTGTGTCTCAAATTCAACATTCATTGTGACATTTTTGTCAATGTCATCTATCTAACTCCCATTTCCATTGCCACTACCACCAGTACTAGCCTTTAGAATTGGAGTTTTGTACAACCCGTTCCCTCTTCTTTCACATGTGGACCTCCAGATTGTGAGTGCCCTTTCAAAAGGAAAATTTCTGACATTATACGTAGTTCCTTTCGTCCTCAAGCAATTTTCCAAATTCTTGTCTAGTTTGTTTCTTAACTTTGATTTTAAAAACCCCAATGTACTTGAAACTCTCTCATCCTCCACCAACCCCAATGTCATTGTTTGACATAAATCAACAAGTTTGAAATATTTTGATATTGAACCATGCAATATTTCACTCTGATCTATATTTGTCCAAACCTTTTTTATTGATCCCAGTTCAAAGGCCTTGTACTTGCCTATGGATTTATATTGGTACTTCATAGCTATTGCAAAATTCTTTAATTGTTTTCTAAGCTTAGCTTCATCTAAAATGCCTTCTATTTTCTGTTCATTATATGTTATAGTTTTCAAAAATTGTTTGATCAAGATTTTTACTAGAGAATGAAAATATGTTGGGTTATCTCAGTTTTCCAAAAATTGAGGATACACAATACTCATGGCTTCAAGTATTTCATGTCAAGGGAATCCTTCATGAATCTTTGAGGAAAGAGATTTTACAATTTCCTTCAAATTATCACCAATAGATTTAACAATTCCTTGAAAATCTTCCACATTAACAACTACTTCTCTGGTAGAGCACCTAGTTGTCTTACATTGGTACATTTGTATCTCATATCCATGTACAAAGATACATAAGTTCTTGCTTGCATTAAACTATAAATAATTATCAGGATCATTCAAATCAATAATTTTCTACCACATGAAATAATTTGGGCCCATCTTGCATTAGATCTAGATATAGATGATCGAGGGCCAAGCATGTATGTTTACATAGATTGGCATATTCATTAATATACATAGTTTTGTCTTGGGCTTTCTTCACAAGCTCGTTTATCACATCTAGCATGGGGAGAAGACTAGTTAAAGTCAAGAGTGTCTGAATATTGCTTAACCTATGTAAGAGGTCAGGAGCTTTGTCTACTATGTTGTGATGCTCGTACATCACTCCAATCAAGGATTGATATTCTAAAAGAACTTGTTGTGTTAGTCCATGCAAGGAGATTCATTTATTATCGACATCCTTGAGAAGCTTGTTTCCTAGTGTTATTCCCTCAGCAAAATTTTGAAATTCTGTAGAATGTTTAGGACTTCGGCAAAAGTATGCATGGATCTCATGGACTAGATTTTCAAATTTTGATATTGTAGGAAACTTGCTTACAATTTTGAATGCTGAATTCATTTTGTGGGCCATGCAGTGAATGCCAAGCATGTATTTTGCATAAGTAGTTTGTAACTTTGTGTAAACACCAGTCCTTTGACCTTGCATCACTACAACTCCATCAACTCCTATACACACCAACTTTTTGGTAATTGTCAACTCATCCATACCTGTAATTTCATTCAAATATTTCTTGACTACTTCAAATATGTTTTGCTATGTTGAATTGTCCTTCATTTTATGAACACAAAGAAGATGAGCTTGGTGAACATGTTGTTGTACAATATACAAATGCATACAGACCCAAGAAGTATTTTCTACCATAGTAACTTCATCTAAAGATAATGCAATGAAATTTGACTCTTTTACTTTAACCTTTAAATCTTCCTTTTCCAACGTAGCAAGATAGTTTTCCCATTCCCATCCAGCGTTTACTGACCAATGTGAGTAGGGATAGTGAGAAACATTCAAAAAGATAATAAACCAGAATATTTTGGGTAGTCTATCATAGGAGGCCCTCTAGACAAATTATGAAAAAAAAAATCATCTGAACAATTTTTGATAGATTTGTTGATTCCATTACTTTCCCAAATTCAGCATCAAGTGTACCTTTACATGCACCAAGCTTTGATAGTTTTTGGTGATGCACTTCAGCATACCTAACATGAAGACATTCTTCCTTTGATTTCCATTGTACAACTAATTGTTCCTTTCCATCTATGATTTGCTTTTCATAAACTTTACTGATATGCTTTTCTATAGTGTCAATCTTTAGCTACAATGTCTTGTCTCTTCCACATTTCCAAGTACAAATTGTACATTTGGCAAATTTTTCATTTTCAATATCATTTGATTTCCTCGCTAGTTCAATGAATGGGTACTTTGACAACAAACCAAGTTGAAAACTCCTTGTCATTTCCCACTTGCGCCCCCTTTTTGGTTTATTTTTCCTTTTCTTGCTACCAACATCATCATCCTCATCCAATTCAATTATCTCATTTTGGCTAACCAGGCCCAGGGTATCACTTGGAACATCTTCTATGGTATTGCTATCCTGATTTGATACATTTTGATTTAAATCAATGACAATCTCAGCTTGACCTTCCGATGGCAGTGAGGTATTGGGAATGCTACCAATATTTGGTGGAAGAGTTGATGATGTAGCTCCATCTTGACCTAATGGATTAGAAGCTTTGGCAATTCCAAAGTAAGACTGTATGGTATGTCTAATTTTTTTGTGTTTTGATGGCCTCTCAATAGCTTCACCACCCTAAGGAGCCTGAGGAGTGGCAGGAATCTCTTCACCACCCTAAGGAGTCTGAGGAGCGGCAGGAGCCTTACCACCTTGAGGAGCGAAGGGAGTCTAAGAAGCGGTAGGAGTCTCTTCACCACCCTGAGGAGTAGCAAGAGTCTGAGGAGCGGCAAGATCCTTACCACCCTAAGGAGCAAAAGGAGTCTAAGAAGTGGTAGGAGTCTCTTCACCACCTTGAGGAGCGGCAAGAGCCTTACCCTTGTTGCTCAAGTTGCTTGACATATTGATCTCTAATTCGATCGACATATTCATCTCACTTCAAATAAAAATTGGAAAAAAATGTCTTCTTGTTTAAGGACAGAGAATAATAATATAGATCCCATTCCCTACTCAATATTATCTTTAAGACTGAAGCAAGAATGGAAAAGAGATAAAGAAAATTTATTATTATAACTAATAACACTATGAAGAAATGATCACTCACCTTTAAGTCTACATTTTCAGCTTTGTCTGACTTCTGAATAAATGACACTTTCAATTGTATTTATTTTTGTTCAAGGAATGGATTAATAATATTCCTTTTAGTGATTTATCAAAGATTGTGTGAATGGAAATGCAATAGGAATTCATAAGTAGTGTGATAAGTGTTGTTCTTTAAATATGGTGTAGAATCACATATCAAATTCAATACCATGGAATACAATATAAAATATTTGGCTTTTCCTAAACTTAGTCACTAGTCCTTAGAGTTATATAACCTTGTCACAGAGTTCTAAATTTTCATAACTTTGTGATTCCCTGACTTGATTGATGGTTCACTTTGTTGAGTTGCAAGTCTTTCTTGGTCATCTTTCTACTCGATGGGTTAGAGGTTTCAAAAACTTTGAAACTTCATTTGAAGTTTGGTTCCAACTTCTAAGGTTCACTTTGTTGAAGCAAGAATGGAAAAGAGATAAATAAAAATTATTATTATAACTAATAACACTATGAAGAAATGATCACTCACCTTTTAATTCTACATTTTTTGCTTTCGCTGACTTTCGAATGGAGAAGTAGAACCTCAGAACTGAACAAAATGTGTAAGAATAAATGAAACTTTAATTTGTATTTATATCAATCCATGATTCCATATTTGGTGAATTTTGCAGGATTTTTAAATGGTATATTAAAAATTTGGCGAATCACACATGCTTATACAATGATACATTGTAATTTTCAAGGTGAAATGTGTCCTCAAATATAATTATTTTTTAATGTTATTGGAAAAATAGGTCCTTATGAGAAACTATTTATAAATTTTAATTGGAAAAATGGGTCTTCATACGCAACTATTTGTAAATTTTAATTGGCGAAATGGGTTCTGATACAATGTTGTTTTAATAGTATTAGCGAATATGTAGGTGTTTTATTAAATGCTTTCAAGATTCTGGGCAAAAATATTAGTCAATCCAATTAAAACTCATAGTTTGACAATGAATTTTTTTTTGCTTAAATATGCCTCATAAAAAAACTCATTGGCTAATGGACATGCATTGGACCTATAGTTTGTAAAATTCAGGCGATTTGGACACCCTGTTGGGTGCGAGAAATTAGCTAATTTCAACTTGACTGATTCCTAGAATTCGCCAATTGGCAAAGATTCGCCACTAAAGTTTTCCCTAATGGTAGATGAAATGACACAACCAGGTAGCAAAAGTGCACCACTTCCTTTCACTAGTGCTCTTGCAATTTCTAATGACATATTAGCTATTTCTTGTCTTATTTTGTCTTCCTCTTCTTTCTCAATTTCCTCTTGCAAAGAAGGGTCAACTTTCTCTCTTGCTTCTTCAATCCTGCTTTTGATTTTTACACTTTTGACATGGATTACAATTTCCCTAAATTCCTTAGACTTGATAAAGGTACCATGACACATAAACTCAACACAATTTTTTATCTTGACATCATCATCCTCAACCTCATCATATATCTATTTTACAACCCTACTAGGTGGAACCACAAATTTTAGTGCATCATTTCTCTCTTTAGAGAAATCCTAATCAACTTTCTGCTCCAATGTGTCATGTTCATTGGAGTCCTTTGGGAACTGAACCTCTTCCATGTGCTCACTTTCTAGATAGTCCATCAATGGGGCCATAGCAGGTTGTCCACTAGTCCTACTTGATCTCATATGGATGATTGGAGCAAAAGATTGAGTCAGTTGACTTCTTATTTGAGCATCATGATTTTCTTTAGCAACCCTGGCCTCAATCTCAACTTGCTTCATCTTTTCAAAGAAACTCCCATCACTAAAATCACCTAGCATTAGTTTTTCCTTTGCAAAATTTTCTTCCACTTCTGAATAAGGGCTAACATACAGAGGGTTATTCTTTCTAGTTCTGTTCTCTATTGCAATATCTTTCTTCATGCATCCTTTATTGCATTGACTTCCTCATCGATACAAAAATTCATGATTACATCTTCTTGAAAATAGAACTGATGAGCTATTATTCCCAATTATTTCTAGCCCTTCTTTGAGACGAGATTACCCCTTTGGGATCACTGATCCTTTGGGATCACTGATCCTACATACATCTTGATCCAACTTATAATTATTTAGAAGGGAACCAAACCTCTCAATTCCATCCTTTGGAGTACAACTAAAGTATGCAAACTCCACATCAGGATTCACAAGAGAAGCTTTCTTTGGACCTCTGAAAAATTCTTTATCCATGGCATCCATTTACCACATTACTTCCATAAAATCTTGTCTATCTAACACATAAATGGGTAGTTTGTGAGGTTGAACCGGGGTTCCATATATCCCAATTACAATGTAGTTGGTATGAAAATACCAATCTCCCCAATTGAACTAGTGCTTGGTGTCTTGTTCTTGTTCTATTGGCCTTATCATCTCCTTGACACCTTGCAAAATAATTTTGGATAGGATTCAAACCAAGTTGTTTGAGCGCCAAGAACTTGAAGATATCACAAAAAAATTTATAATCAAAATGTGGAAAATACACCTCCTAGATATGTGTCCACATTTGCACTAGAAATTCGTTATCATTATGATCAAACTCTCTAAATTTAATATAATTCCACATTAGTTTCCTACTCTTCCATAGTAATAAGTTCATCAACAAAGAATGATGCCTATAGGACAACAAACAAGTGGTGTCATTCAGCTTTACTAGGTCCTCATGGAAATGTTCAAAAATGTAAGTGGCATAGTCCGAAGCCCTATTCTTGTATTTTTGTTGAATATGAATTCCCAAAGTCATCAAGGCAATATCCATATTAATATCATACTCTTTATGCAAAACTTGACAAATAGCATAATAAGTATTCTTGAAATAGTCTTCAAAATCAACACAATCAAAAGGTTCCATCTTAGAAGCAATGAAAGGCACACCATTCATCTTCATGTTTCACCTCTTGTGAATAGGCAACACACCCTTTCTATATCAAACTTTATTCTTATCATATTCATTGTACAATTTACAGAAATTAATATGTTCAGAGGCAGATGGATTCAATTAGAATGCCTCAATTATCCGACTCACGAAGATCTTGAACATGGGAAAAGAGTCAATAAACAATTTAATTATTTTTTCATTTGGGTCATAACATCTGGCCAATTTTAACATAAATTTTACCTACACAAATACATTCAGGCACACCAATTTTCCTATGTCACATTCCCATATGTTGTAGGCAGGGCGGTCAACCCCTCTCCATTTGAAAGCATAGTAGAATAGGTCCCAACCACTTTGTGAAACCACAATATCACAAATTCAAGAAGCGGAATCCTCAAAATGAGGAGTCAAAATACACTCACTAGTCTTTCTCTTCCCTACTTTCTTCTTGATTTCTTGCTCTAGGTCTTGAGGGGGTTCTTCCATAAACTAAGGATGACATTTCTTAATAGTTCTCTACCTCCTGGGCATAGTTTTTTCATCAAATTGAGGTTTGTCACTATGAGGCTTAGGTTTGTTAACACATTTCTACATAGGTTTTCTATCATTTTTAGCTCTAGACCCACTAGTTTGACTCATTGTTACTTGGCAATGAAACTAGGGTTTTCAAGATACTGATAAATCACCTTGAGCAGTTGAAAATCACAAGGTTTGTAATGAAACCAATAATTCTATCACTCTTACCCCAAAACCTTACAAATAGTAGTTTCAATTTTCCCTTATCAAAAAAAGAAATTGCATTCAAACTCAACAAAATCCACCACTTATACCATTTTCCAACCACCTAGAAATCAGGCTGACTTAGGAGCTAGAAAATTAACTTATCTTGGAGTGAACCAGCTACACATCAAACTTGGCTCTATTCAATAGTTTTCTCTTACTACTTCTGAGCTCAATTAATTCCTATGCTCATTCCAACTACACTTACTCAAAGAAGATACTGAACAACCTCTTTAATACCCCAGCGTCAAAGTGTATTCACCATTAATGATTGATGGGTCGTTTGTATGAGAAAACTAATGGATAGTCATTTAGGTTTGAATCCCAACCATTGAACATCTAGTTTTAAAACATAATCAAGAGTCCCCTATTACCATTGATCATTCCTTTAATAACAATGCTTTAAAGTAGTGAAGGGATCCTGAGAACATGCCACGTAACCATCTCGTAACACATGATAGAACCTGGGCCCTCTTCGCTCATCACAGAAGAGAGAGATGCTTAGAATTTTTAGTGATGGGCTCCTCCTGATGATGCATTTGAGTAACCTGAACCATCACGTGTCACAAAAGTAAACATGTAGTTGGAAACAACTTCAGTTATGGGTTAAAGCAACAATGAAATATGAACTTAATACGTAGCCACCACCCCATTCAATCTCTCCTTCCATCACTCGTTATTGGAGTTAGAAGAATATTTAAAAACCTTTCGACAATGGGAGATACAAGGCATCACCATACTCATTGCCCATCACAATAATGAGGTTGTGGTTTCAGGAGACTTTGGAAATGAGAGATATAAATGAAATGTGTAACTCATCACTCATCAGAGAAAAGAGCCCACCAATGAAAAGAACTTTGGCAATATGCGACTTAAGTGAAATAAAACCCCACGTGCAAATAAGATGTTTTTATAGAAAATGGGCCACGACTAGGTTGATGGGATTTGACCCTTAAGAAACAAAATGTGAGACCAATATAATTCATCATGAAATATTTTAATACCCAACTATGAGGAATTTTAAAACGATGAAATGAACAAGGGTAACCAATCAACCTAACATAGGGCCAGTCAAAGCATGAATTGAAAGGATTAATTTGTGACTTAGATGACCAATAATTAGGCAAGATAGGTCAACGAAGGATTAAAACCCTCAAATATAAAAATCTTAAGGACTTGCAAGAAAAAACTTGGAACTAAAAACCTAACCCCAACCATTTACATGGATGCAACAAACCATTATAAGGCACAAAACCAACTCAAATTTTCCAAAATTTTAGGAGCTTTATTGGGGTAGAAGGTTTAAGGTTTAAGGTTTAAATGGTTTAGGGTTGAATGTAGAGGGTTTAGGGTATAGGTTTGAGTGTATATGCTTGAAGGATTAGGTTGACGGTCCAATGTATAGGGTAGAGGGTATAGGGGTTGACGGTTTAGAGTTTAAGGATTCAGGGATGAGGGATTAAGGGTTGAGGGTTGAGAAGTGAGGGTTGAGGGTTTAATGTATAGGATAAAGGGTAGAGAGTAGAGGGTTTAAGGGTTGAGGTTCGAGGGTTTAAGGTTGAGGGTATATGGTTGAGGGTC
>VDFB02047230.1:368172671-368262944 GCA_007258455.2 Sequoia sempervirens | reverse complement strand
AAAACAACTCAGTGATAAATGTGAAAATTTTGGTAATCACAAAGGGGCCTTACAAATGAACAATGTTGGAAGTGTACTTTCACCAGATAACAATATGGTGATGCCTTCAATCCTAAAACTAACCCAAATTCAAAGAAACAACAAAAGAGAAAGGGTTGAGAGAGATTCTATTATAAACTAACTCTTAAGATCAATCACCACAATGATCAAAGTTGCAAATGGACAAATCTCCAATAAAACCAATCTTTGCTTGATCAAGGACAAGCCCACAACTCTACAAAAATGGTGCAATCTTCTAAGGAAACTAAATATTTTCATACTATGAATATTCATCCACATAACCACTAACTGACGCAACGTAAACAAGCATCCACTGTTGAAATTTAGCACAAAATAAGGCCCAGAATAACTTTACACAATAACTTACAATTAGCAAATTGCTAAAAGTATGGACCGAAGATCGATCAACATCATTGACATGAAAGAAATGAAACATAACATCTAACATTTCAAAATCAAGAACAAGAAACCATGAACTGTCAAAGTGTAACACAAAGCTTGCCAAATCAACAATCCAATTGCGGTAACTTCTCCAACATTACATAACAATTTCCAATCTCTCTCCTCTACTACAGCTACTAACTTGCAGAATCTAGCTCCTAACTTGGCCAATTTTGGCTTTTACATCTAAAATCTAACCCCCTACAAATGAGAAGACACTAGCCTTTTCTAGAAAATTACATTTGACTCAAAGGCCAGGATTAAATCAATCTAATGACATAGATTACACTTCTAGAAGCATCCACCAGTTACATTTAATTTGGGAGCTCACGGTACATCATCATCCAATTGCATAAAAGAAGTTACATCATGGAACAATAAGAAAACAATATTATGCCAGCTTGTCATTAATGAAAATTCTGATTGGATGATGAAATAAGCTTCACATGTCTCCTAGAAACTCCTTCCAGTTGTAGACAGTTTGGGCATGGATTCTAATGCAGGCCCCACTTTTAATATTTGAATTGAACTCTTCCAGAATTTCCCTCTTGGCACGAATCCATATGCAAGTCCTCCTTTTGATTTATTTAATCCTAAAAAATAGATATCATCATTAGTAGCTCACATGTTAAAAATCCAATCTGAATTAAACTTAAATAAAATTTGGCCCCCAAAAAAAAAACCCCTTACAATGGAAAGTTTCTATTTTCGAAAAAATTTCCATTTTTGGAATTTTTTTGGGTACTGTATCAAAGATTTCGATTTTAGGACGATTTAAAATTCATGAAGGGTGATTACTCCGTTACTTTGAAAAAATTACGTTACCGGAAAAAAAAATCGTTTTGGAAAAAATTCCATTTTGGATTACAGGTTCGGGGAGACGGAGATTCCAAAATGGAAGTGGGATTTTGACCTCCTCACGGAAATCAAGCCCAAAAGGAAATTTGGCGATTTCCAAGGGTGAGGGAATTCTGCATGGTCCATGAAATCCCTGAAGTGCAACCATTATGAGCAATAATCTTAGGAAATTCAAGAGGTTGATGAAAATCGGGGATTTCTGCATAGGGATGGAAATCCTAGAAATTAGGGGATTTCCATCAGGGATGGAAATCCCCCATTTTGGAGCAAGGTCAAAATCCCCTAAACCTCAACTTTTTTTCTAGAAGGAATTTTCAAAAAGTTCAAAAAAAAACCCAGCCCAATTTTTCATCCTCTATCCATGGGTACAAAAACAATTTACATATAACATTGAAATTTCACTTCAAAATCCCCATTTTCAAATTCCAAGATAGGTGAATTTCCCCCATAGCCTCAAAATATTTCCTCCATCAAACCCAGTCTAGACTTAATCCCAAAATAACCTCCCAAGAAGAGCAAAACCAAAAATTTGACCAAGCCAAGATGCAAAGATGCAAAAGAAAAAAGAGGGTCCTTGCCTTTGGTAGGGCGTGTGTGCAAAAATTGTACAACATAGGGTAGAGGGTTTATGTGTGTGTTTTGACAAAAATAAAATAAAATTTGATGATTTTGTGAAGTGCGCATGCAAGCTTTTCATATTCCACCACCATTTTCATGATCTTTCCACCACCATTGCATGAAATAGCAGAGTTTTCATGTTGAAAGAAATATAATTTCAATTCAAGTCTAAATTCCATTCAAGAGTGATATACAATAGAAGTTTGGATGAAAACAAGCTTTTAAAAAAGTCAAATTGTTGGTGAGTTTGAAGAAAGAAGAATTAAAGGCTACATAATTAGTTAAAAATCCTCCATTCAAAACTCTACTTTTTTAGGTATGTGAAGTCTTTACACATTTTCTTTCATTCTATTTTGGCTTGCTTTGATTTTCTTATTTTACATATTTCATGTTGATCATTATAACCTTAGCTTGACAATGCATATTTTAAATTACACAATTCTTTACACTTGCCAATTACATTTCTAAACCACATCTCTTTGAGCCATTTTGTTAAACAATTGACTTACCTTGTGTATGCTTCCAAATTTTGTATACACATATATATGCTAGAAGTTATAATTAAGTAAAATATACATCATTTCTCAATCTTTTACTAGGGGTATCCATACCCATCTCCAAAGCTTTCATTTTGGTATAGGCATGGGGGATGTTGGAAAATGTAGTGGACCTTGGTTTTACACCTAGAAATTGCACATGATTGAAATTTTCTAAAGCCTTTTCAATAAATCTATTTTGTGCACATCTTGCAATCATTCTAGTCCACGAGGACATATCTCATTGTGTTATTTTGTCAAATAGTTATACCAAGCAACCGTTTTCCTTGTCTATGCTACCAAATTTTCCATACATGTCTACCAAAGTATTTTATTAAACAACATAGACAAGGAAATCGATTTTTTAAAGAAATTCCTCAAATAAATGGGGTATCATGGTGATGTGTATTTTCTCAAATAGCTGATTACATGGTCTAAGCAACCAAAACATACATGTCTCTACAAAATTGGAATATACTCCTCCCACATTGATAGATCTTTGAATCTATTTTTGTTTTCATCTCTATTTCTAAATTTACCTCATCACTAATGTTGTGATATATTTTAAATGTTTCCTTGATTAGTCTACCTACAAGGGATTCTAACCCTTCTCTCCACTATTTCAATACTCTTTATTCAAGGCTAAGTTAGCAACATGGGGAAAGGTGCAGCCTATCATGCAATCATGGCATACCACAAGACCACATTTCCTAAAGGCATTGGATCCAAAAATTCATGTGAGCATTGAAAATATAGGGAGCTTTTCAAACACTAGCTTGTTAATGTGGTAGGGATGACAAGGTAGGGGAAACGTGAAAAAATGTTGCCCCTACATTGTCAACCCTACTGAATTGGCAAGCTAGTGCGCTCACTAGCATGTCATTGTAGTAGCGTTGACAAGGTAGGGGCAATGTGAAAAAATACCTCATAGAAATTGGGTATCATAGTGATGTCACTAGCTTGTCAATGCGGTAGGTTTGACAAGGTAGGGGCAGTGTGAAAAAATGTCTCATAGAAATGGGGTATCACAGTGATGTACTCACTATGATACCCCATTTCTATGAGGCAATTTTTCACACTACCCCTACCTTCTCAATCCTACTACATTGATAAGCTAGTGAGCTCACTAGCTTGCCAATGCTCACATGATTTTTTGGATGGAATGCCTTAAATAAATGTGGTCATGTGGCATTCCTTGATTGCAAGATAGGCTCAAAATGAAAGCATGGACAAGGCATGTAAATTTTTTGACAATAATTTTTTCATAGACATGTATGCAAAATGTGGTAGCATTGGTAAGCTAGTGAGCTCACTAGCTTGCCAATGCAGTAGGGTTGACAAGGTAGGGGTAGCATGAAAAAATGTCTCATAGAAATGGGGGTGCTCACGGTGATTAAAAAAATGCCTCATAGAAATGGGGGCTCACGGTGATTGTAATTATCATGAGCCCCCATTTCTATGAGGAATTTTTTCATGCTACCCCTACCTTGTCAACCCTACTACATTGGAAAGCTAGTGAAATCACTAGCTTGCCAATGCTCACATGATTTTTTGGATGGAATGCCTTAAAGAAATGTGGTCATGCCGCATGCATTGATTGCAAGATAGGCTCAAAATGGAAGCATGGACAAGGCATGTGAATTGTTTGACAATTATTTTTTCATAGACATGTATGCAAAATGTGGTATCATTGAGAAGCTAGCAAGATCACTAGCTTTCCAATGCAGTAGGGTTGACAAGGTAGCGACAGCATGAAAAAATTCCTCATAGAAATGGGGGCTCACAATGATGTACATAGTGAGCTCACTAGCTTGCCAATGCTCACATGATTTTTTGGATGGAATTCCTTAAAGAAATGTGTTCATGTGGCATGTCTTGATTGAAAGATAGGCTCAAAATGGAAGCATGGAAAAGGCATGTGAATTGCTTGACAATAATGTTTTCATAGACATGTATGCAAAAAATGGTAGCATTGGCAAGCTAGTGAGCTCACTAGCTTGCCAATGCAATAGGGTTGACATGGTAGGTGTAGAATGAAAAAATGCCTCATAGAAATGGGGGATCACTACATCATTGTGAGCCCCCATGTACATCACCATGAGCCCCCATTTATATGAGGCATTTTTTCATGTTGCCACTACCTTGTCAACCCTACCATATTGGCAAGCTAGTGAGCTCACTAGCTTGCCAATGCTCACATGATTTTTTGGATGGAATGCTTTAAATAAATTTGGTCATGTGGCATGCCTTGATTGCAATATATGTTTAAAATGGAATCATGGACAAGGCATGTGAATTGTTTGACAATAATGTTTTTGTAGACATGTATGCAAAATGTAGTACCATTGACAAGCTAGCGAGATCACTAGCTTTCCAAAGTGGTATGGTTGACGAGGTAGGAAAAGCATGAAAAAATGCCTCATAGTAATGGGTGATCACTATGTACATCACTGTGAGTGCCCATTTTTATGAGACATTTTTTCATGCTGCCCCTACCTTGTCAAACCTACCGCATTGGCAAGCTAGTGAGCTCACTAGCTTACCAATGCTCACATGATTTTTTGGATGGAATTCCTTAAAGAAATGTGGTAATGTGGCATGGCTTAATTGCAAGATAGGTTCAAAATGGAAGCATGGAGAATTCATTTGAATTTTTTGAAAATAATGTTTTCATAGACATGTATGCAAAATGTTGTAGCATTGGCAAGCTAGTGAACTCACTAGCTTGCCAATGCAATGGGGTTGACAAGGTAGGGGCAGCATAAAAAAATGCCTCATACTAGATGGGTCTAGTGGTGCTGTGGTAGCATTAGAAAGCTGGTGAGCTCACTAGCTTTCCAATGCTACCACATTTTTCATACATGTCTATAAAAAAAAATAATGTCAAATAATTCACATGCCTTGTCGATGCTTCCATTTTGAGCCTATTTTGCAAACTTGGCATGCCATGTGACCACATTTCTTTAAGGCATTCCATCCAAAAAAATCATGTGACCATTGACTATGATATAAATATTCTTCTATAGGATGATTGTAAGTATTTTGTATGAATCCTTGAATGACATATATTTCATTTATTTGTATGGATTCATTTTTTAGGAACTAATATTTATCTCATTACCATGCCATAGGTAAAATTATTTTCCATGCCAAGGAAACGAAGAAGGAATAAACCAATAGATGAAGAGTATGAAACTAATAAAGTAAAAAATAAAGAATGGATGAGGTAGTATCATCAAAAGAAGAAATTTGATATGATTGACAAAAACAAGCCAACTAAAGAGGAACTCTAGCCATCAAAAAGAGAAAAGGCATTGGCAGCACAAAGGGAATGAATGTGAAAGCATCATACTAAGATAGATTCAAATACCATAGTTGGAGACACACCCTTTATTGCAAGTGAATATAAAGGGATATCATTAACCACAAGTGAATATGGACGGAAACCATCTACCACAAGTGAATACGGAGGGAAAAAATCAATCATAAGTGAAAATGGAAGGACACCATCTACCTCAAGTGAATATGAAGGGACACCATCCACCACATTTCAAGTTGAGAGTACACCATCACTCAAATTTGATGTAGAAGGTATGCCATCATCCCCATGTCAACCTCAAGGTATGTTGTCTATTTCACCCTCGATCAAAGGTATGTGATCTAGCCCACCTCACTTAAATATTGATGAAATTCCTAATGTTGAGATGTATGTACCTAGGAGAATACGACCTAGAATTTTACATAGAAAGTCAAAGTATTTGATTAATATTCATGAGAATACTTTATAGCACATGGAAGGAAAGATTCCAACACACACTTGTAGAATATATTATGATAAGATTTGGAAATTGTTCTTTGAAAGGCTAAATGAGACCACAAGATGTCAACTATTTGTTGAAATGATGCAAAGTATAAATTATAGAAACATCATGAAGATTCTTGGGTTGAGAACATCAAATGCTTCAAGTGAAAACACTATTGTGAAGAATCTAATGGATTCTTATGAGAGTGTGGGTAAGATCTCATGCTCAAAGGATAGTAAAGTCACCTGACATGTCATTACATCAACTTTGGTATGTAGTCAAACAAGGAGATCTCATCTCATTGGAAAGACAAGTGAACAATGAAGAATTAATAGAAAAAAATTATCAAGAGTCATTCAAAGGCGGCAAGGAATTGAGGTCACCAATTCAAATGAATTATGGGAATTCTTAGGGAGACTCCCATGAAAAGATAAACCAGTTGTTGAAGCATTGAGAACACTAATTGAAGACTATTGGAAGAATAACACAAGGCCATCTTTGAATCAAAGGGATGTGGTAAGAAGGAGAATCGCTAGTTGGAACCGTGAGCCACATCCAAAGAATTTATTGGATATGACTCAAACCATTTTTTTTTCATAAATTTCAACCGGATTATCCTCAAATTCAAATTTGTCAAAGATATATTAAAATGCTTAAACCTTTTTATGTCAAGATAAATAACATATGAACTACTTGTTATTGTAGACTACATATTGAATTATCTAACCATTATCATGTTTATCATTCTATATATTTAGATTTGCATACTAATGATGTTTTGCAGGATTGTATCATACATGCCCCACCAACATCTTCAAGAGAGTTATTATCAAAAAATTTATGTGAAAGAGAGGATGGCCAAATATTCTACAAGAAACTATGCTTGGATGGTTCATGTCAATGTTGTGGTGGCTTGCAATGTATGCCAGTATTTCAACATATGGAAAGCACACATGAGGTGGGAAAGCAACTAGTAGAGTTCATGAAGTATAAAATAGTGGCATACGTTACAAAAGATGGTAATTAAGAAAAATTGTGTGATTTGGTTATTTAGAAGATTCTAGTGTATCAATTTATGTCTACATTTCATGACAATATAGTGTATGAGTATGCAAGGAATACCCATAAAGCTCAATGGTTGGACTTGCAATTCAAGTTATGCAAGGACACCTTTCCAATTGGTAGCATAGTTCTAATGGTTGACTTTATAGAGGACTACACTCTACAGCCATAGTGTGAGGTGCAGTCACAATATTACAACTACACACAGGTTTCGATATTTGTGCACATAGCATTCATTCATGCAACTAATAGTACAGAGGACCAAAGGAAGGTATTGAGGGAGTATCCTTTTTATATTAGTGATGACCACACACATTCTCTAGAGTTCATGCAAGGTTGCTTCCAGTTGTTCTATAGTGATTTTTCTTAGAGGGGCATAGCATACGATTGGCATATAATATGGTCAGATAACTATGCAACATAGTTTAAGAACTCATGCATGTTCTACTAGTTGAGCAGGATGCATGTAATTATAGTTTTACAGCATATGTGGAACTTTTGTGAGGCCAAGCATGGAAAGGGGGAGCATGATGGTGTAGGAGCAAGTGTCAAAAGAGAATTAGCATGAGAAGAGTTAAAGTATAAAGAAAATGCAAAATTCACAGATGTAAAATCAATCATTGAGTGGTGTAATGATTCGATGGGTCTAGCTAATGAAGGTAAGCCTTTAGTTCATATATGATACTAATATTGCACCATATGAGGATTGTTGTACACTAACAAGATCGAGCGAGCTACACTCTTTCTTTAGCTCAAATGTAGGTTCATGGAGTATCCATATGCAGAAGATGGTATGATTTTGTTCTTCATGTACAATGCAAGCCTGGGATGATTGTGAGTCAAAGGAGTGGGTTGAGAAATGGTCGTTAAGTTATCTTAGCCCACTACACATGTATCTCCCTCTAACGGCATTGGAACTAACACAGATGGAATCATCTGTTGAATTTGACCACATATCAGAACTAGTTCAACTAGGTAATATATTTGCTTGCATAGTTTTTAAAATTCCTATTGTTATCTTACTTTGTAGTGTATTTGTAATGTTGACTAATTTCATCTAATTTGCTACACATATCAATGTAGGGAATGTTTATGCAATTATTGTAGATGAAGACAATGAAGAGGGAACAAATTATTACTTTTGTCATTGTATTGAGGCCAAAAATAAATTGGAGGCCCTAGTTATAGATGGAGAAAACATCAAATACCCTACAGTATCAATTTTTGTTATTGGAACATGGCTTAGAAGGTACCCACATAAGAGTGTTAATGTTTGGTTGTTTCAAGACTTTGACATGCATTGGAAGATTCTTAATTATTCAAACCTTGTTGTGGTATCCAATGTTTGTTTGATCAAATATATGGGTATACCTTTGAACAAGACCCTGTGGAAGGTGTGTGTCTTACCATGAGGCAATACTTGACACAATAAAGAGTAGAGAAGACCCAGGTGGTTGGTTGGATTAATTTGTAAGTATGCACAGTGGTTTGTATTAATTGTATGATGTCAATGATATGATTATAATGCTATCATCTAATGTTTATATCATGTATGTAGGTGATTATTGAAGTTATCAGACTTGCAAATGTAGCACACTTTATGTTTAGAACTATGGTAAAGGATACATAGTTCAATGGTATTTTATTTTTTCTCAAAAATATGCAAAAAAAATGATGTAGGATATTCTCAATAGATTAGTAAACCAAGTGGAAGATTAAATTATGTTGTTTTTATAATAGGTTACAAGTTTTCAAAAGGTTGGAAAGTAATAGTTTAGTTACATTCTATTCATGAGAGGTTGTTGTGTGCAATAGGTATCCTATAACTCCCAATGAAGATGTATGGCCAGGAGTGACTAAGTTGAGAGACTTGCATACCTATCCTCAATGGAAGCATTAAGATTTAAGCCTTGATGTTCCCAAATTGGAACCAAAATGGTGTGGATTTTTTGTTTGTAAGTTCCTTCCATCTATTTTCATCTCATTTCCATTTTTGATGCTCTTTCTTTTTCTTATTTTAATTTTCCTATTCATAAGTAAACTACTAAAAATTGATTGTTGTATCCTTGCAAAAAATGTTGATTTATGAGCCATCCAAGAGAATCTCAGCCAAAAAAGCAATGTGACATCCTTATTTTGATGATCTTGACAAATCTCAATTCTAATTTTAAGTCAGGGCTTCTGAAAATGACCAATTTTCATAGAAACTATCTTAATATGTTCAAATCAATCATTGGGTAGTGGGTTACATGGTTCTCTAAACATCCAGAAGGAGCTTATATTTGAATTTCAATATTCCCATACTTGGGAATTATCTTTTATCAATTCTTTAAACCCATAATCCTTACTTCGGGGACCCTCTAAAGTCTAATCCTGATAGATGGGAGGTATGGTTGATATTCATATAAAAATTACTTTTTTAAGATATTTAATGGTCTAGATTGACAAGTGATAAGTTATAAGATATTGCATAATTGAGCACACAAGTTTTAGGTTATTGACATATCACATGTTTATTTGAATTGATTGTGTGATTATTTGATTATTAATATTTACAATCTCTTTTATTTGTTTAGGTGGGAGCTAGTAAACCTAAATAAAGTTATAAAGGATATGCCAAATCCAAGACTAGCAGATGGTACTAAATTATTCATTTGAAGTTAAGCTCATCATGACCACCTATGGTGTAGACATTATAAAAGTGAGTGTGAACCTTAGCGAGGTAATTTTGTTATTCATTTGAAGTTAACCTCATCATGAGAACCTATTATGTAGACATTATAAGAGTATCTAGAATGTATGAGTGACATTGTAAAAGATCTATGAGAACAAAGTACCTAAGGAATCCAAACATAAGAATTAGGATTTCCAAATAAATCTCATTTTATTCTAAACATCATATTATTAATTAAGTGAATGTAATAACCATTGATGGTTACCAATCATTATTTTTCTTCTTTTATTCTCTCCCTATTATATCTAGCACCAATTGACTAACTTATTACAAAAACTTCATTCATTAAAATAAATCAACCTAATGATTATATATCAATATCAATATAGCATACCATCTATTCACATTAACATTTTTAATGATATTTACTCAAATTTTGAAATTTTTTGCTGCCATCAAACATTTGTAATCCATGCAGCGTAATCCCTTAAAATTCCAAATTGCAAAAGGGCATCAATCTTTTGTAGCCTATTACTTGGAGATCGTGTCAGTTATGGGCATTCTGCTTGAGGCACTGGGATCATGTCTGGGAACCTCTACAATAACCTCTATTGGTTTTTGTTATCTCAATTTTTTTTTACCGTGGTGACCAGATTTCACTTGATGGGAAAGGTGTCAAATGCAAGCAATATAAAGTTGCAAAGTGGGGCAACTTTTATTCTACAACTTATGTGACCAAACAGACTATTCCAATGCATATGAATGGGAACTTTTATGCTAGGTATGGTCCTCTTTTGGAACCAAATATGTTGAATCACTTCGAGCTACATTCAACCAACTTGATCCCTCAAGAGTCCAAAGTGCAAAATGGTTGCAATCTTTGACATGCTATTACTTAGAAACCATGATGCTTACAACCTTTCTGTCTAAGCATATGAGATAATGTTGGGCCCCTCTACAATAAACTCTCTCAATTTTTGTTATCTCGAAGCTTTTTTCCTGTGGTGTCCATTTTTCACTTGATGGAAAAAGTGTCAAATGCAAGCAGTGTTGTAGATATGGAAAAAGTATCCCTTTTTTCTTGCTTGATTTGGGAATAATTGATGATAAATTGGACTTACTAAGGCCTTGATTTAGTGTTGTGAGGTGTTTTACACATCCACATTAGGTCTTGGACCCTTGCAAACTAAATAAAATGAATTTAAAGATGTCTTGTAAAAGTGTTGTAAAGTATTGTAAAAGACTTTCACACTTCTCTAGACTTAATGGACCCATCTTTCCCTAATTCAACATTATAAAATATATTTAATTTCATCCTCACATTAATCTAGAAGGCTTGTAAATTAAAATTAACTTTAATCTAGTTTTGTAATGTGTTTTACACATTCACATTAGATGTTGTGCCTTTCTAGCCTAATTGGACCTCATTTTAATGATGTAAAGTGTATTTAATCACACTTTCACATTGATTTTTTTGTCCCAAGCCCTAATTGACCTTTATATCATCATTAATAGGCCCCTATGGCTTCATATTGTGTATCTCAAGGCATAATTTGATTAAATAACTGACAAATTCATTATATAAACCCGATTTCCTTACTTCTTGGCATTCTAGCTAGCACAATGGCCCCTGTGGGACCCATTCACCATTAGGGGAAAATTGGTCCCATCCAGGTGGGACGCATTCTCCCTTGATGGAAAATGAGTCCCATTTGAGTCATTTTCAAGGTTTAAGCAGGAAAAGTTGGATTTTAAGTTTTATTTTCCTCCATGTTGGCCTTAGGGATCTAATTAATGGGAAAATAAGGTGGATTTTTTATAAGTACAAGCCTCTAAACCCTAATTTACATCTCATCATCATTCATCATTTATCTTTCGCATCAAGACAAGAAAGGTAAGGTTTTTTCATTACAAGTCATTCAAGATAGCTTTCAAGGACATTCAAGGGAAAAATATTCATCTATTGCTATAGAAATTCAAGATCAAACATCATGGAAAGGTATTAACTCCACATAAAAAGAGGGGTTAAAATTTATTAAAACAAGAGAAAATTACAGAGCAAAGTCATTACATAGCCTTATCAAGCTCCACCAAATGGTCCAACTATTGAGACAAATCTGGCGGTAATTGACCCCGATCAACCAAATTTCAATCATGAATATGATCAAAAGCCCATTTAGCCAAACAATCAGCAACACCATTCCACTCCCTAGGAATATGAGTGAAAGTAACAAACTCTAGAGAAACACAAAGATTGAGAATTTGTTCAATAATCAAAGCCAAATGCCAACTGACATCATCTAAACACTACTTGTTCAGCAAGTTCACCAGAACTTGGGAATCAGATTCACATATAATCCTACACCACCCCAATTGACTGCCATGCTCCACAACCAGTAAAATTGCTTGAGCCTCCACAAGATTATTAGTATGAAGACGCTTATAAACAAAGAAAATAAATTGAACATCCCTTGAACTATCCCGACCAACACCACCAATGACCAAGGTTTCCATGAGAAGAGCCATCTGTGTTAATTTTTAGGATGCCATGAGGAGGAGGAGACCATCTTCCCTCCCTATTCACCTTCAGGGTTGGATGTCTACACCTGTTGCGCATGAGCTGTCGTTGTGAAGGAGGAAGATGAAGGCAGTTAAAACAACCAACATCACAAGGAGCAACCGAATCAATCAGATCACACTTAGCCGCAACCGTTTCTCCCAAAGAATGCAAAATTTTCCACCACAAGCAAGGGTTCCCCATCAGCACATCCTAAAAAATTGAACGATTCCTCTCCAACCACAAATTCCAAATAATGAAGGATGGGCCAATCGCCCAAGCAGCTTGAAGAAAGGAAGTTGAAATAGGAGCCCTACACCACCGATCCACAAACTCAACCAAAGAGGAAACATGCCCATAGGGAATATTCCACACTCTCCACCAAAGATGCCCAATCTCCTGAGCATAGGAACATTGGAAGAAGAGATGAGAAGCACACTCCTCAGCATCATGACACAACACACAAATTGAGGGGCCCTAGAAACCACACTTACATAAATTATCCCAAGTAAGACACTAGTTTTGAGCCACTAGCCACGTGAAGAAATTTCACTTGGGCCATGACAACTTGTGCCAAACATACTTCCACCAAGGGACCTCAATATACCCAAACAACTGTCGACCCAATTGCTTATAACTAGTAGACATAGAGTACTTCCCAGACATATCAGAACCATCCCAAGCCAAAATATCAGGTCCCCTCAAAGAATTACAATCCTGGGAAGCCAAAAGTTGAGCAAGCTCCTGCCTATCCCCCTCAAAGCCCCCAGGTGGCCACTTAGAAGGGTGCTTCCAGTGAAAAGAAACAATAGAGCCACAATGCTCAGCAATCTTGTAATGCTCAATGGTGTCCCAACCAACAATAGTAAAAACATCACAAAGGGGTTGAAGATGAGGAAAAGAAGAAAGAATAGGTGGGCGACCATCCCAAGAATCCGACCAAAAAAGAGCTTGTGACCCCGAATGATTGATCTAGAAAAGCGCACGCTTAATCAACTGAGCTCCCACTTTCAAAGTATACCAAAACATAGAACCACTCCCCTCTAGAGGACAGTGAGGAACCTAAAAAGAAGCAACACCTCAAAGATACTTATAGTTGAGAAAACAGGCCCATAACTGGTGTTGATTAGTATACCAACACCAGTAAAGCTTCGCCGCAAGAACTATCCCATTCAAAATAGAAGAGCGTAAACCGAGACCACGCTCTTGCTTCGGTCTACACACTGAATCCCATTTAACAAGGCTCCACTTAGAAGTCATCAAGTTACCACTCCAAAGGAATTTCCAAGAGAGAGCATCAAATTCCCTAAGGAAATACATAGGGGCCGATTGAACAAAACACCTGTAGATGGGGAGGGCTTGGATAACAAACTAAAGGAGAGTAACTCTAACAGTTGTAGACAACCACCGATGAGTCCAATGAGTTACCTTCTTCCTCAACTTATCAAGAAACATCTACCAAGAGGATCTGGGTTGATGACCAATGACAAGAGGAATCCCCAAATAGAAAAAGGGGAGAGACCCAATTTGAAACCTCAAAATAGCAGCAATCCTCTGTTGGATGGCTAGAGGAGTATTAAAGAAAAAAATAGAAAACTTTTTCTCATTGACTTTCTGACCTGAAGTAGCAAGGTAGATGTCCAAATCTTGCCTAAAGGATTCAACTTCACAAATACGAGCCAACCCCATAAGAGAGGTGTCATCTACAAACTGGAGATGAGAAAGAGTAGGCAGAACCATCCCCCACTGCCAACCATGAATCAAACCCTGAAAGACCCAAAATTTAAGAAAGCGACCCAGCCCCTCAGCCATAATAATAAACAAATAGGGAGAGAGCAGATCCCCCTGACGAAGGCCCCTGGTAGCACCAAACAACTCTGAAGGTTCACCATTCACAATAACCAAAAATGAGGAGGAAGTCACACAAATCATAGTCCAACTCACCCAATCAGAAGAAAACCCAAAGGCCAACAAAATCTTCTGAAGGAAACTCCACCGAACTTGAATGGAAGGCAAAGAAGGTGGATGGAATTCTTGTACGAATACAATTTTGAAGTAAATTATATCCAAGGCAAAGAGAATGTGGTGGCAGATGCTTTGAGCTAGTGTAGACATGAGATTTCTACAGTGGCTCTCGAGGTTGATTTGAGGAGTCAGAACCTCATCACTCTTTCCTCAAACAATTGGTATCAAGAGGTGAAATATGAAATCGAGTCGAGTAGAACTCTAGAAGGAAAATTTGTTGGATACTCACTAGATTCTAATGGTGTCTTACGCTATGTGGGTTGAATGTATGTACCTCCTGTAGAGGGTCTTCGCACCCTAATCTTGACTAAAGCCCATGGGGCACCTTATTCAGCACATCCTGGAGTTAAGAAAATGTATGTAGATTTGCGCTCACTATATTTTTGGGCAGGATTGAAGTGTGATATTGCTGATTTTGTGGCTAGATGTCTAGAATTTCATAGGGTTAAGGCTGAGCATCATCATCCAGCAGGTTTGTTGCAGCCTCATCTTGTTCTAGAATGGAAATGGGACATTATCTCTATGGATTTCATTGCCATCTTGCCTATGTCTTCCAGGTGGCATGACGCTATCATGGTCACTATGGACAGACTGACCAAGGTAGCCCATTTCTCTCCTATCTGATCTTCCTATACTACTTCTTTGGTGGCCAAGGTGTTCATGACAGACATTGTTCAATTGCATGGGATACCATGAAGAATCATTTCTGACAGAGATCTGGTATTCACATCTGTGCTATGGACATCTGCAGATTAATTAACATCAATTATTTAATTATGTCACTAATTCACTTTATTCCCCTAAGTTGATTAAATTATTAAAACATAATAATTTAATTATCACTTTCCCCCAAATTTCAATAATTTAAATAAAATATTCAAAACATCATCAAAAAGGTTAAATCAAATAAAGCACTCTATTTGTAAAAGTAAAACTTGATTTTGCACATTCAACTCCAAAAAGAATTAATTAATTATCCTCACCCACTTTCCTGATTAAGTAAATTACGAACCATCGATTGCTCAATCTACTTCCTGACTGATCAATCTATTTCCTGATTGATCAATATATTTCCAAAATGATCAATCTATTTCCTAATTGATCAATCTATATTCGTAATGGATCAATCTATTCATCAATCACACTAATTGTGCAATAAATTTGCATAGATTATGCCCATCTAAATCCTCTCAACATCTTTCAACCATTGATCAAGAAATTCTACCACAACATACTCATTTGAAATTACAAATTCTATATAGCAAACTTCTTTTCTCTCAAAAAATATTGCAGAATCAATACAGTTTATGCAATGAAGTAATGCCAAGATCTTAATCCACATTGACAAAGCTTCAAACCACATCTTCAATCAACACACACTCATTCTTCAAGCTCTCACAGACAATGGAGGCTTCATATTGAATTGAAAAATCAAGCATGTGTCAATATGGATACACTCTAACATAGGATGGTAAAGCTATTGTGTTATTGAATTCATTATCGTTATATTCTTGTAATTTCATTCTTGGTTTTCCTTAATTTCATAGTTTCATTTTGTGTGTAACAGGCATAGATCTTGATCATTGTTTTGGATTAGATCAGTTTCTATTCATTATATTGATCTTATTTATACTTACAAATTTCCCCCTTACACATTCCGACACACCTGGTGGGACCTCGGTCCTTAGCACTAACAATTTTATGAGCTAAATTTGAAGTTGTAGGTTCTAGAAGTGCATTGGAAAAATCTTTGTGCATAGGTTCCAAAAAAAATTTGCACTTGACTTCATGGAACACTTGATAGTTGTTTTTGCACTTTTGATGGTTATTTTTGTGCTTTTGAATTTTTCTTGCACTTTTGCTTTATGATAGAAGGCGCTTTGATTTTTTCCTACACTTTTGATTTTTGACAAAGACTACTTTTCATTGTTTTCCTTCTCTTTCGATCTATTAGGCTTTTGTTTGAAAGCTAAATGTTATATTTCAATTTTCTAACATTAATGATCGTTTGATTTGGGTGTTTAATAGGTACTAATATTATTTATGTAGGATTTTCAAAAGTATAAATAATGTTTATCCAAAAACAACTAACGCATTTTTGTAGGGAAGACGAACGATTGAAGAAACCTAAATTTTACAAGGTTCTTAAGTTAGAAAATCTTAATTTGGTGCTTAAAAAGAACCCCACAAATGAACATTTCAGTTTTTGGTGCTCTAAAATGAACCTTTTCTATTCTTTTTAAAAGTTAGAAAATGTTTTTTTTTTGTGCTTAAAAAGAACCCCACTAACAAACACTTTGATTTTGGTGCATCTAAAATGAATGTTTAAAGCTTTCATAAAGTTAGATAATTTCAAATTGGTGCTTAAAAAGAACCCCACAAACGGACATTTCAATTTTGGTGCTCTAAAATTAATCTTCTCAAATATCTAAGAAATGTTTGGTTTTTGTTGACCAAATGATTTCATTTTTGTTGACGAAGGTTCGACTTCATTTTGTTGACCAAATAAGACAAGGATCTAGAAAACACTCAGTTTTGTGCTTAAAATTGAACAAATCAATTTCTTTTCTTGCACATTGTGATATCTTTGTCGAAAGTCCAGAATGTTTCACTTTGGTGTAATTAAAAAGAAAAATATTATGTTATTCACACTTTATTTTGGGCATAGCACCGCTTGAGGCACTTAAAAAGAATCAAATTAAAATGAAGTGTGTGTTGTGTCTTGCAAATTAAAGTTTCTATCCTCCCCCCTTGTGTCTTTTTAGTGATCTTGGGTGATGGAAAAAAAAATTAAGTTTTGCATTTTAGCCATTTTATCTTTTATCCTTAGAGAGAGCTTGCTTTGAGACACATCCCGTGTTGGAGAACTCATTACAAGCTCTTGAAGCACATTTACTGGTGGGCTATATCAAAGGTTGTGAAATCACAAAAAAGTAGCTTCAAGCTATGCTAACAATAGATTGAACCTAATCCCACACCTTAAGTGGAATGGGAACAGTTATAAAGCCTTAAGTGGCCAGCAGGTGAGTGTTAGTTACAATGTTCATAGTTTTTTATCACTAAAAAAAATTGTTGTAGAGGCCAACAAGTTATTTAAAGTGGTGCATTGGGAATTTATTTCCAAGAAGTTACTTATCATGTATAATTTTTTTGAGGAAATATAGAGATTAAGAGTTCACTCTTGACATATCTCTATATTTTCCCATCAAGTTGCATGTAAAGTCATCTCTTCTACTATGAAGGACATGAGGAAAACCTACTGAGAAGAACATACCTACTCCTTATGGTGTAAAGATTTTCTTCCAAAAATGGCCATTAACCATTACAAATATTTGACATCAAACTTTGTGCTTGCATTGAAATGAATACATCAAAACAAGCACTTAACATGGTTCTAAAATAGCAAACCCTTTTGACTTAGTGCATGAATCCTTTGAAAAGAGCCATCTATTTGTACTCCTAAAAGATATCATAAAACAATATCTTTGAAGGTTTCTAAATATCTAGGCTCACATTTCAAGCACATTAGCAAAAAAATAAACATTGGAAACTACAACTTTAGCATTTCTACCTCTGTGAACTTTCAGATTTTGTGGAGGGAAATGTGCTTAAAGTGTAAACAATGAGATCACATAATTTTTTATTATTTTGTTGCATAAAATCACTTTCCAAAACTTAGAAACAGAACAAACGAAATCATCCAAAATTACAAAAATTAGCAATCCTACTGCCAAACATGAAAAATGGAACATGAAATTGAACAGAGACCACTTTTTCTATTGTTTCTACCGCACTTAACCAAAAATTGCCTGCAATTGCTAAAAATAGCTCACTTTTCCTTTTTGTCTTATAACAACCATTGATGAAAATCTATTGCTTTTGACAAACTTAATGCACTTGCTACATAACTAGACACACTTGATCTTTTTATACTACATTTGAAAAAAAAATCCCAGCTTAATTGACCAAAAATTGGTTACACTTGTCAAAAAAAGCTCGCTTCTGACTGTACAAATCACCAAAATTGAATGAATACCCACATAGGCTACACTTGAAGCTCCTAGTCACACTTTCCTTTCAAAACTTCACGCACTTGACAAAAAATTAGTCATAGTTGATAAGACTGGCTACTTTTGCTCAAAACTTGTTTTTTCCTCAATTCTATCACTCTTGTTTTGTCCTGCTGAAAACCAAAAAAATGAATTGAAGCTACTTACAAGATCCTTATTGAAGCAAAAAAATTGGAAACCCAAATATGTCATATAGTCCTTCATCTAGTTTCAACATTCCATCCTACTTTTGGAAACTAAAATTGAAACAAACAAACTTGGATTATTCCCTCACCCACACTTCTAAGATATCAACAATTGCTTGAATCTCAAGGCTAGTTCAAGTAAGCTTTTTTGCAACATATCCTCTAGAAGAAGAAGTGAAGTATTGATCCAATCCTTTCAACATTTTGAGTTCCAAGAATATTATCATCCGAAAAAATCACTCAAACCTTATAGTCTTGAGAATCACAACAACCATATCAAAATACCAACACTTTCACCATATGACCATTTGGTGACTAGTTGTTCCAATTCAACAACCAAACCTTACATCGACTGTCATACAACCAAACTTTAAGCTGATTGAAGGAGAGCAAACAAATATAATTAGTAGTTTGAGGAGCTTTATATTTGAGACAAAAGAAACACCCAACTAGTGGAGAAATGCAACAAACATCTTAGATAAAGAGGACAGAGAAAGAAAACCTTATAGCCAAAAGACCCGTGTTACCACCTCTGATGTGGCAATAGGTGTCCATCCTTCATGATATCTAGAAAGAGAAAACTCCTTAAGCGAAAATTCATATTTCGCCTTTCAAAGAAGCATCCTAGTATTAAGTTTTCCAAGGGGCACATCTTGAAATATTACCACAACTGAGACCTTTTGCTAAGAAACTCCTATAGATGCTTTTTTAATGGACTTGAATCGAATGTTCACAAAGGCTTGGAATTTTTTTATGACAACTATGAGGTCAAAACATAGAAAAAATATAGAAACAAATAAAAGCAATGCTAGTGTACCACAAACAATGAAAGTGACCCATGGGGCTACAGGCCTATAGTGTAGAAAATTGTACACTCTTGAAGAAAGAGGAAATTTCACACTTAATTTAGACCTTTTTGGCACCCTCGCATTAATTCCCCTTTAAAAATTACCATTTATAGGCCCCTAGGACCATTATTTTGGATCTTGAGGCTCATTTCAATCAAAAATCATATAATATCACATAAAGTCACTTAAATCCCCAAAAATCTTGAAAACCCACCTCAAAAATATAAGGTGGGACTCATTCACCACCTTGGGCAAATTAGTCCCCTTAGGTGGGACCCATTCACCAAGTGTGGCAAATGAGTCCCATTTGGGGTCTTTTTCAAATTTGAGTAGGAATTCATCAATTTAATTCATGTTTTTCTTAAATATTGGCCCTTGAGATCTAAATAATAGCCAATTAGGTGATAGTTCCTATAAAATCAAGCTTCTAAGTCATTTTCATCATCTCTAAGCACTTTGAGTAAGCATCAAGCATTAAGAGTCTTCAATAAATCTTTCACAAGGGCATTTTAATTCCAAAAGCATGCAAAGTTGAAGCATTGGAGCAACATTAGAGTATTTTTTAGGTCTTAAAGCTCACTTTCTATCAAGATATAGCATTGTCAAGGGTTGATCATGGATGCCTATGGTGAATCATGATGGATTCTAGGTTGGGGAGATGCAACTAGCCATCAAGCCAATCCTAAAGACTTGTTTCCTAAGTGATTCCATCTTCCATTGTCACTCTACATTCAGCTTAAGGAATGTACAAGCATCATTAGAGTTCACTTTGGGTGATTGTATATCATCACAAGTGAGTTGTTCATCTTTTCATTTCCATTGTTGCATCATATTCTTGCACAATAGAATAAGATTGCATCATGGTTTAGATTACCTAGTCTTTAACACACTTAAGGCTAGGGTTTTGATGCACATTTTATCATTTTTATCAAGGTTTCATTACCAAACTAAGGGTTTGACCAAGGAAAAACTCCTATTATCAAATCCTTTTGAATTCTATTTTGCAGGTGTTTTTCACAAATTCAGACCCAAAACTCAGATTGGAAGAAAATGACAAGTGATAGAGTGCAGATCAGAACCTTAAGTTTTCAAAAAAGTGAAATGGGATTGATTTGCTAAGAGTGGGGAATGATTCCCACTACAGTCATCTATTATATCTATTTGCATATTCTAATACCCTTTTTCCTTAAATGAACTCCCATGCAAAAACTAGGATTTGGGACTAATTCGCCTAGGTTGGCAAATGAGTCCTAGTAGCATAAAAGTCCAGATTTTTAGAATTTCAGAGCTATTTCTAGTCCCCTCGAGGTTTCTAGGTGCACACCATTTGTATTATTGCTTTTCCATTCTATTTTATTTATATTTCTAGATCATTCTTTAGGCCATTTAGCATTTGCTTGCATATCACATTGTGTTTTCAGACATTTTCTTTTCAAAGTTTATACTTGGTGGTGAACCCCTCATTAGATATTGTACCCAATCTCTAGAACCTTCCCTTTGTTATATTTCAATCTCCTTTGCATTGAAATCTCAAGGGTTTGTTCTTGAGTGAAGTTGGAAAATTGGTCTTTCTACTTTTAGGTCCAAAACCAGGGTAGAAGTGAAAGAAAGTCCCCATCCAATTTTCACCATTGCATTTTGGTGAACCTACATATAGAGCATCATATTTCTAATTTGGAGTGCATTCACATCCTAGATTTAGCTTGCATTAACATTACATTAGGATTTTTATTGTTTAATTTGCATTCTAGGGTTTCAAAATTTTCATCAGTGAAAAGCTCATTTAGGTTACATTTTTCCACTTAATTTTATTGGTCATCATTGAAAAACTGCATTTGCATCCTAGACCTAGGCCATACATCATAGAAAGCATAAAAATCAACCAAAAAAATTTGAAATTTCTAAAAAAAATCCCTACTGGGACTCATTCACCACCTTAGGCGAATCAATGATAGTACAAAATTTGCATTGTTGTTTACATAATTTCACTTCAAGTTTTTAAGCTTTTGTTTTCTTCTGTTACTTTTTTGTTTCAATTCAGTTGCTTTTTGTTACATTCAAGTTATTAGAATAACATTATTTACATTCATGACAATTATGTATAGCATTGGATTTTCACAATTTTCATTTTTAGAATTATTTCCTAGTTCACTTAGATTAGATTCATTAGAAAATTAAAAAAATTGAAAACATCAAAAGAAAAAATTCAAAAAATTCTTAAATATAGAAAAATCATATCAGGGTTAAGCCACAATAGTGGTTTACAATTATAAGGAGGAAGGAATTTTCATTTTTTTTGTTTTCACTATATCAAGGGGTTCATTCGGACTAAGAGGTTCAAACGAACCCTCTTAGAGGTTCGAGCGAATCTATGGGTTTGGTTGAACCTCCTATTCGACTGAACCCCTCAACGGACATACAAAAAAAAAATATTGCATTGGGTTTGATCAAATGGGGGTTCAACCAAAACTGTTGAATTAGGGAATTTAAAAAAAAAAGCTTGTCACTATCCCACACACTGGTCACATTCTTTTTCTGTTGCGGCGAATGGTGAACTTGAACAGTGAACAAGGATGGAAAACCCAGGTGAAAAATGTGTGTGAGCTTGAAATCCATAGTTCATCAACCTTCAACCTTGACCTCCATAGCGAGCAGTAGGTTGGTAAACTTGAAATTGTGTTTCAAACTAGATTTGTTTGAAAAAAATTTAAACCCTAAATGTAAAATGTGAAACGTGAAATTTTTGAAATTTACAGTAGATTTGAAATTAAGTTTTTTGAAATTGAAATTGCATTTGCTTGAAAGTTTGTAAATCCTTTTCAACAAATTTAATTTCTATTATGCTTTGATGAATGTTCATACCCTATTTCAAAGCTCCAATTTTGGCACGGGTAGGGAGTGTTGAATTTGGCTTAGTTGGTAATTCCATTTGCTTTAAATATTTTACAAACCCATTTTAAAAATGTCAAACAATTAATGTGCCTTGTCTATGCTTCCACATTTTGCATACATTTCTACCAGTGCACCTACCAATTGCATTTTCTTGAATGTTTCTAAAGCCTTACCTATTAATAGATTTATTTGAGGCTTATATCAAATAGTTCATGTGCCTTCCACATTTTGCATACATGTCTACCAGGGCACTTGCAATTGCAACTACAACATCTAGTAAAATTCCCCCTTGATGATTTGATTAATGTTCATACCTTGTCCAAAGCTCCCATTTTTGTACAAGTAGAGGGAAGGTTGTGGAATTTGAATTTACAGCTACCAATTGCATTTGCTTGAAAGTTTCTAAAGCCTTTTCAACAAACCCATTTGCTGCATAGAGTTGTCTTCATCACCATGTTTGATAAAATATAATGAAATTAAGATATTAGTAATCATTGATGCTTATTACATTGTAGAATTCTAAAATTTTGATGTATCCTTGAACTTATAAAATTCAAATATTTTATTCTTGTAATAAAATTTTCATAATGTTTGTACATACAATAGGAAACTTGGTAACATTGAAGAAAATCATTGAAACTTGCAATGTTATAAGGAAATTTGACTTGATCCCTTCTTGTGCATAGTCAAGCCTCATTGATCAATTCCTTGATTTTGATAACATTTAGAAGACAACAAGTAGCAAATGTGATTGGGATTATACGTATGTAATTATGCTTAGTGTTTGAAATCTAAGATTTTGTGTAATGGTGTAATGCATTGTCCATGTTAAAGAGACCTAGTGTAAGAAAGTTAGGGTAACTTTAAGATTTTTTTGATACAAGGGTTGGTGTAGTTGATGTGACTAATGCAAGAGATTGTGTAGTGATAATTGACTAATTATTTGTAAAAGAAAGACAAAGTTGGGTTTTCTTAAAAATGGATCAAATTTATAGATATATTGAGGATATAGATGACCTAGGGTGATGTCCTTTTACACATGTCCTAGGGAATAATTTGAAAGTTTTGGCATAGAAATTGATGGGTAAGACAAGTTGGAACTCAAAATTTTGGAAAATCCTCACCTATGAATTTGAACTGGGTCAAGGCACTTGCATTTTTGAATCTAGCAAAGAAAATTTAATGTTCTAAAAGCTTGAATTATTTTTAGCAAGGATAACATGATATTTTTTAAGTACAAGCTTAAGTTTAAATCTTGCAAGAAAGCTAAATTGAAATCAAAATTATATGTTTGAGGGTATGCATATAAGACACCCATACAAAATAAGACAAAAGAAAGAGAAAAAATGTAAAGAATGCACTTGTAACCTATACTTTAGAGCATTAAAATTTTGAAATTAAACATAAAGAATAATAGGATTTATAAATTAAATGCATGTCAAGGCTAAATTATATAATATCAAAAAAGACTATTTTAAAGTTTAAATTTATATTTTAATTTTAGGGTAAATACTTTTGGTTGAATTTATGAATTAGAAATAGAAATTTTGAAAGGGACTCACCCTTTTACAAAGACCAATAAAGAGACAATAAAGAGACAAAAAAGGATCAATCATATTGGCATGGAACAAAAACAAGAAAAATATAGTTGTAAGTTAGAAAAATAACATCCAATTAGAAATACTCCACCAATAGTGGCAATGTATCTAATAAAGAGGGTCATTTTCTGAAAAACATTAGTAGATCTATCATTTCACAACAACTTGAATCCAAAATTCTTCAAGGAACTATATCTTATTGTCAACCTTATCCTTTTCCATGAATGAACCTAGTTCCTTTCTAATGGAGTTTCCAAACTTGAGACCAAAGGGAATAAAGGGTTCCTATAATCTTCTGAACTTGAACCTTAGATTCATATTTTTAAATTATTAGAAGGAATACGAAGAGGTGAATGTTTCAATTCAAGAGAATGGTAGAGGCAATGAACTCCAACTAATCCATCTCTAACACATGATTCTTGTCTCTACCAATCTCCTCTAAATTTCTCTTGAAAAGACCTTCTAAATTAGTCATGTCTACAAGAGGACCAACCACCCCTCGATTATGCCCAAAGGGAGCTTCAACCAAATCCTAAGGTAAACAAGGCTCCATCTCATCCTTATGCATTTTGTTCAACCTTGCCTTCCTCTAAAATTCCTACACCTATAAAATACATAGCTAGACACATGACAATCCAGTGAAAACACAAGAAAATCCTATAGCATGGCATGTTGAACCCAAATAACCAAATTCAAAAATAATTTAATCTATAAGTATAAATAGTTTGATGGTAGAAACTTTATATATATAAAAATATGATAAATGTGTGATTATTTTTCTTTCCAATCTATAAATTTTTGATGTGCTTGGATATATAATTGAGATGATTCACTCATAATGTAATGATAAAAATTTAGTATGTATCAAAGAAATATTTCTAAGACATCAAGCTACCATTCTACATAACTCTCATGGAAATAAGAATATTATTTTATTTTAACTAAAGAAATTGTGTGTACTCTAGATCTTGAATTACTAATTAATTTTGAATTATATACTTATAATTTAAAATAAAAGCATCCTTTGTAACATGGAATAGATAGGTTAATTAATGAAATAAAATATGTTTTTATATTAAGAAAAATTTACAAATATATGGAACTCATACATTGAGAAATTGACTAAGACAACTCTATATGAGAATTAAGATGAGAATAATTTATATACGTTCTTTCAATAATTAACATTAGAAATTAATACTTGGCTCATATTGTATAATCACACTAGAAACCAACAATGGAAGATTGAGAGTCTTAACTAAGAATCCCACCTTATAGATAACATTCATACTAGAAGCCAACAACTAAAGACCAAATTTCATAAATAAAGTTCATGTGTTATATATCATTCCTTTGAGGGGTCCACAAGTACTATGAGCCTTTTGAAATCCTTCTCCATCTAAATGCATCCATTCCAAGACCATTGGGAGGTGGGTAGATCCCAAGTTCCATAATTTCTTGTAGGAATTTAATCAAGAGTAGGACATTGTGACTTTGGCATGTAAATTTAAATCTAAATGCGCATTCAAAAAATACAAATTCATAACTAAATTTAATTCAAAAAGTGGGCCATCTATGGCCTTCTATAAACTTCTTGAAGATGTCATTCCCATAAATGATAAATTAAAAGTTAAGTTATGACCTTCACCAAAATGACATGAAATTATCTTTCTAAGATGTCATATTTGCATAAATCCCTCAAAGAAATTTTTTAACTAATTTTAAACACTCAAACAAGTACATATATATAAATATATACTTCATTTATAAATTATTGGAATATATCAATCCATCACAATTAAATTCTTAGACATCATGCATAATATTTTTGTTGTATTCACAATGCCACCTAGGGTCTCATAAGACTTGAGTAGGTGAATACCAATATGCATATCTAATGGTGGGGTAAATGGAGGGGAATTAGTAGTAAGCTCATATATATCTATTACTTATTTTGCAATCCAATATATTGGTTGGAGAGGTTGCATTTGAATAGGAGTGAATATAAGGTCTATTAAAATATCACTCACCATCTTCTCTATTTTTAGGATTTTGGATTTTATCAAAATATCCTTTGTCAATCTCAACCAATCTATGCTTCAACTTCCAAATCATCCACACAATCCTCCCTGAAATATTCAATATGTGAAACATAATTGTGAGGAAGATACAAATAATCCTTGACATAGCTTTTTGTATCAAAGGATAATATGGTTCTGTAATTTTAAACTATTTCCAATTTTGAAATCTAAATACAATCAATAATATTTTTAATCAAATAATAATTGTAATTTTAAGGCAAACATAAATTACTTGTATATTTTTAAGGTCTCTAATTAGATTTTGCTTACTCTGGAACTTAAATTTAAAAAACAACATTAAAATCCACAAAACGGATTTCAAAGATATAATAAATTATTCAATATTATTAAAAAATTTAATTGTAATGAACATGTTATAGTAATAAATATTCAAATTTTAAATCTTTGAAAATATATAACCAAATGATCCCTAGTTTTCATCTATCATTTGTGATGAGAATGTTGAATATTATAATTTTTTAGGCAATCTTTAGGCACTAATTCACCATTGTTAAAATGATCCTTAGTTTATTCCATTTTTTTTCATGACTATAAATTTTTACAATTTCTATTAAACCAAACTCAAAATAATGGTATAGATTAAGATTCTTGTCTTTATCCTACATTTGGGTCATGTTTGATTCTAGATTTATTATCATAATTAGTTGTATAAATTGTTATTATATATTTTTTAACATATATAAAATGTATGGTTGGATTAGTGAGATATTAATAGTTCAATTATGTTATATGAAGTCAAAATTTGTTAGATTTGATTCTTAATAAATTAGTTTTAACAATTCAATTTATAGCTTTATGCAATCTATAATTTTAAATAGTTTGATGGTATCTAAACTTTATACATATAAAAATATGATAAGTGTGTGATTATTTTTCTTTCCAATCTATAATTTTTTGATGTTCTTGGATATATAATTGAGATGATTAACTCATAATTTAATGATAAAATTCATCCTCATATGGAGGATTTTATATTATCTTCCATTAAATTCATCCTCTTTATGAGATTCTTATGGAATATTGATATTCTAGTGTGAATTCTTAATTTTAGACATATCTTAACTAGATAAATTTAGGTTCAATGAAGGCAATAGAACTTTTTTTCACTTACATAATCCTATTTTGAAGTTCATTTATGTTAACAAATCCACCCAACAAGATTGAATCAGGACCAGTTCCTGGCTAAACTGACACAAATCCACCCAACTTCCTTCATGCCAGTAATCTTTAACATACGAACCAAAAGTCACTTTACATATTTACGCCCACCTATTGAATATTTCAATTTTGACACTCATAAACCTTGTTACTAATCTCATTCAAAGAGGTGGAACAACCAATCTTAGAGGGGTCCTCATCCATAGGAGAGAGAAGGGAGCCATCAATCTAGACTCTAGTACTATTCTAGAAATAGTAGAACTAGAAGCTAGAATCCTAACAATGATAGCCCAGTTGGATAATATTCATTTTTAAAGGATTGGGGAACAATTATTGGATGGGTATTATTTCCCCTTCACCACATTTTGATTAGGATTAAGAATTGAAATAATAAAATTCTCAAATTGGTATAAGAAAAAAATAAGCCCTTAGTGGAGGGGAGCTCATTTTTTCCCCATGTGCAACTTTAATAATAGATTTCTTAAATTGCACTAGTAAATGAAAAGGAAAGCTAACAAGTCACATGCATCTAAGATTATTTATAAGATAAAAGTTATAGGATAAACAAAATTTATAGTTTCCTTCTAGGATGAAATAAATAATCAAGTAGAAACATTTATATACTTGTGAGGAAATCATCTATATTTTCCTTCGTCTTGTATTTACTTTCTTTATGATACTTCAATCCCTTCATGGATAAACCATTTGTAGTAGCTCAATACCTTCCTCAATGGCTTTAAAGGTTATCCTTCTTACTTTTTAACCAAAATTTTAATAACATTCAATTTTGTGTAATTTATGTCCACTATTATCATTTTAATTCAAAATAATGTAAGAAATTTATATATTTATTTAAAAATTAAAAAATCTTAAAATAATAGTTTTAAATTAATTGAAAACATGGTTGGACCCCTCTAATTTTGTGGAACTATTTCTTAAAAGCTATTTTAGTTGAATTTTATATAATAGGCAAAGGAAGCCACATATGGCATTAAGACCTTCCTTGATGGTCTTTAAGTTAGGAAATTTTTAATTTCATTCATAGGTCTTGAGGTATTTTAAACAAAAGTTGTGTTTGGAAAAAGGTATTTGGTACAAACTCCCAAAAAATTAATGTTATATGTTTATGCTATTAACACATGAAATTTTGGGCCTTAAAATAGCCACATCATCCCCATATTTTAATACAAATGAGACATTGAGGCTTTATGTCACTTATAATAGATCTACAATTAGTTGATATAGCTCCATTTAGATCAATCCATATATCCTAATTTCTATCAAATCATAGGGTGTCAATTTCAATAATTACACAATGAAGCACATACAATTTTTCATTTGCTAGTAGAGGGAACTATCTTATTATGCCATTAAAATAAAATATAGGTCCTCAATACTTTTCATCTTTATTTTCCATCATTACATTGAACCTTATAAGGGACATCTTCATTGGTAATCATCTAATGCATAAAGACAAATAATGTCAAACAATAGCCAGGTTAATTTTATAAATAACTTAAAATAATTTATAACATGGGTAAACAGTAGAGCTAATCGCATAATCTATCATATACTTATCAATCAAATTTCATAGATCATGTCTATTATTCTAATGACTAGCTTCCAAATAAAATCATCCTTCTAAATAAATTAAATTGTTCAATTATGGTTACATGTTACCAATTTTACTTCTTGTAAAATAATATAATCAATAGACTCATTAGAAATTATATTTACAAGCTTATCATCTATCTCATTTTCTTCTCTTATGTGTGCCTTCAATAATGACTAGATTGATTTTACATGACCACCAATGTTAAGTAATGATGCTTTGTGTGCAATCTAGTAATTTAAATTTTAGAACTATTTTAGATTATGTTTTAAATTGAAATTTTAGAATTGTTTTAGATTATGTTTTGTGTGCAATTTAATAATTTGAATGTTTTGAAATTATTAAAAACTATGATAGATGTTGAATGTTTTTTTTTTTAATGATATGAAAATATTATTGATGAGTAGATGAATCATTACAATTGTTTTAGATTTGTATTCCCTTTATCTAGATATATTATTTACCAATGTCTCATTGCTCTTTTAGGTGTCCATACATATATATAACATGGAAAATGCAGATCATGTTCCACTTCTAGATTCTTTGTTTGCAAATACCACTATTGAGATGAAAAATTTGAGAAAATCATTAGCACAGGGTGCAAACCCAGGGATATATTTTGAACCATGCATGTCACTATTACATAGTTTAGAAAAACTAAGAGATGAACTTGAGAGGACTAGTGCATTTTCCCCAAATAGAGTAGCTGCTATTTTTTCCCACATGTGGGAATAAGTACATGGTGATGTTCCCCTTAAACAAATACATGATAGTGTGACCAAAGAAATGATAAAAACCACTTTTTTTCCTTTTTATCAAAATGTACGTAAGGTTAGGGATATCGGGTCACTAGATGTGTTGATCATGCTATGGTTGAATTGATCTACCCACAATTTCTCACAACACATGGTCAATACCCAAACAATGACCAGATTCCATTATATTTTGTTCAGTAGTTGTATATTGAGGTCCATTTTTGCCTCAAAGTCAACTACCTAGACATTCCACCATATGCTAGTCAGGGGCATGGTAGGATTTCTGATAGGCCCACATATTGTTGAGTAGAAAGATCAACCCTGGTGTTTAGGGAATTGGTTAGCAAGAGGTCTCCTGCTCTCACCCTAGCTCTAGCCCCCATAGCAGATGAGATTGTTGTTGCTTCCCAAAAGGAAGCAATTGACACTGTAGGTGACATTGCAACTGCCACCAGTAGGATATCTGATGATCATGTAGGTTAGTATTTGATATCCAGGTGTTCCAAATCCATGCCATTTTTAGCATAGTGGACCACCATGGATCCTTTTACAGTGGTCAACATCCCTACTCCCACACAGCTTGATGCACTTACAAGAGATATGGCATGCATGACTCTGCATTGTTTGGCTGAGGACCTGTTGGAGGCATATGCCCACATTGCATCAGACTATGGGATTAGTATAGATCATTTCAAAGATCATTTGGCACATGGATTTCATTAAGCTCCAGGATCCCATCACTCTCAGCCGAGCACTAGTGTACATTAGGGTCCACCTACAGTTTGTTTGGAAGCTACATAGACTATGGGTTTTACTAATATGTTGATTGGCTTTGGTTCATCATCGTCGATGCCATCTCACCTTCACAGTCCTCTACATTCATCATTTATGGCACAACATGGGATAGATCAAATGGATGTAGATGTTGATTCTTCGCTTGACCGTTTGGAGCATATGGTGGAGGTGACTATTTTAGAGGACTTAGGTCATCCAATATCATATGATGTGCATGTATGTGTGCATGTGCATGTTTCAATTCTTTTTTAATTATTTTTAAATTTTTGTTTTAACTATATATTCATGTAAGTTGATATATCTGTAAATATATTGTTACAAGTGGACATACCTCATGTCACTCCTATCCTTGGTCCAAATCATGTACATGATCGACATGACTCTATGGATGAATATGCTGCCAGTGGACATGTGAGTTTTAATTTTTTACATATACATGTGTATATGTACATGCAATATGTATGCATAAATCTAGATAGATATTTTAAAATACAAGTTCATTTAAAAATAACTTTCATAAAATTTATTTAATATAAATTATATGTATTTAACACATTTTGTACACAATTTTATTTGCAGGGCTCGGCACATCCATCAGAGCAGGACCGTTCTCATCCAAATGGTCGTTTGACTAGGAGTCGACATTCATATTAGGCCCTAGACATTAGATTTATGATCTTTACTACATGTATTTTCTTATATGATGATCTTTAGTATTCGAGATTTGATGATCTCTAACTTACATTTGCTTATTTGTTGATTTTTAGTATTCGACATTTGATGATCTCTAATTTCCATTTGCTTATATGATATTTCCATACATTTTATTATATGATATATACATAAATTTTCCTCTTTGCTTATAACATGTCTTATGTTTATACATTGAATCTCTTTACATGTATGTACATGTGTTTTCTTATGGTTACATGTTTACATGATATATGTATGCATTTGCTTTAACTATTCAATATACATACATGTTTTCTTATTTGATGATCTCTTACAACTTACATTTCCTTATGTGATATACATTTGATCTCTACTAGAATTTTAGGAAATCAATGCCACTTTATAATTAAGTTCATTCATGTTGATCACAATAAATATTTTTTAAAATTGACTTAAGCAACATGAACCATTGAGTTGAGAACAAAATATAATATTTTTGACAAGTAACTTGAAATTCAATTCAAATATTATTAAGAAAATTCAATTCAAATTATACCTCTATTATACATTTTTGACAAGTAACAAAATTCTAAAATTACTAGATATGTTGTGCATACCTATGCATTATATAACAACAAACTCCACAATGAAATGTCTTGTTTGTTTACCACTTGATTCATTTAAACTAGGATCTGGTTATTCCATGTACAATAGAATAATTTTTTTCCTATCCCATATGCATATAAATAGAAGCTTATTTTTCATTATTCTAGATATCAAATTGCAAGATTAATTCGCATTTATATCACTTGGAGCATAGATTTTGGAGAAGATTTTTTTGCACATTTATCAAGGAGGAAAATATTGGAGAGACAACTTTTCATTTTTATCAATCAAGGAAAATTTGGAGGAGAATTTAACTAAGTTGGTAGAGGACTTGTTTTGAGTCATCTTTAAGTTGAAGAATAAAATGGGACAACAAAGAAAAATAAAAAATGTGTCTCAACGAAAATTGTCAAAAGAAGAAGAACAAAAGAGGCATGAACAAAACTTGGAAAATTATCATAGAAAGAAACAAGGTACATGCTTGTTTCTTCTCTCTCTCTCTCAAGTGTGTGTTTAGGAATTTTATTAACATCTAATTTTTTTTTTCTTATAAATATATTTCCAATAGTCATCTTGCATAGGCAATCCCTAAATTCTTTATCATCTATTTCCAATTGATTTTGCTCCATAGAAATTTTAAGTTCAAGAATCTTTGATTTCATTTGTTTAAACTCTACTTAGACAACTCATAGTCTCTCAATTTCTTTGCTTGCATGTGATTTAAAACAAGTAGGAATTTCTCAATTTGGAGTCGAACCAAATCTAGATATTGGATCAAACGAATCCACTGAAGAACACATGGACCTTGAAGTTAGAGAGGAGACCCAAGTTCAAACAATGCTTGTTGGAGAGGGGTCGAGATCACTTCCTTCTACTGGTATGGATGAGCATATAAAATTAGCAGAAACTTCTCTCACTTATAGCATTATGTCTTATCACTTTGTTTGCTTGCATACATAAACTTCACTTATATACCATCATCTCTCACTTTTGTTTGCAAAATATTTTGTGACATGTAGGAAGGGCTCAACAAGCAGGAAGTTCTCATGCTCAAGTCGAGCCAAATCTATACATTGGATCAAATGAATCCACTCAAGAACACATGGTCCTTGAAGATAGGGAGGAGGCCCAAGCTCAAATAATTCATGTTGGAGAGGGGTCAGGATCACTTCCTCCTACTGGTATGGATGAGCATATAAAACTAGCTCAAAAGGTGAGGAAACAAATTTCTCATAGAAATTTAGATCATTTACTTGAAATGGATATGGAGAAATTGAAATGTTATGCCAACCAACCTTATAATAAGAGAAAGAGGTCAATGACTAAATCTTTAAATGGAATAATCAATCATCATTTAAATCATCTTGATACACTTGAAAAAACCCAATTGTTATCATGTTTACTTCTTCATGATGAGATCAAAGATTCATTACAATTGTTGGGTGTACATTTGACATCAAATAAGAAGAAACACATGGGATTACAAAAGGATATTGTTCAAAATGTTAAAAAGGGTTTAGATTCCATTGGGAAAGGATCTCAATTAGTGGATAAGGCCACTACAAGGAGGGTGATGTTGACATCTATTGTACATCACGATATATCAAGGAAAAGAAAAATTTCTATACTTTCAACTGAAATTGGTTATAGTAGAACCACATTAATAAAATATGAGAAAAAGAGAAAGTTTTTGGATGAGAGTTTAGAAGGAAATTGGGAAATTGTGTGTAGAGCTCCCCATTCTAATAGGATTGAAGATGTTGTTAGGAACTTGGTCTTAGGTTTTTGGCATGATCAGACCCATCCATCATCAAATACTAGAGATGTTATGAGAGACAGGATTGGACCTGGTATTTATGAAAATCATATCAAACATTGGCTAGAAATAACACAATTTGAGATGTATATGAACTTTTGTAATGCATATCCTCATATAAATATTGAGAAAACAATGTTTCAAAGGTTAAATCCATATTATGTGAAGATAAACAAGTTTTTTGAAACTTGTTGTTGCCATTGTCATATTGAATTTGATCTCTGCTATCAGGTGTTTTGAAAGATGAGAGAAGAAAGATGTGGGTTTCAAAATGCACCTCCTAAATAGGAAATTTTGTTCATAAATTCTATATTATGTGATCATGAAAATGGACCTCAAATAAACTACATAAAAGGAATTTGTGAGACATGTGGAAATTTGGCTAAATTTCCTTCAATAATTGAGGATACTGACCTCACAAAGACATTAAATTGCAAGAGGTAAGTATTGTTTTTAGAGATTTTATTTGTTTCAATTTGATTAGATTGTTATTTGAATTCTCTTTAATGTAATGTTTCATTGATTGTGTGGTTTATTACTTATTCACATATTTTACTCACACAGGTACAAGTATGTAAAGTTTCAAACAAATTTTGAGAAAGAATCCACAAGGTTGAACTATGTAGAAGAGGAGATTCCCATTGGAAAATTTATGGAAGAATTTTGAAAATTGATATGACCATACATACAACATTCATTTTTTTCTAAGTGGCAAGCACAACAATTCCAAACATTAAGAGATACTTTCCCACACGGAACAATTCTATCAGTAGTTGACTTTGAAAAAAAATACTCCTTTGTACATCAAAAGGAGATTGAATCAAAGTATTACTTTTTAAAGCAGATCACTATTATGGTTCAAGTGTGTTATCGACATGCACAATCAGAATTGGATGGTGTTGAGAGTATAGATGAAGAATGAGCCATTAAGAAATAATATCACTTTTATAGTAGTGATGATAAAGAGCATGACACGCTTTTTGTCCAACATTTCTTTACAATATTTTTTGAGAATTTGAGAAGCAGGGGTGTAAAATTTGAAAATCATTTTGTATGGTCAGATGGATGTGCAACACAATTCAAATCTTCATGGCCATTCTATGCACTTTGTAGATATCATAAAATCTACAAAATACCACATGTTTGGAGTTTTTTTTAGAGTGGGCATGGAAAGGGTGAGCATGATGGAGCAAGAGCTTGCATCAAATGAGCTTTAAGAAAGCATTAGATGAGTTATCTAGAAGATCGTATAGACAATGCACATGATGTTGTTGAATGGTGTAAGAAACACTTTGCATCATATGTGGTCAGCACATCTTCAAGAACAAATTGACACATTCCACGTAGAGTGTTTTTGGAGATATCGGGTATGTATAAATTACATTAAATCAAAAATTTATATATATATATATATATATATATATATACATATTTGTTCACATAAGTTTTTTGTTGTACATGTATCTAGGTGTGGATAGAAGATCGATGCATGGATGCAAGAGGGTAGAAAAACAAGATCTTTGCATTGTGTTAGGAGTTCAGATAGTCACCATGGATGGACATTATACACAAGGGATTACTCTTGTTTTTGCACTGAGTGCATTGCAAGAAACTTTGATTATGCATGTAACAATCAAGAACTTGGATATGTTGGTAAATGGGATACAGTTCCACTAGTTGTTTCAGAAACATATGATGAAAATGAGGAAGAAAGATTTTAAGACATTCCTTTGATTTCAATTGATTATGACCATATTTTAGGATTGGCTAGAAAAGTGTTGGAAATATATGCCTCAATCCCACAAGCTAAAACTTTAAAGAGAGCAAGTTCATTGTGACTTTACTATTGTCTGGCTGACTGGTAGCTTTGGAACCTTGTGGTTTTCACTGGTCGTTGTGACTTTGTTTTTGTCTTGTCAACTGGTGATATCGCTGTGACCTATTATGTTCGGTGTGAAATTTTCTCGAATGGAGACCTCTGGCCGACAGAATGCTCTTATCGGGTGCCTAGTGTATGTCGGGGAGACCTATATAAACTGGAGTCATCGGTGTAACCCATTTTCTTCGATATGAATTCTTAGCGATGGAGGGTTGTTTCACCAATACGTATTCTCCTGGAGCTGTCGGGGTGACTTGAACACTTGGGATGATGTCTCGGCGACAATAGGAAGTCTTGCCAATATCGGCATGACCTTTGGTCTATCTGGCTGATGTGGAAATTGGTATGACTTGCTCCTATCGGCATGAAGTCTTGGCGACCGGGAGATGTCTCGCTGATTGGAGTCATCGGGATAACATAAGGGTTCGGTAGGAACTCTTGGCGACTAGGAGATGTCTGGCCGATGGTTTGATTCCTAGCAGATGTTAGAGAGACTCTGGGCAACAAGCAGTGTTGGGGAGACCCTTGGCTAAAAGACTTTCTTCGGTGTGATGTCTCATTGATAGCGGTAAGTCTGGCCGACAAAGCTACATGTGATCAGGTGTGTTCGGTGAGACTCCTAGTGAATGGAGTCATCAGAGAAACACAAGGGCTTCGGTATGAAGTCTTAGCGAATGTGGATGTCTGGCTGACATAAGACTTTGGGGTAACGTGGAAGCCTCGATAAGAATTCTTGCCGATGGTTGAGTGTCTTGCCAATAGCTTGTGGTCTCGGTGTAACTTGTGACTTCGATAAGAACTCTCAGCGAAAGCGATAAGTCTTGCCAACTATTTGGTGCTCAGTATGACTATTGAACATCGGTGTGAACTCCTAGCAAACTCATTTGTCTTCCCCATGGGAATCCCGATGTCAGTATGACTCTTGGCGACTACTCGGTGTTCGGTATAACATAAAGGCTTGGTATGATCTCTCAGCGAAGGACGATAGTCTTGCCGACTGTTGAATACCTTTTGAATATCGGTGTGATGTCTCATCGAATGGTGATTGTCTTGCCGATGAGAAGGAACTTCGGTATGATGTTGCGACAAATAGAAATAGTCTCGTCGATGGGTTTGCTGAGGTCAATGTGACTTGTTAACTCATTATGATCTCTTGCCGATAGTGAAGACTCTTGGCAATAATGATGATCTGGTCTTGTGGCATCGGGGAGACACGGTTAGTGTCTCACCGACATGTGACACAAGTTGATTGTTGCTGACCGAGTGAAGACTATCCTACATGGTATGACTTGGACCTATCAAAGATAGCAACATGTGAACCATTTTTCTATGAGACTGTTGCAACCATTTCTGTGTGGAAGGCTAACAGTGTGTTTGGAAACTCTACATGAAGAAATGGAAACATCTACGATGATAACGATGCTGAGCTAGAGATTGTTGTTTGACAGTTATGATCTTGAACTGATTCACAAAGCCGAATGAGAACAAATGCATATATAATATGCATTGGACGTTCTGTATTAGCATGCAAGGGTGAATGAGAGTAGAGAGAGAAACGATAGAGAGAAGCCTGAGTGGCTGGCTGAAAGGCTAAAGGCCATGAGGCCAAAGCAAAAGAGGAGAGAAGTAGGGTTCTACTGGAATCTCTCCTGATCATGAATCATGATTGATCTCTCTCGTGTTGACCTACACTGCATTGTAACAGTGCAAAGGTTGTATGGTCTGATGGTTTGATATGTTGCTACCAGTTGTATCTAGAATGAACAAGGTGTAATCTCTGAGAAGGCTATGAGCCTAAATTGTATTGTAACCTTTAGTTGCTGAATAATACAATGGCTCGATCTTTTGAGTGTGGGGTTTTTTACCCAAAAAGGGTTTTCCCCACGTAAATCTTTGTGTTATGTATTCTATCTTATCTTTCATCTATATTGGTTCTATTTTTAGAATCTAGCTTGCTGTTGAATTTACATGTGCTTCTCTCAGAAGGATTAATGTGGGAATTAAACTGTGTCTGTTTCCGTTTTAGGACATAGTAGTACATGTCTTTGAGGCAACCTAATCAAAAATAAAGTTACCGAAGGAACTACTGTTCTTGGAGGTTTCTTTGAGATGCCCTTCCTATTATTTCCTTACAAGTGGTATCAGAGCCTTGTTGTTGGTTCTGGGTATTTCTCCTGTGAAGATTTCTTAGCTTGATAGGCTGGAAGAGATCTGGAGGAATGGACCAATGTATTGATCCTTTGGTGAGTAGAAGTCTTGTGGTATTCTGAGACAATATGCAACTTGAAGGATGGTCAAGATGGAAAAGGGAGTTGATCATGTTGTGATCTATGTCTCCTAGTTGGTAGTTGTATAACCTTGGAGTATGAGGTGGATTTCTTTTCTCTATGGCTGTGTAGCAGTAAAGCTTTCATATTGGGTGTTTGTGTGACAGGCTCCTTGATGATATGGAGAAGCCTAGGTTGTTTCTTGGCCATGGAAGAGAGTGCTTATGCTAGGTGGTGTTTCCTGGTGTTGGAAGGCACTATTTCCTATTAAGATGATTTGCAAGCTTGTGAAATAGCCTTTCTCTTCTTCTCAGATGCATGTACATGTTGGTGGTTTTAGGGTTGGCCTGAAAGAGGCTTGGATTTTCCTGAACTATTGTTTTCCTTCTAAGGATGATTTTGTACATGCATGGCTCTGTGGTTTTGTAGGTTTTACATGATTAAGCAAAACTTGTGGTCATGTGGTGTTGTTGTTAAGCTATTTTCTAGACTCTAGTGTCTTGGGGTGTTGCTAGATGAGATAGTTGCAGTTCTGCATGCATGCTTTGTGCATGGTTTGAGGAGGTGTGATTTCTTCTCTACATGGGAGTGTTGGTAAGTGATTTTTCACTCAAAAATTTTGTGGTGGTGCTTGTGGGTTCCTTGATTATGGTGCTCATTGTGGACATGATTGGAAAATTAGATTTTGCATAATCTAGTGTTTGAGTCATGTTGTCTACGTGGTTATTCTCTTTGATATCTCAGTGTTGCAGTTTCCAATGCGATGATGGGTTTGCATGTTCAATGTTTGTGATCTATGAGTTACGCGGTTGGTGGATTAGCTACCCATTGGCTAAAATGAGATAACTTGGATGTGGACTGTCTTTATCCACGAGGTTGATTCATTGCTGGTGCAGACTTGTTAGCTGGCCTTGTCGTTGGTCACTTGTGCATTGGTGTGATTGTTTTGAGATGAGAGGATGGATACTATTGAGTACCTGAATAGTCAGTAATGGGAACTTGAAGCAGGTGGTCATGATGCTTGGAGATCTCGGATGTCATGTTTCAGTGGGAGCTCTAGCAATGACTATGGATTCATCACATGGTGATGAATTGTCTTCTTTGGTGTTACAAAGGTTTCTAGGGAGAGCCTTTAGATCATGTTGCTGCAGAAGGGTTCTTTCGCATTTGCATGGACATTATTTGAAGATGTACAACATCTTGGAACCATGGAGGATGCTTGGAGTCTTTGGTTGAGGTGTTGGTGGTGCTTGACAGGTGATATTGGTTTTGAGTCTATTTGTTGTATGTCATGGTATACTCCTGGTGCACTGGAGTTCTTGGCATTGCGAATTGTACTTAAGACAATGGAAAAGTCACTTGAAGCATGGTATCTCCTAAGGAGATGTGTAAATCATGGTGTCATGATAAATTCCTGATTCAGCTAATTGGAGCTTTGACAGTGGTCTAAAAGTCCGAGAAGGCTACACCTTGGTTGAATGTGAAATTCAACAGAGACCAATGAGGAGATTGCTCTTTGATTAGTCACGGTGGCTTGAATATCTTGAAGGAGCATTCTTGTTCCCACTCTTGGTCAGCTCAGCAATTTATCTGAGAGGTATTTGGCCCTTTATATCTTTTAGATGAGTTTTATGTTCACTTTCATGATATGAGTCTTGAATTGTTTTTTAATGGTTATGAAGGATTCATAGTGGAAGTTGTATAGTTTCTTTTATCTCCTTGAGTTTTTGTGTTTATTTACTGATGAGAATTGGTAGGAGATGATGTATGGGCTGATTTCCTGAAATAGGAAATGATTTAGTTTGATCTTCTTTAAAGAGGCCTATATTCATGTTGGTTTGATCTTGGTGATTGAACGATTGGATGTTGTTAAGGCTTTTTCTTTTGGGATGTGAAGATCATTCTTGACACAGTTGGTTTTTAGAAGTGTATGTAAGAGGATGTTCTATAGGAAGATGATGTGCAGAGTTTCTCTCTATGACCGTGATGGTTTGTGGTGAGAGAAATGTTTCTTGTAGTAGTTTGTTGCAGGTTGTGCATATCATTGTGGATATTTCCTTGGTACTACATGGTTGCATCTTCTATGTGTTGTAATTGGTAGACTTGCGATGCCTTTGATCTTTCAGATCTGGATTACTCAGGTAGTGGGAGTTCCTGTATGTGTCTTGTCTTCTTCAACTGGTTGGAACTTGGAGCTTGAATTTGCCGTTAATGAGTTGGTTATGGTCTGGCATGAGTTTACTAATGTTGATACCTTATGAGGTATGTCAGATTGGATGGAATAGCATGAGCTATGGGTGCTAGTTTCAGTCGCGTGGGTTTATCAGTTGGATGGAAGTAGTCATTCTGATTGTTGTTCTAGTTGGTGTTTTCTATCTTGTTTCTGGAGAATGACTTCATGGTTGTGCTATGTTTGAAGCTTTGAAGTTGATATTTCTTTTGTATAGCATTTTGAGCACAGTGAAGTGGTAGCAGTATCTTGTCGATGACATCACTGGGATCTTTTTCTTGTGTTTTTTGGAATGATGCTTATTCACCATGGCATTGTATCTTTCTTCCATAGGTGGCATGTTGGAAGATGATAGGATTGTTGCCAGAATGGTGGACATCTTGAATGTTGGAGCAGAATTCTTGATGGAGCATGAGAGCATGTTTGAGGTCTATGTGGTTTCCTGGAAGGATGTGATTGGTTGCTTTGTTGGATGGTGAGTTGTAGTTGGATGCCTGGTCTTTGTTGTAGATTATCTAATGGACTGTTATCTGTGGAAGCTTGGTGGTTGGGTGTCTTGAGTGTTGCGGGGTCTAAACTCGTGGAGCTAGTGTGATCTTGTTTCTGGTTGCTTTGGAGGTGCCTATGTGATCTTTGTCAAGTGGGGGATTGTTGGAAATATATGCCTCAATCCCACAAGCTGAAATCTCAAAGAGAGCAAGGTCATTGTGACTTTACTATTGTCTGGCTGACTGGCAACTTTGGAACCTTGTGGTTTGCACTGGTCGCTATGACTTTGTTTCTATCTTGTCGACTGGTGATATCGCTGTGACCTATTGTGTTCGGTGTGAACTTTTCTCGAATGGAGACCTCTGGCCAACAAAATGCTCTTATCAAGTGCCTAGCATATGTCAGGGAGACCTATAGTGACTGGAGTCGTCAATGTAACCCATTTTCTTCGATATGAAGTCTTAGCGATGGAGGGTTGTTTCATCGATACATATTCTCCTAGAGTCGTTGGGGTGACTTGAACACTTAGGATGATGTCTCGGTGACGATAGGAAGTCTTGCCAATATCGGCATGACCTTTGGTCTATCTGGCCAATGTGGAAATCGGTATGACTTCTCCTATCCGCATGAACTCTTGGCAACCGGGAGATGTCTCGCTGATTAGATTCATCGAGATAACATAAGGGATCAGTAGGAACTCTTGGCGACTGGGAGATGTTTGGCCAATGGTTTGATTCCTAGCAGATGTTGGAGAGACTATGGGCCACAAGCGGTGTCGGGGAGACCCTTGGCTAAAAGACTTGCTTCGGTGTGATGTCTCATTGATAGCGGTAAGTCCCGGGCGACAAAGCTACATGTGATTGGGGTGTGTTCGGTGAGACTCCTAGCGAATGGAGTCATCGGAGAAACACAAAGGATTCGGTATGAAGTCTTAGCGAATGTGGATGTCTGGTTGACATAAGACTTCCAGGTAATGTGGAAGCCTCAATAAGAAACCTTGCCGATGGTTGAGTGTCTCGCCAATAGCTTGTGGTCTCGGTGTAACTTTTGACTTCGATAAGAACTCTCCGAGAAAGCGATAAGTCTTGCTGACTATTTGGTGCTCGGTATGACTGTTGAACATCGGTGTGAACTCCTAGAGAACTCATTTGTCTTGCTGATGGGAATCCTGATGTCAGTATGACTCTTGGCAACTGCTCGGTGTTTGGTATAACATAAAGGCTCGGTATGATCTCTCAATGAAGGACGATAGTCTTACCGACTATTGAATACCTTTTGAATATCGGTATGATGTCTCATCGAATGGCGATTGTCTTGCCGATGAGAAGGAACTTTGATATGATGTCTTGGCGAATAGCGATAGTCTCACTGCTGGGTTTACTGAGGTTGATGTGAATTGTGAACTCGTTATGATCTCTTGTTGATAGTGAAGACTCTTGGTGACAATGACGATCTGGTCTTGTGGCATCGGGGAGACACGGTTAGTGTCTCACCGACATGCGACACAAGTTGATCGTTGTTGACCAAGTGAAGACTATCCTACATGGTGCGACTTGGACCTATCAGAGATAGCAACATGTGAACCGTTTTGTTGTGAGACCGTTGCAACCATTTCTGTGTGGAAGGCTAATAGTGTGTTTGGAAACTCTACACGAAGAAATGGAAACATCTACAATGATAACGATGCTGAGCTAGAGATTGTTGTTTGACAATTATGATCTTGAACCGATTCACAGAGTCGAATGAGAACGAATGCATATATAATATGCATTGGACATTTTGTATTTAGCATGTAAGGGTGAATGAGAGTAGAGAGAGAAACGATAGAGAGAAGCCCGAGTGGCTAGCTGAAAGGTCGAAGGCCATGAGGCCGATGCAGAAGAGAAGAGAAGCAGGGTTCTGTTGGAATCTCTCCTGATCATGAATCATGATTGATATCTCTCATGTTGACCTACACTACATTGTAACAGTGTGAAGGTTGTATGGTCTGATGGTTTGATCTATTGCTACCAGTTGTATCCAGAATAAACAAGTTGTAATCTCTAAGAAGGCTATGAGCCTGAATTGTATTGTAACCTTCAGTTGCTGAATAATACAATGGCTTGATCTTTTGAGTGTGGGGTTTTTTACCTAAAAAGGGTTTTCCCCACATAAATCTTTGTGTTTTTTATTCTATCTTATCTTTCATCTGTATTGGTTCTATTTTTAGAATCTAGCTTGCTATTGAATTTACATGTGCTTCTCTCGAAAGGATTAATGTGGAAATTAAACTGTGTATGTTTCCGCTTTAGGACATAGTAGTACATGTCTTTGAGGCAACCTAATCGGAAATAAAGTTACCGAAGGCACTATTGTTCTTGGAGGTTTCTCTGAGATGCCCTTCCTATTATTTCCTTACGAAAAGGTACGTGTAAGTTTTCAATAGTTTAAATATTATATATATCTAGTTAATGATCTTTAGAGACATTTCTAATCTTTTTAGATTTTTTTTGTGTAAATTTGATGTACAAGAGATGTTTTTGCAATCATAGTAGAGCCTAGAAACATCAAAGGTGTTAGCTATTATTTATTGTGTTGCACAAAAGAGAGGAATAAGCTAACACAACTTGAAACAAGTGATGGAATGTCATTTCCCATAGGTGAGTTTGAATTTAAAATTTTATATACATTGTATTCACATGTGCACATTACATTATAAACATTAAATATATATTGTACAAACCTTGAGCATGAAAATGTTGCACACGTTCATATGTCTTACCTTAGGTTCATGTTTACCATGTAGGTTTTGTTGTAGTGCAAGGGACATATTTAAAACAAGTGAAAGTTGTTCAGTATGGGATTCATTTTGTTGACTATCAACCTGATAACAAGGTATATCAATATAGTCACTTAATAATTGATACCGCCCTACATCTTCATGCAATTTCACATGCATGTGGTTGAAGAAAATGGAGACCAGATAGTGATGATCATCAAAAAATTCTACATGTTATTGAAGAGCGGGTTGAACCAAAATCTTTGACTTAGATTATATCCATGGTTTTCAAGATCACTTGTAACCCTATACATGTTCAAGTGAGAACTTATAGTAACTTGTACATAGTTGTAAATCATTTTGTGTAAATTACAATTATATGTACATATTTGTTCCATGGAAAATTCTTAAGTTCAAGAATATTTGATAGCATCATCTCTCACTTTTTTGGTTGCATGTAAACCCATATATATGCTTTCAATCCTTATTTGAAACCTAGTGAAGTTTTTAAAATAATTTTGCCTAAATTACAATTATATACAACTTATATTTGTTTCATGGAATTCTTAAGTTCAAGAATCTTATATACAATTATATACAACTTATATAATTTGTTCCATCAATTGTTCCATGGGAAATTATGTAATTTTATAAAATTATTGTACACATATATAAAACATAAATCAATGCAAATAAAATAATAAACCCTAACCCTTAACCCTATAACCCTAAACCCTTGTACCCCCTACCCTCTATCTCTCTCACTCCCCCCTCTCTCTCTTGAAAGTATCTCCCTCCTACCCACTCTCCCTCTCTCTCCTCTACCCTTAACCCTTAAACCTTAAACCCTTGTACCCCCTACCCTTTATCTCTCCCACTCCCCCCTCTCTCTCTCAAGTCTCTCTCTCCTACCCCTCTCCTTCTCTCCCCTATACCCTTAACCCTTAAACCCTTAAACCCTTGTACCCCCTACCCTTTATCTCTCTTCCACTCTCCCTCTCTCTCTCTCAAGTCTCTCCCTCCTACCCCTCTCCCTCTATCCCCTCTACCCTTAACCCTTAAACCCTAAACCCTTGTACCCCATACCCTTTCTCTCTCCTCCCCTCTCTCTCAAGTATCTCCCCCCTGCCCCTCCCTCTCTCCCTCTGTAACCCTTAAACCCTTGTACCCCCCTACCCTTTGTCTCTCCCCACTCCCCCTCTCTCTCTCAATTCTCTCCCTCCCCTCTCCCCTCTCTCCCCTCTACCCCTTATAAGCCCTACCCTTATCTCTCTCCCTCCCCCCTCCTCTCAAGTCTCTCCCTACCCCCCTCTCCTCTCTCCCCTCTGCCCTCACCCTCAGCCCTAAGCCCTTGTACCCCTTTTATCTCTCTCACCTCCCCTCTCTCTCTCTCAAGTCTCTCCTCCTACCCCTCTCCCTCTTTCCCCTCTACCCTTATCCACCCTTGTACCCCTACCCTCTATCTCTCCCTCCCCTCTCTTCAAGTCTCTCCTCCTACCCCTCTCTCCCTCTCTCTCTCTCCTCTCCCTTAACCCTTAAACCTAGTACCCCTCTACCTTTATTTCTCTCACTCCCCCCTCTCTCTCAAGTCTCTCCTCCAGCCCCTCTCCTTTCTCCCTCTACCCTTAACCCTTAAACCCTAAACCCTTGTATCCCCCTACCTTTATCTCTCTCCCTCTCCCTCTCTCTCTTAAGTCTCTCCCTCCTACCCCCGCACTCCCTTTCTCTCCCACTCCCTCCATATCTCTCTCAAGTCAATGATATGGACCTTCTGTAAAATTTTCCAGCCATACCTACCATTCTCTCCGACTAAAAAAATCCATGCAGGCCCATTAAAAAAACATAAGAATAGTTAAAGAATACCCATAAGCACAAAGCTAACGAATCTTCAGCTTCATTGCTCAAGTGATTTAAGGCATCAGAATAAAATAACCTTCTGGGTCTCTAAATATTATATAGTATATGATATGAAGCAATTTCATCATTGTGGGAAAATCACTGCACTAAAAATATTTCTAGAGAAAATAAAATCTAGAAGGTTCATAGGGTTGTAAATACATTAGAATCATAATAGGAACATCTAAAAAAGGAGTGACTCATAATCCTTTTAACGACAGTTTAAATTTTGAGAATACAAAAATTTGGAATATGCATCATCAAATTATTTAGGTTGTGCAAATGGACCTCATCTTTCAACCGAATATTCTCAATACACAATTGTTGCTCTTGAAGACTGACTTCTACAATAACAGCAAGTGCTCCATAGTTAGTGCATATGGGATTTCTCATGGCTTCTTTAATTGCCATGTTCTCCAAGCAAAGCTTCTCATTATCCTACTTGAGGAGAGTGTTTTCATGACACTCATGTTGAACCTAAAAATCCAAGATTTGGAAAGCCATGATTAGAAAAAATTAAGTAATAAATCATGAAACCCTAAAATTCATCAATTTTGCAAGATTACTATAAATTTTTGGTCATTTTATTAATCCCCAGACATACTTTCATCTAGGTTCACTGATTCTGGAACCAAAACTTAATCTAGCATGGTGCAAGCCCCAATTGCTTACTCATAAACTACCTTTTCTTCTCATCTGTGTGAGGGCACTTTTGAAAAGCCTGTAGCAAACCCAAAATAGTAGTAAAGTCATAAATAGTTCAATTCTCAACAAATGAAAAGTATTGAATTGTTTAGTGAAAAAGGGGCATATGCTTCCATCTCTTGAATCTGCTAAGGAGTATGCATGTGATAACACTTCTTTTTGGGATGGTTATCTTCTTTCTCATCACCATATTCATTCCCTTCCATGTTGTCACTGCCTCTAGACCTACTCTCATGCTCTTCATCTCTCTGTAGATCCCAAGCTGAGACTCTCCACCGCTGCTACCAAACATGACTCCTTTTCCTTCCAAGCTACTTGTCTTTCTAATAATGCCCATCATAAATATATATTTACTTATATCTATAAACAAACAAAATTCCCCTAAGAAAATCAAATTAATATGCATTTCCACATCAATACCCATGTTTTATTATTTCCGATTGAAGAGAACACCTACCAGCATCAAGGAGAGCTTGGGTGCGAAGTTGTAGATGTTCATTCATATTAGACTTTGGGTGAGGGTAAATGAAACAAGGTTGTACCATTCTAATATTGTTAGATGAGATCTTAAAAAAACCTTTTGTTTGAATCATTTTTGGACTCAAGTAAACTACCCAACCCAAAACTCATCCCAAAATGCTTTTCAACCATTTCTAATATAGATATTTTTTAATTATATACTTTTAATATTATAATAATAATTATATACTATGATAATAATATAATTATTAAAATATATTGTAATAATAAGTATATTATCTATTATAATTTAAAAAGAATATAATTTACATTTATATTAATATTAAATATTATAAAATACAATGGGAAAAACAAAGAAATATACATTTAATAGAGGGGGTTCGACTGAAAACCTTTAGCATGTTCGACCAAACCCCCTTTAAATCTATTTTTTTATTATATTTGAAATGGGTTCGGTTGAACCCCCATTCAGCCGAACATAAGTTCAACCGAACTCCTTTATTTTCACCTCCACCCTCTTAGGCACCAAAATTGCTCAAAATTTTGCACTTCAAAGCTCGATTTGAGAATGAAAATGGAGGAATTTTTAGAAACCCAACTAGTATGAGGTTGCCCTCAAAATGAGCTATCCAATGAATATAATTTTAATATGTTTTGATTTTATTATCTATTTGTTTTTTAAGTTTTATTAAATATAGGTTTTTCACCAAAAACAAAACTCTCTATTCTACACATGTGGAAAAATAGAAGATTATCAAAAAAATTGAAACATATGAGTGCACCAGATATTGGATTCTTTGATCCAACAAAAAAAAATTAAAAATCGATACATACAATAAAAGTTATGCATTATGCGATCGCGTTATGTCTGAATTGTAATTAGTTTGACTTTGAAACTTGATTAAAGAAAAAATATTCAATAAAAAACTATCTAACCAAGTGGAAGCACTAGATATCGAAGTTACAAATCTAAATTTGAAAGAATAAGAATTGTATCCTTCAAGGAGAAAAATTTATGCGTTATATGGTGTGTGTCACTTTTTAAAAATGTTGTTTTTTGAAAAAAACCAGTTTGCTTGGGAGATGGAAAAAGAAGTGCAATCTGATTGCAAAAATTTTGAAAAAAATATTTTAGAATCTATAAACAAAATTTCACGAGACTCTAGTTTGTATCATCTTTAAATTCCTCATGATTTAACCGCTATAGGTGCCCAAATGTGAAGATTTAGTTAAGAAAAAAATTAGTGTCCAGTTTGGCCAAAAATTGTAAACCACTATTGTGGGATCACCCATCATCCAAGCCTTTTAGGAGTGATGACATAGACATGTTAGATGAAGCCCTTGAGGACTTCCTCTCACTAAGATCATCCACTAAGGCTTGTCATGGAAAACCCAAACCACGCAAAGTTAACTTAACCCTCAAGCCTTTTAGTAGTGATGAATTTGGTATGTTAGATGAAGCCCTTGAGGAATTCATTTCACAAATCCCATCCACTAAGGCTTTTTATGAGAAATAAAAAACACAAGAAGTTAATTTGATTCAACCTCAACTCATCCTATACCCACCTTCACATAAAACACAACCTAAAACCAAGCCTTAGTTTACCCTTTATCCACCTAAGACTAGTGTATTGCAGCAACTAGGTCATAATACGGTTGCTCATACATGCAACAATAGAAATAATCCACAACCACAACAAAAAATCCTCACACTCATACCTTTACATAATCCTATTTTTCCTAGTGTGGCCCCTCATTTAACTTCACATAGTGGAAAGGAGTATAATGTCTTTGAACAACTTAAGAATACCCTTGCAAAAATATCCCTATGGGACTTAATTCAGAATTCACAAAACTATTATAGTATGCTTCAAACAACCTTACAACAAATAGTGGTTCCTCCTAGTACAAATGTAAATATTGTGGCAACTCTCATATAGGGAATGAATACAGTTAATGTAGACATAACATTTCACCAACATGAGTTGCCCCCTTTGGCATTGTGACAAAAAACTAAGGCCTTTGTGATAATTGCTCAATTTAATCAAATAGGAAAAAAAGGACCACCATTGATAATGGATCAACCCTTAATGTGTGTAGTGTGAAACTCTTAGATAAGTTTTTGAGTACAAAAATCAACGATACATTCAAACTCTTTATCAATTTGAGGATTTGACAACGTAGCAAGGAAATCGCTCAATGTGATTACTTTACCTATTACAGTTAAAAAGGTCACCTTACAAACTCCTACTCATGTCATGCCTTGTGAAATTTCATACAATATTATTTTGGTAAGATAATGGATTCATGAGATGCATGTGGTTCCTTCAACTCTTCATCATATTATGAAGTATGTCTATGGCAACAAGGCATACCAAGTTGAAATGGATCCTGAGCCTAAAAGTTTCTTGCAAGTTGAAAAAGGAACAATTCCTCTAATCACATTAATTTTAACATCCCACATAGAACCTTTACAAGAAGACAAGAAAGAAATGGAAATAGTGTCAAAATTGTTAGATGATGATTGGGGTTCTTTGGAGTTTACACCCTCATTTATGGGAGAATGCATAATCAAAAGAAAACAATATGAAAAACAAAAACTATCTTGATGGTCATGTCAACTCATAACCTAGAAGAACATTCACAAATATCTACCTCATCTGAAGAAGATACAAGTTATACAACAAAATTTGATGAGATTGACTACCAATAGTCACTGAATCAAAAATAAATGGAAAAACTTTATGGGAGAGGTTATGAACTTGTGAAACAATTGGGTTACAATGGTAAAGGATGTGGAAAGAAGGAACAAGGCATTCAGGTTCCCATAGAGCCTAACACAAAAGAGACAAAGACTAGATTGGGATATTGTCCTAAAACTACACAAGCAATGAAGAAACCATCACTAAACATCAATACGATCACCTGGAAGCCAAAAATAAACCTTACTATGAAGCATCTTGAATTTCTCGACATGGATTTACCGCCATCATGGGAATGCTTTGAAGATGATGAAGCCTTGAAAGAAATGTTAGGAGTTTATGATACACCATCTACTCCTCCCAAGACAAAGGTTACATGTGGTATGATCAGTACCAACCAAAAAGATGCAAAAGGTGAAAGTAATGAGAATGATATAAATGCAGAACAATACAATCCCATGTTTCCAAGATAAAATGCACTCCCTTTAGGAGATACAATTGATATACCAATGGATATAATTGATCAAGAGAAATTCATTAAGATATGGAAATGCCTTAATGATGAAGAACAAGAGGATATTGTAACCTCACTCCAGGACTTTCCTGAACTTTTTACTTGGAAATATTTATACATGCTAGGAATCGATCCAAATATAGTGGCACACAACATTGTCCTTGTTGAAAATGCCAAGGCTGTCTGACAAAAAATATGAAAGATGAATCCTAAATTATCTTTGCTTGCTAAGGGTGAACTTGAAAAACTCATTGATGCTAGTTTCATAAGACCTATAGATTATTCTCGATGGATCTCAAACATTGTTGTAACTTTGCAAAACCTTAAAATCACATTAGGATGTGTACAATTTTTTGTGATTTGAATAAAGAATCTCTAAAAGATAAATTTCCCCTTCCTAATATAGATATGATAGTGAATTCAACTGTTAGACATGCTTTGTTGCCATTCATGGATGGATTTTCTGGATATAATCAAATTTTCATCAACCCTCAAGATCAGTACAAAACAACATTCACAATAATTTAGGGAAAATTTTGTTGGGTTATGATTCCTTTTGGATTAAAGAATGAGGATGAAACATATCAAAAATCTATGACATTGATAAAATTCTAGCCAAATCGTTAACAAGACAAGACAATGTGAATGTCCTTCAAAAAATCTTTGAGCGGATGCCAAAATACAACGTGAGATTGAATCCAAAAAAATCTATCTTTGGTGTATATAGTAGAAAACACTTAGGGTTTATCATTTCTCACAAAGGAATTGAGGTGGACACAAACAAGATTGATGTTATTGTAAACATGTCACCTCCAAAAAATATTTCTCAGTTACGCACGTTACAAGGAAGAATTCAAGTCATCTATTTTTTTTCTACATCTCTAGTTGATCGAGCATTACCATTTACACATTTTCTTAAAAAGGATGTCCACTTTGATTGGAATGACGATTGTAAATAGGATTTTGAGAGTTTGAAGGAATACCTTGCAACTCCACTTGTTTTACAACCCACTATGAAAAATAAACTATTCATACTTTATATAGCCACACTAGCCCATGCTCTCGTAGCATTGTTGGCCCAACAAGATGAACATGGTAAAGAGCATCCCATCTATTACATCAGCCAAACCATGATAGATTATGAGAAATGATACACAACAATCGAAAATAAATTTTTTTCCCTTGTATTCGCTACAAGTAAGTTGTGACATTATTTACTGAATACTAAAATATAAATGATGACAAAATTTGACCCTCTTAAACATCTTTTCAATAAAAAAAATTATGAGGACATCTAGCTAAGTGGGTGATGTTGTTGACTAAGTTTGACCTGAAGTTTGTTTCACAAAAAGTAATTAAGGGTCAAGCCTTGATTAATGAATTGGCTGACGCTCCTTAACTTTTAGTACCACCTAGTAATGACTCTTTCCCCAATGATAATTTGTTGATAATCAAAAGTAATACATGAGAGTTACACTTTGATGGATCTAAGTGTAGAACGGGATTTGATGCTAGTCTTATACTTATCCCACCCGCTAGAAAACCTATTACCCTATCATATCAATTAAACTTCCTATGTACAAACAACACCACTAAGTTTGAAGCATTGATCACTTTGCTATGTGTTGCTTTAATATTGGGTGCAAAACATATTAATATCTTTGGTGATTCACAATTAGTAATCAAACAAATAAATGTGACATACCAAGCAAAGCACGACAAGTTATTAAAATATAAGCATCTCACAATTAACTTATTGGAAAGCTTTGAATCATTCACCATTCACAATATCCCATGAAAAGATAATATACATGAAAATGCAATGGAAAGTCCAACTTCTCTTATATAACCTCAAGATCCTTTAAAAAAAAGTCACATTTACTATTCACCCAATCATAAATCCATCCATCAATGAAAAACTGGAAGTATTCAAAACAACCAAGCAAGACTCAGGTGAATGGTATGATACAATATTCAACTATTTCAAAGATGGTTTTGTTCTCAAGCCTAGAACAAAGAACACTCGACATCGCTTGCAAAAATTAGCAACCAAGTACATCATCCTTGCTAATGTATTATATAGAATATCCTTTAACGAAATGTTGCTTAAATGTCTTCATGAATCCAAAATCCCCATAGCACTTCAAAAGGTGCATGTAAGTGCCTATGGAGGTCATTTTGAAGGGAGATCCTTAGTGCAAAAACTAGTTTGTATGGGATATTACTGGAGACATATGGAAAAATATTTCTTCGCGTATGTTATGAAATGCCACAAATGTCAAGAACACAACAATTTGATTCATGTTGCTACTTTTGAGCTTCATGCCCAAATTCCTATTTGGTCATTCTTAGTCTGGTGATTAGATCTAACTAGAAAAATATCACCACCTTCATCTACTGTACATACATTTATAATCAAAGCAATGGATTGTTTTAAAAAATGGGTAGAAGCTACTCCTCTTTGATCCACAACCATTGATGTAATATGTTGTTTCATATTGAAACAAATGATTACTCGCTTTGGACTTCCTTCCTCGATAATTTTTGATAATAGAACACCATTCAAGAAAAATGATGTAAAGAAATTCCTTGATACATTTAATATTCAACATCACTTTTGAATACCTTACTACCTGCAATCTAATGAACAAGCTGAAGCAACTAATAAGACCCTTGAAAAAATCCTCAAAAAAATAGTAAATAAACATTTCAAGGATTAGCATATGCAACTCACGCATGTGTTATGGGCCTACCGTACTAGCATTAGAACATCAACTGGAACAACTCCTTATAACCTTGTCTATGGTACTGAGGCAATTATTCCCTTGGAGTTAGAAATCCCCACGTTATGGATTGCTCTTCAAGGAATCATCGATGATGACACTTACAAACAAAAATGATTACACTAGCTTGAGATGCTTGATGAACAACACATTAACGCTCTTGAGCACCTCCAAGGTTATGCTAAGAAATTATAACGTAATTATAGTGATCATGTCATCCCTCACATATTTAGTAAAGGTGACTTACTCTTATATATAAAAATCAATGAAACGTCAATGTTGACCTGACTAAAAATAGAAAATTTAGTCCTAATTGGTTAGGACCCTACATAATTATTGAAATTTATGGGTCTGGTGTATACATGTTAATAGAAATGGACAACACACCTCTCAAAGATCCTATTAATACCACACATCTGTGTCGATATTATGTCTAATCCCCTTGAATAGTATGAATGATAAGCAATATTGTTACTAGATTCCATTCTAGGAGCTTTCACATTGCTTCATTCTTGACAAACATTCACTTGTGTGCCTTGAACAATAAAGTGGTTATTTAATTCATCTTTTAATAGTTACTTTAGCTTTCCTGCTATTCAAGCTTATCTTATGTATTGTGTTAGATTAGATCCTTATATGCATATAATGTTCTTTAGTTAGATCACAGGTGCATTTAATTTAGCATAACATAGTTAATCGCAATGTTGCATCTACAAGAAACTATAATAAGTTTTTGTTAGCTCACATAAAGCATGTTAAATCATGAAAGAATTCATTAAATAACCTTTGTGTACATGTCATCAAATATACAATACTATTGAGTCATGTGACTACTAGATCCCCCGAGACCTGGCGGTAGTTTGTCGGGAGAGAGTGGTGTGCGATCCTAATCGTGATCCATTGAGTGTACCAAGAGAAAACTCTAAACCTCATATCTGTCCAAGGGTCTCCTAATGTGCTCCTGCTATTTGATCCCTCTCCACTTGTAGCATAGCTACCTCTGCCTCTAGTCTCTCTAACTTTGTTGTGATCTGCAATGATTGTGCCCCAGGGGCAACATTGGCTCAGTGGATGCACGTCCTCAAGCTCTCATACACTGCCCACAGTCTCACGTATGGCCTGAATGGCTCTGGGTCTTGATCCACAATGGGTGGGGACACATAGTTTGAGCCTATGGCCTCCTTATTGGCTGATGGGGGTGATGAGTCTAGTTTATGAATCAATTTTGATAGAAGTTTATTGTCTATTTGTCGTAGATGTCATAGACTCTGATGCTTGGATGTTGATCTTTATATGATATTTCCTCAAAACCATAGACATTGCGCATAAGCTTATTTTTACAATCTTTAATGACATTGGCATGCTCTATGAACTATTTGTGTTGATTTGACATGTGGATTAATGAATGTTACTTTAAGATAGTTACAAATATGCAATTGTTGTACATACTAATATTGTTTTGCAGATATAATTAGCAGCCTACACAATTAAAGGAGATTCTACCAATTGGTCATTAGCCATAACGGTCAGCAAGGTGGTCAACAAAGGGAAGACTATCAATGGCATGATAGTCCTCATTCAAATCAAAATTGTAGTCGCCTTGTTAATGGTCTTAATTGTCTATTGAGGGAATATAGGCATTATTGTTGTGCTCAATTTGAGTTAAGGCAAGCATGTTTGACCAAATTCCACACATGTGTAACCACCTCTCCACTTTTCATGCTTTCCCTAAAGTGGTGTCCTTCTAATCTATTGGAGTTGACTGCCTTGATAGGTGATTAGTTAGTAGCTTCTCTCCCTATAAATAAGACTTGAATGCTCCTTCAAAAGAGGTTGCTTAATTTGATGATGTACTCGCATTCTTAGTTTTTCAGTAATACAGTCATGATGCTCTATTGTACTTGTGTTTTCCAATGAATAAAATAAGTTTATAAGTTCATGCATTTGAGTTTACATTGGTATTAAGGGATACTCATCCAAGGGGGCCCATTTGGTGAGCATTCCATTCTTTATCTTAGTTGTTACTTTTTGTTCAGTAATTAGTTAAAAATCTGGCACTGACTATTCCTATAGCCACTAGAATTCCATTTTGTGACTGTTCCTCCAACCAAAGCAGATAGAGTAGTTTCTTGTTTGTTTGCTCATATTTTCAATTTTGTCATGCATTTTAACTTAGTATAGTTGTTGGTTGATGCTCAACACTTATGTTATTTCTTTCCAAGAAATTTACCTTTAGCATTATGTTTTTCTTAGTTGTAGAATGAATATGGCTACTTTGGACCCTTAGTGCACATACTGTGATGACCCATTTCAAGTTCACATCCCTGGGTTGACAAGTTAAATGCACCTTCATGATGATTGAAATAGTTATTCAAATTAGATTTTCAATCTCTAAATCACAACTATAAGGGCTTAGTCATTAGATCATTGTAGAAGGCCAACATTTTTGGCATCATTGTCGGGGATGGTGTCAAACTAGGGAGTTTTTTGGAGTCATTGATAGTTTTCTTTCTATAGTATTTCTAAAATTCTATTCCTAGTACACCCCTCATTTAGGAAAGTAATGATCCACCATTCTTTTTCCAATTCTTTGTGTGAGTTGGTTGATAGTGAGTTGATACCGTATGCATAGAGGAAGGATGAGAGATGATCATGGGAAACTCATTCCTAATAATCCTAATCCATTCCAGCTAGTTGAGTATCTTAACCTTCCAAGAGAAGAAGAAGAAGATCCACACCCCTTTGCTGATGCATTTCCTGATCTAACCAGTTTTGAATTTTCCTCTGAAGACCAAAATCGGCTTGAAAACCCTTTTGCTTTGGAACTACATCAAGTGGGCATGAGTGGTACACATAGAAATAGACCTAACTAACCAGATTTTCCTTTCCCCATTTCCCATTAGAATGAAATTGAAAACCTCAAAAATATCCCTGCTTGAGTCCTTCCTAAGTTTCATGGACTTGTCAAAGAAGATCCTATCACTTTCTTGTTCGAGCTTGACATACTCTGCAGAAGTTATGACTATACCATTGATTCCCATAGGCTTAAGCTATTTCCTAACACCTTGAAAGAAGCTACATTAAGATGGTTCATGAGCCTAGGAAAAAATACCATGGAGACTTGGGAGGACATGAAGAAAAAGTTCCTTGATAAATACAAGGAATATTGCAAGGGTAGTGACATGAGAGGAGATGACATTTTTTAGGATCCAGCAAAAGGAAGATGAGAGCCTAGAGGATTACATTTCAAGGTTTTTGTTTTGTCTGCAAAAATCTCCACACCATAAACTTAATCAAGAATCACAAAAGATACTTTTCCTAAGAGGAATTATTGATAGTTGCATTGATGCCTTAGACTTGAGGGGAGGAGGAGACATCACCCAAGTTCCTTGGGAGGACATCAAGAAGATATGTTAGAACTATTTTAGGGTAGTTTCAAAGAAAGGGAGAGCTTAGCAATCCTCCATGGGTAAGTCATCTACTAGTGGAGTTTCAAGAATGGAGATTACTCACTTGTTGGAAAACTTTAAGCAAGACATTATAAAAAATATAGCTACTTAGTTGGATACACTTCAGGACAAAAAGAAACAAGAGGAGGCAAAGGCAACATTGGCAGAGTATTGCCCCCATTGTAGACAAAAGAAGGACTACAAATGCAGGATGGTAGCTAATATTGAAAGTAAGAAGATTCCACCTATGTTCAAGCCAATCCAAGTTGAAGAAGATAAAGTCTATTGTGTTGCACAAAGGAGGCCATGGGCTCCAAGATAAGGTATGCCACCAGATCCACTCTCTTTTGTTGGGCCATATTTTAATTCCTATTCATCTGGTAACCAATGGAAACCCCCATATCCATCTAATTATGTAGGATATCGACTATAACCTTGGAATATCCCTCCAAATTCTTGGCCCAATCACCAAAATTATCCACCCCAATGGAAGCAACCTTAGGGGAATTGGCACCAGTTTCAAGGAAATTGGCAGCCACCCCTAGGAAATTGGCAGCAACCCCTAGGAAATTAGCAACAAACAAATCAATGGAGGGGAGGACAATAATGGCCAAACTAGCCAAATAGTTACATGCAACCACCTTCTCAGCCCCAACAACCTGCTATAATACCTCCTTCGGCTAGCTCAAGTTCAAATGCACCTAAACCTACTTAGCTACCAGCTCAGCCCACACCCAATCCAAATAACAAACCACAACAACAACTAGTGTACTCTGTTGATCCAAATCAATTCCTTGCATATGCTATGAGTGTAAGTGACATACACTTATGTTTAGGAACTACTTTTCTAGCTCCTTCCACACCCATTATCACTGAGCTACCTGTGGAAGAAGAAGAGCCTCTGAATACCCCCATTCATCCATGTACACCTAAGGATCTTGAACCAGTCCCAATCAAGAAGACTGCACAAGCACCCATTTCCTCAAAGGTTGGAAACTATGCAAGAAAAGGAAGAAAAGGAGGATACAAATTTTGACATTTTAGATCAGTTGAAGCATATATGTGTTCAGATACCTCTATTTTAGGCCATAAAAGATGTTCCAATCTATGGCAAGGAAATTAAGGAAGCATGCCTTAAGAAGCCAGGCAGGAAGAAGAAAGACCCCACTATGGTTCATGTGGTAGGACAACTAGCTGACATCATGCTTGGGAGAGTGACTATTCCCAAATATAATGATCTAGGGAGTCTTGTGGTAGGAGTTGTCATAAATGGGATCCAATTAAATAATGTTATGATTGACTTAGGAGCAACAATAAATGTATTGACCAAGGATATCCTACAACAACTAAATGTTGCAAGCATGAGACCTACTCCTACTATCTTGCAACTTGTTGATAGTTCAACTGCTAAACATAATGGTGTAGTAGAGGACCTTGTGGCAACTTTGGACTCATGGGAGTACCTAACAAATTTCATGATTCTTTCTCCTAAAGCCACAATCAATAGGTATCCTATCATTCTAGGAAGACCATGGTTAGCAACATCAAATGCATATATTAGATGTAGGATTGGAGACATGATCATTTTTGATGGAAGAGCACCAAAAATGTTGGTCTCTACCCTCCTCCTCAGCCATCCCATGATCTCGATAATTCTATATGGCCACATGTTGGTGAAGAGGCAGAGGAAGTTAATTTTGTGGCACAACTTATGATGTTAAGCAGAAGCTCTTTCGTGCAACTTCAAGATGAAGATGAAGTATTTTCTAACATAATTAAGAATCATTGTTAAGTGGAGGAAGCATCATCCTCTCATTTTGCTGCCCCAGTCAAGACACTTTTGCCTACTCTTCTTGCAGCAAAAATTCCTATAGAAATAGGTATGTCTCATACATTGCTGCCACATGAACTCAAGGTACCTAGCATTAGTGAAAAAACTATAGTAGAGATAACTACACAAGTGCAAGTGACAAAAGGAAAATATTTGCACATCAATAGTAAATTGAGTAAAGAACAACAGTTGTCATTGACAAACTTACTGAGAACCCACTAGTATGCATTTGTGTGGGACTATCAAGATATGAAGGGATTAGACACTAAGCTTTGCACTCATAGAATTTTCATTAGAGATGATTGTACACCAATGAGGCAACTGTAAAGAAGAATTAACCTTGCATTAAGAGAAATTATAAAAGGAGAATTACATAAATTGTTGGATGCAGGATTCATCTACCCCATTTCAGATAGCCAGTGGATGTCTCCATTGATGATTGTGCCCAAAAAGGGATGGAAGTGGTGAGTTTGTGTTGATTATAGAGAACTCAATGCTACCACCAAAAAATACCATTTTCCCTTACCTTTCATAGATCAAGTTCTAGATTCACTTGCAAGTAAGCAATACTTTTCTTTTTTAGATGGCTTTAGTGGCTATAACCATATCCAAATTGCACTAGAGGAATAGGAGAAGACTTCCTTTACCTATCCATGGGGAACCTATGCCTACTCATCACTTCCATTTGGCTTATCCAATGCACCTACAACTTTTCAGAGGGAAGTTGTTAGCATATTTTCAAACATCTCTCATGATTGCATGGAAAATTATATGGATGATTTTACCACCTATGGTACTAATTTTAATGAAGCATTGGAGAATCTTATGAGAGTCTTAAAGAGATGTGAAGAACACAATCTATCTCTAAATAGTGAAAAGTGCTTCATGATGATGTAGGAAGGTGTATTCCTTGGCGACTACATCTCTAACAAGGGAATTCAAGTAGATCCTGCAAAGATTGAGGTGATAAAAAATATTCCTACACCTACAAAACATAAAGATGTTAGGAGTTTCTTGGGCCATGCAAGCTACTATAGGTGTTTCATCAAGGATTTCAGAAAAATAGCAACACCATTGTATACTCTTCTCAGTAAAGATGTTGAGTTTCAGTGGATTGAAGACTGTGACAAGGCATTTTCTAATTTGAAGGTAGCTTTGACTCATCCTCCTGTACTCAAAGGTATTAATTGGGAGATTCCTTTCCACATCTGTATAGATGCATCAAACTATGGCATAGGAGCAGTCTTAAGGAGGAAAGAAGGAGCTATTAAAATTTTTATTTATTTTGTTAGCAAAAACTTGTAAGGAGCTAAATTCAACTATACAGTGACAGAAAAAGAAATGTTAGTAGTAATCTATGCCCTCAACAAATTCAAGAACTACATAATAGGTTACCGAATCTTTGTGCACACAGATCATGCAACCATTAGGTATCTCATGAATAAACCTCTGATCTCAGGTAGGCTAGAAAGATGGCTATTGTTGATGCAGGAGTTTGACATAACCATTGTATATAAACCAGGAAAGGCCAATGTTGTTGCAGACTTTCTTACATGGCTGACTATGTCAGAGGATAATCAGGTCATAGATGACTCTTTCCTTGATGAGAACTTATTTTCCATCAGTGTGAAAACACCCTAGTATGCTAACATAGCTAATTATCTGGTCATAGGGAGAGTTCCTCCTCACTTCTCTCCAAAATAGAGAAGGGTGCTCATTAAAAAACAATTTCCTTTTTTATGGATTACAGGATGTTTGTTTTACATTGGGCTAGACCATGTCATGAGGAGATGTGTGAGGGAAGATGAGACATATGATATTTTGCATGCATGCCACAGCAAACCATGTGAAGGAAATTTTGCAGCGAAGAGGACAACAATGAATATTTTGAATATAGGATATTATTGGCCAAAACTCCACAAGGATGCATGGAGATATACAAGAAAGTGTGATAGATTGCAAAGGATGGGAAGGCCAACCAAACCTGATGAGATGCCCCTTTACCCTCAGGTAGTAATCACTCCATTTGACAAGTGGGGATTAGACTTTGTAGGACCCATTGATTCTCCATCCAATGGTAAGTCTTATATCTTAGAATGTATTGATTATGTAACTAAGTGGGTAGAAGTTAAGGCCATGAAGCATGCAAGAAATAATAAGGTTATTGAATTTCTTTATGAGGAGATTTTCACAAGGTATGGAGTTCCAAGAGAGATAGTGACTAGCCAAGGGGCTCAATTTTCATCAACCCTTATTGCAGTACTGGTCAATGAGTACAACATAAAGCACAGGAAGTCTACTCCTTATCACCCCCAAGCCAATGGCCAAGTTGAGGTAACTAATAGGGAAATTGAAGTCATTCTGACCAAAATGGTAGTTTTTGATAAGAAGGATTGGGCAAATAGGCTTCCAAAATCTATCTGGGCCTATAGGACAACCTCGAAAACAACTACAGGCTTCACACCATTTGATTTGTTTTATGGAAAGATGACTATGATGCCCATTGAATTTGAGTATAAAAATCTTAGGACTGCAATGGACTTGGGGATGGACATCTTTGAAGTACAAAGAGACAGAATCATGCAGCTCAATGCATTAGATGAAATGAGGAAGGTAGCCTTGCATCATACAAAGGTAGTGCAAAATCAGAGAATCAAGTGGCATGATAAATTCATTAAGGAAAAGAAATTCCAACTAGGAGATTGGGCCTTGCTCTATGACTCAAGGTATCAAGATAATGCAGAAAAATTGTAGACAAGCTAGCTAGGACCATATGAGGTTGTTGAAGTATTCCCAATCGTGTTGTTCAACTCACTACTATTGACCCAATTAGATTTAAGTTGCTTGTCAATGGTCATCGCCTCAGATTGTATCACAAGCTAACTTCCAAGGAGGAATTCTTGCAACAACTCACTCAACATGCAACACCTAAAACTTCCTGTAGCCAAAGGAAGTGGACCCAGTGTCCCTCCTTCTAGCTAATTAAGGTACGTAATTTGTCATAATAAATACTTCCACTTCTGTGGGGGTCCATTTCTTCACCCATTTTCCCATCCATCTCCACCTTTCTCTCTCTTTCATTATGCCTCCATCATTGCACTTCATTCCATCATCACTTCACTCTATTCTGCTCCACTTTCATTAATTGCTCAACTGGCCTCTCAAAAGGTGACTGGTAATTTCTCCATAATCTTTGTAGCAGATCTTCCAAGAATCCAGGTACGTGCAAATCAAGTTGTTATCTCTTAATTGTCTTTTAGTGCATTCATTTAATTGTTGTAAATTAATATAGATGTTCTCTATAGCATGTCATTATCCCTTGCCCTATCAAATTGTCATAACTCTCATGCATGTAAGAACACATGCTTAAATTTAGGTTGGGGGGAAATTTGAATGATATTTCCACGTGTCTTTCCATGTTGGTTCACATTAGTAAAGTTTAAATTGAGTCAATTTGAATTTTGAGTGAGATGACGACTCACATGTGTGAGGTGATATCAACCTCTGCCATTTTTCTTGATCATAGCCTTCATTTATTACTCCTTTATTTCCTTTATTACTCCTATCATAATCTTAAGCCAACAAGGTAAAATTAAGATGATAGTGGCATTGGAAATTTTGCAGCGTTGCAGGAAGGAGAAGTGTAGCTTTAAGACAAAGATTGCAGGAAGATAATTTTTTGTAGAGCGATTGTTTGATTGCAGACAATTGGATAATGGGAGGTGGGTTAATCAATAATGAACCCATAGTTCATGATGTATTACTACATGATGCACCTTCATAGGTTGAATTCTAAAACTATGGTTGGTTAGATTATTTCCTAAAGCTTAATGTTTTTTATGAAGACATTGCATTGGAAATTTTCCTAGACATTGTTTGAAGGAAAAGCCACAGTAAAAGGGTTGGAAGTATTGGCTACTGAAGAAATAATTACAGAAGCTATAGGGTTTCCTACTGATGGTGAAAATTACCCTACTTCTAGAGATGCCAGGTCAGCTAGGGCCAAATTTACAAGGCCTGGTGACCCTCCATTGAGTATGGACAAACAAGGTGCAAAAAGAACCTCTCTGCCCAAGCCATGGAACATAGTAGTTGTTCATGTTGTAAAGTACATTACTTACAAAGGTCTCTAATTGAATCTACACTCTATTCATTCCAAACTTCTAAATCATATGAGGCATGGGAGAAGAATGAATGTGCCAAATGTGCTATACCACCTTCTCTCAATCATGGTGGCCAAGACCCAAAAAGGTAGGGATAATTTTGTTTCCCACCATTGTCTGATCAAATTGTTAGTTGAAAATTCTATGCATGATGTGTCCGACATGACTTGGGAAAAATTCTTAAAAATTGATCAAATTAGACCAGAACATTTGTGACCTAGGGTTTTTCCTCAACCTCGTAGGGCTAGTAGAAGATTGAGCATGACTGAAGTTACTCTGGGTGCTTGAACTTCTGGTGTGGGCCCTAGTTCAAACCCTCCTATATCTAAAAAACCATATAGATTAGCTCTTTCGAGGAAGAGAATTTAGACAAAGAAATCTCCTCTACAAATTTTAATGATGATGTTCCTCTTGCCATATTGATTCAAACTAGGGCACAAAAGAAAGAGGTAGAAATAAGGCAGGATAAAGTTAAAAAGAAAATTGAGGGAAAGAAAGTGCCAAGCTCTAAGAAATAGAAGGGTGACACTGTTCTTCTTGCAACCAAAGATGAACATGAGAGCCCTCCTAGAAAATTAAGACCAACTAGGCCAACCTTTGGTGTGTCTCTGTAGGGAACCCCTAGGACTAGAGAAACATCACAAGAGTATATAGAGGCCCCAATGGGGCAGGTAAATTTTGAGGAAAAGGACATATTTGAGGAAGCAACATATGTAACATTGGTAGACCTTGCTTCCATCGTTGCACAAGTTGAAAGTCAAGAGTTTGAGGAAAATCAAGAGCTCTTATAGCAAGATCAAAAGCAAGAGTTCCTACAACAAGAGCAAGAGTCAGAGAAAGAACCAGAACAAGAGACCTTGTAGATAGAACTAGGAGAACAGTCAGCACCCCTGTAGCCAAAATTAGCTAAACATTCAGAATTCTTGCAGCTAGTGCTACAGGAAGAACAAGCATTTGTGCTAGGAAAAATTCTAGTACGAATACATAAGCCCTCTTATTTTTTGATGCACATGGTAGCTATGAATTTATGGAAAGAGATGCAAAGAAGGTAAGCATAATGGAAGGAGGAGAAACGCAGGCTGAAGAAAGAAATTCAAAAGGGAGATGAGGAGATTGAAGACAAGGATGCAAAAATTGCTACTTTAAAGGAGAGAGTGGACAATATGATAGCCTTGGTACCTCAAATATTAGAATGTAGGACTCCTCCAAGGGTCTATGCCTTGTATATGAAGGAGAAGTATCTTTGTATTAAACTAGTAAGGATTGTTCTAGGTTTGAATCCTTCTATTGAGACTTCTATAGAATTTTTCAATACTTATAGGATTGCTCCTCCTGAAATGAAGAATTTGTTGTGTGAATTTTACCTACATAATTATGTCATGACCCAAGACCATGATTGGAATCCACTATTGTATGTTGGGGATGTCCAATTAAGGGCATTCGTGTCTTGGATACATAATGGGATTAGTTGGGGAAAACAATTAAGGACTTATAAGAAAATAGAATTCAACACTCTCTTGTCTATCAGGGTCGAATCTAGAAATCCAGAGGACATTTTCATGGATTGGAAAAAAGTTCTTTATAGAACAAGCTATGACAATAGGATCCTATCTGAGAGAGAGGAATTTATAAAGAATATGAGGAGATAGAAAAAACCAAAGGAGAATTTGTGATGGGATACATGTCACAAAGGTGGAATAGCCTAACTGATGAGCTAAAACAAGTTGAGCCTCACTCTATGTAGAACTATGCTACAACACTTAAGAGAGTTGAAATATATATACAAATTGTAAGGGGAAAGAAACAATTTTGGCTCCCACTAACTTTTTAGCCACCTATTCTATTATGGCTTGTGCCAAATTTCAAGTTTTACTAGTATGATATAGCTGCAGAGAGACAAAGATGGAGCAAATTAGACAAACATCAAGGGTTCTATTGGGACCATAATTCAAAAACTGTAGAAACTAATGTAGGACAACTAGCAGTTGCAAACATTAGGGCATTAACTAAGCAAAGGAACAACCCTCTTTCAACTGGAGGACCAACAAAGTCTTAGGTTGGGGGGAGTGATGAGTCCAGTTTATGACTCAATGCTGATAGAAGTTTATTGTCTATTTGTTGTAGTTGTCATAGACTTGATGCTTAGATGTTGATCTTTTTATGATATTTCCTCAAAACCATAGATATTGTGCATAAGCTTATTTTTGCAATCTTTAATGACATTAGCATGCTATATGAACTATCTATGTTGATTTTACATGTGGATTAATGAATGCTACTTTAAGATAGTTACATATATGCAATTGTTGTGCACACTACTATTGTTTTTGAAATATAATTATTTGCCTACATAATTAAAGGAGATTCTACTAGCTGGTCATTCGCCATAATTGTTAACAAGGTGGTCATTCAAAGGTCAACGAATGGAAGACTATCGATAGCGAGAGATTCCTCATTCAAATCAAAATTGTAACTACCTTGTAAATGGTCTCAATTGTTTATTTCAAGCAAATATAGGAATTACTCTTGTGCTAAATTTGTGTTGAGGCAAGCATGTCTGACCAGATTCCATGCATGTGTAACCGACTCTCCACTTTTCATACTTTCCCTGAAGTGGCGTCCTCCTAATCTATTGGAGTTGACTGCCTTGCTAGGTGATTAGTTAGTAGCTTCTCTCCCTATAAATAAGACTTTGGATGCTTCTTCAAAAGAGGTTGCTTAATTTGATGGTGTACTCACATTCTTAGTTTTTCAGTAATATAGTCATGATGCTCAATTCCACTTGCATTTTCCAATGAATAAAATGAGTTTATAGGTTTTTGCATCTTAGTTTACATTGGTCTTAAGGGATACTCATCCAAGGGGCCCACTTGGTGAGCATTTTGTTCTTTAGCTTAGTTGTTACTTTCTATTTAGTAATTAGTCAAAAATATGGCACTGACTATTCTTGCAACCAATTGAATAGAATTCCATTTTGTGATTGTTTCTGCAGCAAAAGCAGACAGAGTACTTTCTTGTTTGTTTTCTCATATTTCATTTATGTCATGCATTTCAGCTTAGTATAGTTGTTGGTTGATGCTTTGCACTTATGTTATTTCTTTCCAAGCAATTTACCTTCAGCATTATGTTTTTCTTTGTTGTAGAATGAATATGGCTACTTTGGACCCTTAGTGCACATACTATGCTAACCCATTTCAAGTTCATGTCCTTGGGTTGACAAGTTAAATGCACCTTCATGATGATTGAAATAACTATTTAGATTAGATGTCCAATCTCTGAATCACAATTGTAAGGGCTCAGTTGTTAGATAATTGTAGGAGGCCAAGAGGGAGTACTATCTCTATAGCAACCTACCAATAGAGATCCCAAAAATATCTCATAGATCCTACAAGGTGGAAACAATAAAATATTAGTACACATCATTATATATATATATATATATAACATGTAAGCACAAGCATAAAGTATAACAATAAATAAAATATCATCACCTATATCCTTGGCAGGCTATGTAAAATTAGCCTCGGTGTGTGCAGGAGGAATGGAGGATGTACTATCCTCTCCATGACTATGGGTACTACCATAGCTGTTGCTCGTGATCTAGTCATACGAATGTGGGGTAGGAGCACCATTGATTAAAAGTTGTCAATGCATGAAGTTGTTGTCTATGCTTTAGGAAATTTTTTTTGTCTAAAATAAGGTCTAGGAGACCATTTTGGATTGTAATTAGTCAAATGTGATGATGTCTAGGTGTTTAGGAGGTCCAATTTGCAAAAAATGCAAAATATTGAAAAAGTTGTCTAATAAGATGTAAAGTTGCTAAAAATGTAAAAATTGCCTCGTAGAGGAAGACCAACAGTCATAACCCTTGAAAAAATAGTTGGAGGAAGTTGGATAGCTAGTTTAGAATAGAAAAAATATAAATATGATGTAAAAAGCTCGATTGAAGGTTGATTGTAGAGATTTGAAGGGATAAACAATAGAAAATCATTGTTTTTATCAGATTTTCATTGCTTTTCCTATGTAGCAAACCTCTATATGGCTCGTACAGGTTCTTAAGTGCCATAGAATGAATTGGAATGAATAATAAGTTGAATTTACTTTCATTTCCAAGTGTTTTGGTTGGAATCCATTAAGTTTTGTAAATTTAAGAAGCTTTTTCCTAATTCTGCCTATGTAAACACAATTAAGGGTTTTGAAGGTCTCTAACATGTAAATCAGCCCATTCCATTTACTGTGATTACTATAATTGGTGGAATGGGTCTGCATCATCATTAAAATGGTGATGGAATTTTATGTTTTGTAGGGGAGGTTAGAAGTCATGTTGGGTATGAAGCCCTAGGGTGGATTTTAGTGTTTTCCTTATGAATTCTTGTGGTTTTGATATACCAAAGTTAGAATCATGTTGGGGCAGTGTGGAATGTTGATGTTTTGAGTTTTGAAAAACCTAAATGAACCTGATTGAGGTGGTTGCAAGGTTGTTTGAGGGTCGTATGTTAGATTTCCAATAAAACCTAGGATTTAGGAGAATAAAGAGGGTTTTGGTGTTTGACACTTGGGTGAATGGTTTTCTGAGATAAAATGGTGGATTTTTAGGTTGGAGCACATATTAATTGCTTCCTCAAGGTTACAAAGGTTTTGGAAGAGTTTAGAGACAAGTGTCTTTGTTAAAGTGGCCTAATTTGAGGCCTAGAAAGCGTGTAAAACGAGTTTTGAGGAAGTTGTGTCAAAGAAGCCCTATGTTATTTGTGGATATGTTTTTGGAAACCTAAATGAGTCCTTGAAAAGGTTCAAGTTCTACCTTGAAAGTACCCAAATGAGAAGATACACCTGATTAAGTGGATTCCCAATGCTACAAGGGAATAGGCTGAATTGGTGTAGAGTGAAGAATTATGAGATTTTTGACTAGAAGATTGTTGTTTTTGTGTTGATTGTTGTTGTGGGTCCTCCCTTGCTTACATCAGAATGGGAGAGGGCTCTCCCCACTTGTGCCCTACTGGATCCTCACCTATTGTCTCATCATCCTCGCTCATGGACTACTCCTCCTCCTCATCCTTGTCCTCCTCCTCATATAATCTCCCTTGTCCATCATAGTCAAGACCTACATCCTCATCATACTCCTCATCTATAACATATGTAAATATGTTTGTTGCCTTATAGCATGTCTCCTCGGCCTTGTCCTCTTCCTCATCTCCCTCATCTGGGAGTGGTACTGCATCACCTATCGGTTCCTCCATAGGAAACAAGGGAGTTGGTCGTGATAATATCCAACAATCCTCATAGTCATCTATGGCACCAATGTCATCCGTGTCGGAGATCCAAGGCATATCGTTATTCGAGTACCCAAAGTCACTAAAGAAAACATTGTCTATAGTGAACCGTATAGTATCACTTGGTCTCTGAGCACTCCACACTAATCTCCTAAAGAAGGGTTGTGCCCTAGGTACTATCTACATCTTATGAAATTGTCACATGACACAATCGTAGTAGAAAGGACATACTATGTAATCGAGTCTTCCAATAAAAAATCTATCTAGCTGTAACCTCCTCATCTGTCGAGTGTGATCTAGCCACTAAAGCACAAGATGATAAGGTCTCTGTCATGCCTAGATTTTTGTGCTAGAAAAACCTAACATTTTTTTTTATAACACACTAGTTAAATACAATGCCCAACATTTACACACAGGGTAGAAAATGCAACTATATTATCTCTAACATGTTATTATTTTGATTGAACTAAAATTTACCCTCAACTAAGGGAAACACAAAACCTCCTATTAAAGGCATGACTTTGAAATAATGCCACCATACGAACAAGTTAGTGAAGGGGTCCAAATGGTTATAAAAATTGACCCTAATATTCATACTAGATACAAGGTTAATTCTCTTATAGGTTTCGATGAAAACTAATATTGTCAAAGATAACAAAATTTCATGTATAACATGAATACTGACACTTATACCAACATAAGATAGTAATCCACTCCTTATTTAAGGTTAGACTAGAATTGATACTATTGATTCCATTTACCTAATAATTAAATTCATCTTAATGTAACCATTATGTTAATTGTTACATTAGGGTCCAATCAATGATTCTTTTAGAATCTTAGGGTCATACTAGTGTTAACATCTAAGAGCTTCATTATTTCCATTTAATAATGATGAGGTTGTTATTGATATCAAGGTTCTCTTAAATAATATATTATCAATCATTATAATTAAATCACCCACACTATTATATTCATTAATATAATTATTTACTTTAATAATGGTAATATCAATATTAATATCCTTATTATTTGTAGAGCTTAACACTATCCACAAGATAATGATATTGTTGATGAGATTAGGTTCTGAGCTAGATACCAATGCATAAAGGCTACTGATGCAATTTTGACTGTTTGTGATGCCTTTCCAATAATTGCGACGGACTAACAGTATCAACCTCACCCTGATGACATGCTCCACACTAAAATGTAAGTATTATTTTTCCATTATGAGATTAAATATCGCTTGAGTGATGATATCATTGTTACTAACCTTAATGATATTATCGCTATATTGACGATGCAATAATTAGTTAAATGTGCTTATTAACATTAAAACAAATGTAATTCCCATATAAATCTCAAATTTAATTTATTTAACTTGAAAAACTTCTATGATGAATGATTGTTTTATCTATAATACCCTTAAATTATCCCAATTTATACCTTTTAAAAATTTGACACTTAAATAAAAACTAAATAAGTAAAATATATAAAAAATCTAAAAATAACTAAAATGCTTTATAAATATAATATATATATATTTTTCTCTTTTTTCTTATACTTTAAGAATATCATATTGAAAGGATAAATAGAAGTCTAAGTCTTTTAAGAATCCCACGATAACCTTTCTTTCCTTAAGACTTAAAAACTTTTTATTATATTTTAAGGGGCATATTTTAATGTGTAAAGCTTCTTAGGATTATGACTTATCTCATTTTTAAACTTTAAGCATAGTAAACATGAAGAAGAATTTACCGAGGCTTGGGCTTAGAGTGAGTAGACAAGACAGTCACAGTGAGAAATGCAATCTCGCACAGCGAAAAAAGCTTCTAGCTAGCGGAGACGATACAACAATAGTACAATAAAGAGAGTAAGAATAACATGGCTACGGTGAAAAGAAAGGAGTTTGAATTTTTCGAAATTGCTAGGAAATTAATATTCTTAATAAATTATGGTCACTCCTCATGAAATTGATACTGCATCTTTTAAAAATATAGTTCACAAGCCTCCTATTTCTGTTAATGCCGCTTTATTCTGGAAAGATAGCTTTAACTTTCCTAATGACCCGGCTTTAACTCCAACGCTTAAATATGGTCTTTATGCATTTATTTACTTTCCCTGTTGAAGTAATAGTTTTGGAGATTATTTCCTATTTGTTTTCCGAAACTACCTTATGCTATGACAATGATATTTGTAATCCCCAGTAATACCATATACGTGCTTCATTTATGCTTTAACTACTATTATACGTAAAATCTAACGCTCGCCTTAATGGCTTCCATCAACCCTCGCCTGGTCACGAATTAATTTAACCAAAATGGAGAAATCACAGCCTCATCCTAGACTGCTGCACTCTAAATACGACATGCTAACCGTACACTTTAGTGTGAAAAGACGTAAGGACGTCGTATACTTCCACTTTCTTACCAGCTCAATTCAAAAACAGGATAATAATATCATTCAGCCTTTGCTCACCAATGAATATGACCATCATCTTGTTAATACGATAAGCTTCATCTGTCCACAATATTTATTACTAGCGCCCAAAATGGTAGTTGCAATCAGATGGTTGTTCAAAACTGATTGCTCAACTTGCATCTCCCACGGCATGGTCAGTGCAGCAGTAAGTTGAAGTGACATTCTAGAAAACCACACCGTTTTGCACTGGAGACAGAGTAGGACGATTTAGAGATTTGAAGATTGCAGTTTATCAATGGATTTTTGTGGTGGTTTGCTGAAGTTGAATCAAATATCAGCAAAACAATGGTGATGGTGGTAGCTCATGGGAATGGGTTGCGTCCCATGAAAAGGGGTCACAAAATGCGCATCTGTCGTTCCCATCTATTATATCTATTTTTTATATAACTTTACACAGCCCAAAAGGTCATTAATATAGAAAGATTGATTTGTTGAGTTGTGCCCGACTGGGTGCTATGACTGCAACTGTAATACTTCAATTTATTTTTTATACTTTACAGGGAAATACCGGCTGGGCTTAACCATCACACACTAAGCTTTGACCGCTTAGGTGGCTGGTGTGGGCCCTTTTACTTTTCACCGTCCGATTCCGTTGAAATAACACTCGCCGTTAACTGTTTGAATTCAACTGCTCCCGCGTGTAAGTAGGGTGGCTGCCCATAGTTTTATCTCCATCTTCATTTGACTTCGTCTTTGTTTTTGCATACCTACATGTCTTGCTCCGCGGTCATGATACAACAAACTTGCCACTCGAAACAGGGCTTCATTGGAGATTTATGTTTGATAATGCTGCCACCACCATTCTGATATGTGGGTATTTTTCCTACAGAAGGGCGATTCATTGGCTTTTGTTTATGAAAATGGTTGCTGCATCGAGACAATGGGAGCTTCGAAACAGGGTATGGGCATCTATCAAACATAATGAAAGGGGGATTAGACACAGATATTACAGTTGGAAATGCTCAGCTAAATATGTATGTAAAGTGTGGAAGCATAGACAAGGCACGTGAACTGTTTGACAGGATGCCTCAAACAAATGTGGTCTCGTGGAATGCTATGATTGCAGGATATGCACAAAATGCGTTCCTTGAAAAGGATTTGGAAACTTTCATTCAAATGTAATTGGCAGGTGTAAAGCCACATTCTGTAATCTCTCCCAACATCCTCCCTGCCTGTGCCAAAATTAGAGCTTTGAAAGATGAATTGTATCAGATGTTGTAGCTGCAATTGCCCTGGTAGACATGTATGCGAAATGTGGAAGCATAGACAAGGCAAGCGAACTGTTTAACATAATGCCTCCAAGAATTATTTGACAGAAGTACACCCAAAAATTTAAATGGAAAAAAATCTTACAAGTTAGATCAGTACTCTACTTGTCATTCAGATGAGACATTTAAATATACAGTCACATTTTTTGGTGTCAAAATAGGGATATTGTTAACCCTCTATGATAAACTGCAGTTTGGTATTCACATAGATGTTTAAAGTTCATTAGATATTATATTTGTAGGATGCCATTCTACCTTATTTTCTTGTTTTTATCTGTAATTTTTTTATGTTTCAAGTATATAAGTGTAGATTGATATTTATTTTAGTATTATATTATTTTGGATTAATGGATTGAATGTATTATTTTAGTATATTATTCAATTATTTTGATGTATTTAGTAATCTAAAATTTAGTTTATTAAAGTAATATGTCTTATTTTGGATTAATGGTTTGAATGTATTATTTTATTATATTTTCGATTATTTTGATGTATTTAGTAATCTAAAATTTAGTTTATTAAAGTAATATGTCTTATTTTCTTACTTAGAATCTTCTTGTTTATGATTTGAATAGCTTATTCAACTTCAATAAATTTGTAGGCTTGCACTTTGTCATTTTATTTTAAAATCCAAAATTTTACATTTCAAATCTGGCAATCCTTGGATCTAATCATTGCTAACTTATAGAAGTGTCAAAACTTTAAATTCATTTTCCCAGGGTGTGTATTTAAAAATGTCATCTCGAGACATCTACACACTATGGGGAGTATCATTATAAAAAGATTGCTTGACAAAGCATTGAAAATATTATTCTCCTAATTTGCATATGCATCATTCAACACATCATAAATAAATGAAAAGTCAACCTTCTTCTATCAAGTGCCATCCATTATCAAGCTAATACTTCAAGGTACACTCTAATACAAAACATCAATTGGATTACATTAGCAAGATTAGCACTTGATATAGTGATATTTAATTTTCTATTGATGTAAGGGCACATGGTTGGAAATCAAATTTTGGGATAGAACTTTAGCATGTGGAAGAATGAAGATCATGCAATGGCATGCATTGTTCCTATGAGTGCTCCATAATTGATAAACCCACATTGGATGTGTATAATAGCAAGAAGATTGAGCACAAATGTTGATAGTCAATGCAATGTCCACATGGTAGTCACACATGAGTGATAGATGGCAGTCAAACAAGACCAATAGTTAATTGTTGTATGTTATTGGATGATCTAGTCATCATTAACGACTACATTTTCTAGATTTGCAATAGATTTTATGTCTTTAATACATTAGACAAATTTTAAAAATTGAATGTTGGAGTTGACTACATTAATGAAAATTTGTTGGTTTTGGCCACTAAAATCTAATTATAAAATTTAATAAATATTAGTTTTGTGTAAATTTGGTGAAGGTCTTCTTGTTGGCCTTATAATGGGAGTTGAGTATAAATATATAGTCAAGTTTGAATAATTATGTATTTTATCTGTAAAGTTGTAATATGTGTTGTTCAAATGATTGAAAAACATTGTTCTTGTACCATCTCCTTGTGTGTTTCATCCTTGTTGTGAGTGTGTTCTCCATTTTGAATCTTTTTGTTGTATGACTAGGCATACCTTCACTTGGGACCTCACATTACAGTTGTATCAAATGTGACTTCCATAACCCAAGGTTTAGCTTGTGGAGAGGTGAAAGCATCACATGGCATTGACTAAATCTTACAAGCAGTATATTTCTATCCTCCATAAAATTTGAGGATGGTTAGAAGGTATTGTAGATGTCCTCCAATGTGTTTTTCATTGTGTAGATGGTGTGGTGTGCATTTTTTATAAGATGGGTGTTGAGGAAGGAGATAATGAAAAATAGAGGAGTTATTATCAATAGATGAGGAGGGAACTAAGCACCTAAAATAAAATATCTCAAGAAAGTTTTATGTGATCTCTATGAGATGTTGGAGGTAATGGAGAACACTCAACAAAGAGATATGGATGTAGACTAGAGTGGTGATGAGGCACAAGCTATGCACATGGAAGGTTGATGAAGACTTAATAAAGGGAAGACTCCTAAGAACTATCTTCTAGAAATTTATGACATGTGGCATATCCCTTCCAAGCTACTAGAAAAATAGACCCATTTCTTTTTTTTATTTACTTAATCCAAATTAATTTATCTATAGTTAGTAATGTAAGGATTGATGGCATGGTCAATTATTTTATTAAGTCATTATAAGTTTATCACAACTAATATTATAGTCCTATTTAGCGAGAGTAGTATTGAGCTAAAAAACACATGGGTGGTTTTAGTGTTTGTTTTAAATTCATATTAGTTATTAAGCATCTACAGTGGTAGATGGTTATGATTAAGTGTTCATAATCAAGTGAGGGGAAAATTAATTTAATTTTAAAGTCAATGGAAATTTATGGGAGGTGAGGCAAATAATTGATGTAATCATGATTTGACACAAAGAGAGATTCCCCCTTAAGCATGTGATAGTCCTCACACTATCTATTTCAATACAAGATCTTTTTAGTCACAATTTTTAGGATTTCACTTTTCCTTCAAGAAACGTCTCATATGTTCCACCATGAAAGAATTTTGACCAACGATACTAAATTTATATAGGCCATGGGTATGTGCAGGATCATGATGGGCCAAAAAGTGGCGATATGATGGGTATGTGTAGGGTATGTGGCTGACAACTTTTTTTAACCCAAAATTGATGAAATGAAAAGGGTTTTTTAAGGAGATTCTCAGCTTTCCACCAATATAAATTATTCTTTATGTTGAATTTAATAAGTAAATATTATTCCTTTTCTATTTTAATTACGACTAAAGTCCTGATTGATAGACTAATTGAAAAACATCTATAGCTTTCAAACGGTATCTCATTTTCTGAATCCAAAATATGTGTCACATTCTATACTTTGCATACTATAGGATTAAAAAAAAAATGAATTTCATGAAGTTTTGACCAAGTTAAGGTGGTCAGACATACGAGTTTTTTATATTTTTTAAAATTTGTAATAAAAAGTTCATAATTAATTATTTACTTAGAAAAAAATTATAAAAAAATATGCATCACATCAGGACATGTGTCCTCTACTTATATCTAAAATCTTATAAAAAAAATATCATCATTTTATTGTGGTTAGGGTGGTCATACAAACACCTACTTCTTATTTTTTCTATGAAATTTAAGTACTACTGCATTGAAATTTCAAATTTTCACCAAATAGTTTTAGAAAAAAATAAACCTAGTAGTTTAGAAACTACATTCAATTTTCTATAGATTCTATTCTCACATATTTTTGAAATAATATAGATAACTTATTCAAATTTTTACGTCAAGTTTCCTAACTCTGATTTTTCTTAATTTTTCACCACTTAAGGGCATGTTTTTTCCATGATGATCCTACACATACCCCCATATAAAATTAAATGATCAAGGAACAATAATCAATTTTACTTTGTAACAATAGCTAGTAGTACTTTTCCTACAATACTATATGGAAAGGGTCCCACCAAAAAAATCATGATTATGAACTAGCCAATGGTGCAGATCTATAAGATATTGGAAGCTTTGACAACACCTATAGAGTACAAGATGTTGTAATGTTTATTTTCAATGTCATCATCCATTAGGCATGCTAACTTAATAAGGCATAAGGTAGATGACCCATTGTAGATGATATGTAATACTATCAACCAATAAATTACTACTGTTTTGACATTCTCTATGGAGCCTAATATGAGTATGTACTCAAAATTAGATCATGTTTTCAACAAATGATTGATGCATCACTTGGAGGAAAAAAATCCAAATAATGCTTGTGGGTTACAAGTGTATGCAATGTCGTAGTTTGATTAATCATTTCTAACATCTACATGTACTTGATAAAATAAAAGTGGGGGTCATCCAATGGTGCATGAGGGCCCTAAGGCATTTCATGGGGTTTCTTAGGATTTGTGTGAACTATAGGATCAAGTGAATATTAGAGTATTGATTCACTTTAGGGCTACTAATTATGTGCTTTGATAATGACTACAAGCATGCAATCCATTGGATAAAAACAAGCTCAACAACCACTATTCTCTTTGCCAATTTTACTCTATACAATCATATAAAACACCAAAAATAACTTATAAAAGATAAAATATCATTATAAGGGCATAATATCTTCGAACATGAGGCTAAAAAAGAAAACAAAAGACTATTAATTGAGACTTGAGTAGTATTAGAGTCTCAACCAATTTTTTTAAGGGGATAAATATTGAAAGGGTCTAATTTATTTTCAATAATAAGCTTGAAAATAAGATATTCAAACCTATTAAACATGACATAGGCTTTATCCTTTAACAATGAGGCTTTGGTAGGTTCCCTAAAATTTTAATTTATACATTAATTATTGATATCTTATCTTAGTCCTAAATTAGGAAATAAATTCAAGGATCTAAGTCAATTCTTGGAATATGTGACACTACACACTACACACACATGAACATAATGGATTACATTAGAATCTTAAGACACTAGTGATAAGGACTCCCTTCACCAATATACAACTATAATTATAAAATCTAATGGAATAATTAAAAAGTTGTTAAACCCTCCAAGGGATGACACAACTCTAACCAAATTTCAAATTTTTAGATAATCTAAAAATTAACTTAAAATTTAATCTAAATTCATTGGTTTGGGATCTTAAATTAAATTATGATTCTTTCTAGTCATGTTTTTAGTACTATTATCATGAATGTGGTTGATCTTGCATATGGGTTAGTCTAAAAATAATCATTCAAATTTATACTAAGTAATTTTAGCATAAAAACCTTAATCAAAATCACGCCTGCTCTAAACTACCTATGTTATAATGTTTTGTTATAAAAGGTGATATAGTTAGCATAATATTTTATCATAATCCATTGGCATTAAAAATGAAATTAATTTAGTTTATATCATATTTAGGATCATAATTCACAAGGCTCTAAGATTTATATCCTAATACTAGCTTAGAAAAAAATGGGAAGCATTAGGGCATTACATTTGTCTCCATCTTAGGGTGTTCCTCCATAAAGTTGGAATTTAAAAATAATAATGGGTATATCAATTGAATTTCTTAGGTTTCTTCACATGTTTCCAAACTAGTCCTATAGTAGTATCATAGCACCCTAACTTGAGTAATGGTATAGTTTCAAAGTATAATTATGTGTCAATCCAATATTTGGGTTGGTTCTACCTAAAGTTTGATATCTACATGCATTTGCAATAAAAACTAGTTAATCACATGATTTAGTTTAGGAGGATACTTTTGAAACCTAGATGGATAGAAGGCATCATATAGTCTACATAGGTGTGATGGTACAACAATTGTGTAGGAAACTAACCTTATTTGTTCAAGAATTTCAATAGGGGATATATATCTATGATTTTAATATTTCATATTATGTTGTGCTCTCATAAATATTTTATCTCGAATCTTAAAGGTGATATGTCTTTTGTTTTGGTTTGTGTATATATATGAGAAACAAGATTCCAATGCAATGAACAAGAACCTTTGCATCTTGCCTTTACATACGAGGATGAAGCACCCAAAACCTCGATAAATATTCAATGATCTCACAAGAATCCTATTGATGTGCTCTTAGATAAGTTGATGGTATATGGTTTCTCTTCAATTTGATAACATCACTTTGGAATAGAGATTTTATTCAAATGGATTGAGGATGTTTTGATTTGTAGGTGTTGAGGATGGAGGATCAAGGGTTAGGATTGTATTTGATGATCAAATGCTAGGTATGTTTGATAGTCAGAGCATGAACAAATTTCCTCCAAGTGGAATAATATCATTGGTACACTTAGAGAGGAAGAGGATAAAAGAGATTTGAATGGCTAGGATTTGTTTGACTAGATCTAAGGGATGGGATTCAATCCTCTCATAAATATGTGAAAAAGACCATGGAAAAGAGAGATTATGACAAGTGTCCTCTCACACATGTGATAGGGAAGAAGGATTTTGATGTGTACTCACACACATGTGTGAGAATGCATAATGTACATGTGAGAACAAATAATGAAGTAGAATGGAACATTTGGCTCCTCTCACATATGTGAGAGATCACATGGGGATAAGGGATGGAGACACGTGACTTCTCTCAAATGTGTGAGAGATCACATGGGGAAGAGAGACATAACAAGTGTCCTCTCACACATGTGAGAGATCACATGTTTAAGGTGGAGGGTTGGGATTTTCTAGAATAAATAGTTGGATAGGATTTTATTATGGGATTTTAGTGATAAGTGGGATTCAATGAGATTGTTTGAATTAAATGAGTTTAGGAATGTGGAAGGATTAATTAGTTTTTGTATATTTTGATTTTTCTTTAGAACCCATGTTGAAGTAGTGTCTTCAAATAAGGTAGCATTAGGATTGTTGTTCAAGTTTCTTTCTTATTCTTCTTCAAAACATAAATATGAAATATTCATTGTTTTAATATATATAGAGGAATGAAATTATCTTTCTCTTGCTTTATTAGTAGAGAACAAGGGTTATAAGTTGGTTTTTGTGCTTAGAAGCATGAGGAGGCGATGAAGCGGGCTTCATCTACTCCTTATTTTACCATTTTATTAATTTTTTATTAGTTATTTTTCATAGATTCATTTGGTATAATTAATAAATTTTACTTTTGGGTTCACAAGAAATAAGTATTTTATGTTCCTTACACCTATAAGTCATGACAGATGTCCTTGAGAGCATCCAACATCATTTTCAAGTGTGAAGGGACTTGACTCTAAAATGTAATCATAATCATTTGAATCATATTGAATATCTTAGAAATATTGTAATCATCATGATAAATATTTGTTAGTAACATGCCATAAGAATGCTAAATATAATCATTATAATTACAATCCTATAGAAAAGTATTGAAGTTTTTTTTATCAATATAGCAGGATAGTGAAAAATACCAAAAGATATGCCTCCCAAATGGGGGACACCATATAAATAATATAAAGTATATAAACACATGTATGTAGAGTACAAAAGATCCAAATCTCAAGCAATAATATTAGATGAATTGTAATCTAATATAGTGTTCTCATCTTATTTATGTGGTTGGCAACCACCTTTAATGTTTTGAATTTCAACATGATATGATGTCATTACATTTGCTTGATATATGGGTATGTGCAGGATCATCATGGAAAAAACAGGCCCTTAAGTGGCAAAAAATTTAGAAAAATCAGAATTAGGCAACTTGACGTAAAAATTTGAATAAGTTATCTATATTATTTCAAAAATATGTAAGAATAGAATCTGTAGAAAATTGAATGTAGTATCTAAACTACTAGGTTTATTTAAAATAAATAAATCTATTTGGTGAAAATTTGAAATTTCAATGCAGTAGTACTTAAATTTCAAGGAAAAAATAAGAAGTAGGTGTCTGTCTGACCACCCTAACCACAAAAAAAGATAATTATTTTTTATAAGATTTTAGACATAAGTAAAGGACTCATGTCCGGATGTGATGCATATTTTTTGTAATTTTTTCCAAGTAAATAATTAATTATGAATTTTTATTACAAATTTTAAAAATATAAAACTTGTATGTTTGACCACCTTAACTTGGTCAAAACTTCATGAAATTCATTTTTCTTTTTTAATCCTATAGTATGTGAAACATAGAATGTGATGCATGTTTTGGATTCCAAAATGTGATACTTGTTTGAAAACTATACATGTTTTTCAATCAGCCTATCAATTAGGACTTTAGTCATAATTCAAATAGAAAATGAATAATAATTATTTATTAAATTCAAAGTAAAGCATAATTTATATTGGTGGAAAGTTGAGAATCTCCTTTAAAAACCCTTTTCATTTCATCAATTTTGGGTAAAAAACAAAGTTGACAGCCACATACCCTACAAATAACCATCATATCGCCACTTTTTGGTCCATCATGATCCTACACATACCCATATGTAGAATAGGAGAAAGAGCCTTTTTAATATTGTTATTGTACTTGTGGATTTAGATTCACTTGTTCTTTTTGAATATATTCTAATTTATCTTTAGAAAACATATGTAAGTAGCACCTTTTAAAGAGGTGGCAATGGGATTGTTGAAAGTTGCTTTCTTATTCTTCTTTGGCGCATGAGGAAATCATTCTTGCTTTGGTACATATGAAGGAATGAAATTATGAAATTTTTTCTTTATTGGTAGAGGACATGAGTTAAAAGTTGGTTTTTATGCTAAAGGAGTATTAAGAAGCAATGAAGAGGGCTTCATTTTTTCTTTATTTCCTCTTTTAATTTTTTCTTGTTTCTTTTGTTGCATATGCATTTGTTATAATTAACTAATTCTACCTTTGGTTTCATAAAGAGCTTAGATACTTGATGTTCCTTAAAAATTTGTAGCCATAACAAATATAATTGAGAGTAGCAACATAATTTTCAAGTTTGAAGTATTGACTTGAAAATAGGTACATATTTATCTCTCATCACTTTCATAATTTATTCTTCACAAACATATTTTAGACATTGATGTATTAGAGATGATATCACATTTAATTATTGTAACTAAGGTCTCCCAAGTAAAATATAAAATATTTAGATCAATAATATGGAGAAAATAATCCACCTCCTTAATCCCCAACTCAAGCAGAAGGATAATTCCAAAGTGTCCAAAATAATGACATTGGTTATGTTTAGAGAATCACATAATGTGTATAATTGTTTGATGCTAAATTTCCAATTATATCAAATTATTTTATGCAAATGTTATACTAGAATTACTTAGATCAATGTGAATACCTTCACATTGTAGACCATGAAGAAAACCATGACCATAAAGTGGACAATAATAATTGTGGTTTTGGATCTCCTCATAACACGTGACTTTTTGAAGGTACATATGTAGGTGAAATTTTACTAGTAATATCCATAAATGTATTTGTAGAAGTATGTGAAGAGGAACAAACATGCTTTGTTCCCATAAGATATTTATTCATATGTGTATGCATAATAGAATTATTATGATGCTTGAATACCTATTAGTGTTCAATATTGTTAGATTATGTATGCAATGGAAAAATATTAGCATAAAATTTCCAATTTATTTTAGTGGAGAAACCAAATAATTTTCCCCATCTTTCACATCATCAACATGAACCACATTATTATCAATGGAATCTATGATTTTATGTTCAAATACCATACAAGTATATGTATGGTGTCCATTAACTTTATGGAAATTGTAGAAGAATTATTCATTATAACTCTTTGATAATCCTCTAGAGGAATCCAATTTTTTTATGGAATCAAGGCTAACCAAATTATTAGGAAGGTTTGAATAAATTCATCAAATGGTTTTCTAAGATTTGTAAATTTCATAGGTCCTTAATGTTTCGATGATACAAAAATAGATGTAGTAGACATTTGAAACTAATTTTAAAATTTTTCTTGTCATTTTCTTTTTGAAATGTGTTATTCTTTTGACATTTTGAAGGGTTGGAGGAAGTGGAGAGGCCCCAAAATTCCAACCATTAGATTCAAATAGTTCAAGTTCAAGATATTTTACATGCACACATAAATTCTAGCACATAAATATATGAAGCTAACTCCATAGTCATAATAACCTCATTATGCCTCAAGAACATTTAGTTAAATTAGTTAGTTGTTTCTAAACCATTATTGACAAATAAGTGTTGTAAGAAAGTGGTGGTTAGCTCATCAAAATAATGGATAGAAATAGGAGCTAAGGATTAGAAGTATTCAAGGGCATAGTCCTTAGGGTTCATGAAAATAATTTAGGTAAGAGTTTATCTTCATATGTAATATCTAGACTTGTATCATTGAAAGCTTGTAGGTGAACATTGTGACCAACTTTTCCATAATATAACTCAAATATGGTTACAATAAAACCAATGAAAAATGGGTGTAACAACCTCAAATGTGAAAGGTGTGTAATGTAAAGGATTATATGTAATAGAGTTAGAGATATAGGCATAGTATCCACTTTCTTCTTAAGTTGATCAAACTACTTCACTAGTTTATGGAAGGTTTAGACATGTGGGTAGTAGTGGTATGAGAAGCATTGATATAATGGAGGATTTCTAAAGAGAGTGAGAGGTACTTGAGGGACTGGAATGGTAATGGAAGGAAAAATCACACTATAAATCTAGATTTGTCATAGGATGACAAGGGTAGTGGTAGTACTTGTATGGGTACAAGTAAACACTATCCGACTTTAAATTGGGAATTCTAGTTTGGACATAGATTGTCACAATTTAATATCATCACAAGTCACATGCATATAATACACTTCTACAAAACAATTATTTCACTATTTTCTTGACCTAAGCATATACATCATGTGAACCTTCCTCAAATCCATTAAACTTAGATATTCTTCAATAATGTGTATGGTGAATTGTAGTTACAATTATCTATGGTATCAAAATTATTTAGGGATATGTAGCTTCTTTTTGCATAAATGTCTATTAGAGCAGTTGCAACTACCTCTGAAAAAATTCCCCTATTTGTGCTTTGATGGATGTCCATACCCTATTCCAAAGCTCTCATTTTGCACAAGCTGGGAGGATGTTGGTAAAGGCTGTAGGGTCTGGCTTTACACCTGCAGTTACATTTGGTTGCAAGTTTCTTAAACCTTTTCAACAAATCCATTTTGGTAATATCCTACAATCAGGGTATTCCATGAGAAGAGTGCGCTTTAAACAGTTTGGGTGCCTTGTCTATGCTTCCAAATTTTGCATATCCTGTAATCATGGAATTCTGCCAAACAATTCTTGTAGGCCTTCTGTTAAACAGTTCACATGCCTTGTCTATGCTTCCACATTTTGCATACATGTCTACCAGGGAAGTTGCACTGCTACAACATCTTATACAACTCATCTTTCAAAGCTCTAATTTGGCAGCAGGGAGGATGTTGGCAGAGATTGCGAAATGTGGATTTACACCTACCGATTACATTTGACTAGAAGTTTCTAAATCCTTTTCAAGAAACACATATTGTGCATATCCTGCAATCATGGCATTCCACGAGACCACATTTCTTTGAGGCATCCTGTTCACGTGCCTTGTCTATGCTTCCACACTTTGCATACATATTTAGCAGAGTATTTCCAACTGTAATATCTGAGTCTAATCCCCCTTCCATTATGTTTGATAGATGTCCATACCCTTTTTCAAAGCTCCCATTATTTCGATGCAGCAACCATTTTCATAAACAAAAGCCAATGAATCACCCGTTTGTAGGAAAAATACCCACATCTCAGAATGGTAGTGGCATCATTATCAAACATAAATCTTCAATGAATCCCTGTTTCGACTAGAAAGTTTGTTTTGTCATGGCCGCTGAGCAAGACATGTACGAATGCAAAACAAAGACGAAGTCAAATGAAGATGGAGATAAAACTATGGGCAGCCATCGTACTTTCACGCAGGAGTAGTTGAATTCAAATACTTAACGGTGAGTGTTATTTCAACAGAAACAAACGGTGAAAGGGACAAGGGCCCACACCAGCCACCTAAGCGGTCAAAGCTTAGTGTGTGATCATTAAGCCCAGCTGGAAATACGAGTCGCAACTATGGTGATAGGGCTAGAGTAGACTACAAATTCGAGTCTTATTGATATGCTTAATGCTTTCTCTTTTTGTTTCCTCCATATACTTGCGCGAACTTCTCTCCCAATTTATTAAGTTGCAGATTTAGCTAGCGACAGTATGGAGGGGGAATGATTGTATGCAGCCCAGACATTCCACTATATTTTCCATCTGAAGGCTCGGTCTATTTAGTCATTTAAAATCTGGGTTCTATTTTATTAAAATTCTCTTTCTTTATTTATGTTTAGAGATGGCAGTAATGAAACAACAAAAAAATATTACATCCAAACAGAAGTTCATTCATACATCTCAGTAACAAGTGATATACATGGTTGCATGTCTTACCTTTTATTGTACTTGCAGCGAATAAAGATTCGTTAAGTTTAATAACCAAAGGCATAACCCCGTATGTTCATTTCTAATATAAGAGAAAACTAAAAGTATGAGATGATACACATTATTTTCGAACTAAAGCACATATTCTCCATTTTCATCCTAGATAACAGTACTCCGTCTGCAATATGTTGAAATGAATCCACACAAGTAAGTCTACAATGATGATATGGATAGATTTTAGTGTGAAATTAAGTTCTCATGGAGGGATATGACCTCAGCTTTACTCAAGTTTGTAATCCCTAACATTTACATAAGGAACAGTCTCAAGAAAGGGGAGCCACAAGAACATGCAAACACAAATCCACAAGCACACTCTAGCACATATCGTAAATGTGAGTATTTTTTGAAGATACACAACCTTTTATGAATTGAACAACTATCATTTGATGGGTTACATTTAAAGCCATGGACATTCTTTTTTACTTTAGTCATAGTTTTAAAGATTCATATGGCACATAACTTCAATTTCTTCCAAAGATTAGTTTAAGTAAAATACAACAGTAATACAAAATAAGAAGGAACTAGATCTGCACAATCTCACTTTTCTCCATTTCAACCAAACACTAAACTACCGATACTACAGTAATGTTTGAGAATACAATGAACAACATGCTAACACATAAGACTTTCTCTACTACAATAATAATGGAAAATCTAACCATCCACATGCCCAAGAATAAACTTTTCCCTTTTCCAATCTCTTCCATGTTACATAAAACACTAGTTTCCCATATTATGAACAAATTTTACAAATACAATGAAAGACACACAGCTGATTAGGGCTTGCTCTCCACCCTACCATAATGGCATCATGGAGACTCGTGGGCTCTAGCCATATTCCCGAGAAAGGCTAAAAAGAACAAGAATAACATAGCATCAAGTTACATTCATATAGCTTCTCCACTCACTATTTTCAACCATGATCCATATATAACATGCCACCTTCTTACAATAAGAAAACAAAGGAGAATGAAAGAAGAGGAAAACTTATCTGTTTACTTAGCTGAGGGAATTGCATTCCCCCATCATCCTTTCCTCTCCAAGAAAAGCTATCTTCATTACTATCTCCTAAGAGGGACCACTCCTCTCATCTTCTCATCCTTACTTCCATCTCAACTAGAGTTCTCCACAAGGAGAAGTGGGTAACACCCCACTCATTCATCCTCTCCAAAATATATAGGAGTTTCAACTTGCAACTTTTGGGTGGGGAGGCGTGAAGTGTACCTACCTCCATTAAAGAGAGTATTTTCCTTATTAAAGTGGAAAAATGCACTTGAACAACCCCTGCATCTTTTCATCTCATCTCCTCAAAACTCATCACTCTAGTGTCAATAAAACATAATGTCAAAATGAAATGTAAGAGGATTGCCAAAAGATCACCTTATTTATCATCCTCAATATATATAATCATCAATTAAAGAAAACACATCTTTAATTAGAGTTGTATTAAGTACATATGAGGTGGGGTCTTACAGTCTCCAAAGCATCTCATCCTCCTCCATTCGGTCAAACCACACTCTCTAGAAGTGTAAATCACCATAGTGCTAGAACCATCGTAGAGGATAGCCAAAGGCCTGAGGATACCACATGATTGTTGGACACGAGAAGCTGGTAGGTCTGGTACAAGTGATATGCTAAAGGCACCAAACTTGTAGAAGAGTACAATGTACCTTACTATTTGTGCCTCTTGAAAGACAAACCATCCAAGATCATAATACAGGTATGCTAGGATACAATGCCCCCAGGCTTGTTTGGTGCTCTACCATCCCTCATATTAGTCCCAGTACTAGTCCTCCCTCCAAGTGTGCTCCCGATCCGTCAGGGATGAGTACTAGTGCAACTATGAGCATCATGATCCATCTAACTAGTGGGGCTCATAAATATAATAGCATAGGCAACACAATTTGTGCCCTCACTCTCTCCTCCTGTAATGGTCCATAAAGGAAATAATGCAAGTCATATTTCATCTCTTGGAATGACTGCTCTACTCAGAAGAATACACGCTCACCCTGAGTTGGTGGAGTATATGGTGGACGTCCTCCAATGTGACCATCATCTTGCCAGTCAAAAGATGGAATGTACATGTATCGACATCCTAGTGCTCTGCTAGCACCATAAACATAGTATCATGGTACCTCATGGGGGGCATGAGGTATGCCCAATATATTCCTATAGTCTAAAGTGGCTCTGTGTCATCCACTAAAAGAGTGGGGGCTAGATCTCTAAGTAGGCTAATCTTTTTACCACCCAGATGCTGACACAAATGGGTGGGTACCTAACAGAAAAAACAAAAATATGTCCTATAAGTAGTCTAATCTCTTCAAATTTTACATCACTAATAATATAAGTGTACTAAAGTTTTTATTGTGTGCTTTCCTAAAGACCCTAGATATTTTAGGCCCCTTTTGGGACAGTTCACAAAGAAATGGGACACTTTGCAAAACAATGGGAAACTTCACAAAAAAGCGGGCAACTTTGTGAACTTTTTTTCCAAGATCCTAAATTAACATAAAAATGCATAAAAATCATCAAACTACTACATAAGGACAAAACATAGGAAAAAGAATCGACTCACCTCATGATGTTGCTTGCCACATGCTACCTGCTACCACAACACATCCAGTTTTGTAGGTTTGTAATCTTGTCTGCTCGACATCTTTCACCCTTTGTCAATCAATTTCAAGCTACAAAAGGTAAATGAAAAAGTAAGTTCGAATTAACTTCACTTTTTTTCTTTTATGTGAGTTAAAATTAGGGTTTTTACTACATTAGAGTTAAAAGAGTGCATTTCATTAAAACAAACATAACAGGTGCTAGAGAACTTTGTTTTCGACACCATTCTTTGCGTTGGAATCATGATTCCACTTCCGACATCATCAACCGTCTATCATCATGTGGCATGGTACTTAGAAATTCCCTATGGTATGACTTACCCTATTCGACATGGCTAGATTGCTACCTTGATTTCACCTCTGTAAAGCAAGTGAAATCAAGGGGGGCATACATGTACCCTTCAATATGATTTCTAGTTAGACATTTCAGGATTTTTGGAAATCTAATGAATTCATGTTGTAGGATGCAGTTCCTAACATTGTGGTTTTGGAGAGGATTACAATGGTGGCTTCATTCTCCCATATCATGATTGAACTTACATGTGTATCCATTTATGAAACAAAATTCATCATTGGATTTCATTAGCTTATATATGCACGTAGAGTCATATGGGCGCTATTAAAGTGGGGCTAAATATAGTGTAGAAATTTGTGCACTCTTGAAGAAAGAGGAAATTTCACACTTCATTTGGACCTGTTTTGGCACCCTTGCATTAATTCCCCTTTAAATTTATTTGAAGGTTTTTGAATATCTAGGCTCACATTTCAAACACATTAGCAAAAAAATAAAGATTGGAAACTACAACTTTAGCATTTCTACCTCTATGAACTTTGAACTTTTGTGGAGGGAAACATGCTTAAATTGTAAACAATTAGGTCACATAATTTTTGATTATTGTGTTGCATAAAATAACTTTCCAAATCTCAAAAATAGAACAAACGGAATAATCTAAAATTGCAAAAATCAGTAACGTTGCTGCCAAACATGAAAAATGGAACACAAAATTGAACCGAGAACACTTTTTCTATTGTTTCTATTGCACTTGAGCAAAAATTTCTCACAATTTCCAAAAAAATCTTGCTATTCCTTTTTGTCTTATAACAACCACTAATGAAAATGTGTTGCTTTTGAAAAACTTAACACACTTTCTATAAAACTAGACACACTTGATCTTTTTATGCCATATTTGAAAAATATTTCCTAGCTTACTTGACCAAAAATTGGTTGCACTTGTAAAAAAAATCACTTCTAACTATACAAATAACCAAAATTGAATGAATACCCATAAAGGTTGCACTTGAAGTTCCTGGTCACACTTGGTTTTCAAAACTTCGCACACTTGAGAAAAAACTAGTGATAGTTGATAAGATTGGCTACTTTTGCTCAAAACTTGTCGCTTTTTCCTCAATTCTATCACTCTTGCTTTGTCCTACTGAAAATCAAAAAAATGAATTGAAGCTAGTTACAAGACCCTTGTTGAAACAAAATAATTGGAAACCCAGATATGTCATATAGTCCTTCATCCACTTTTGACATTCTATCCTACTTTTGGAAACTAAAATCAAAACAAACAAACTTGGATTATTCCCTCATCCACACTTCTAAGATATCAACAGTTTCTTGAACCTCAAGGCTAGTTCAAGTAAGCTTTTCCACAACATATCCTCTAGAAGAAGTGAAGTATCGATCCAATTTTGTCAATATTTTGAGTTCCAAGAATAGTATCATCCCAAAACATCACTCAAACCTTACAATCTTGAGAATCACAAGAATCATATCAAAACACCAACACTTTCACCTTATGACCATTTGGTGTCCAATTGCTCCAATTCAACAACCAAACCTTACACTAGTTATTATACAACCAAGCTTTGAGCTAATTGAAGGAGAAAAAACATATATATAATTAGTAGTTTGAGGAGCTTTATTGGTGCAAGGGAACCTACACCTTGGAATGAAAGTGAAAAGAGTCCTTGAAGGTTCAACAAGTTATTTGAAGGTATTTTAATCATTATGCAATGAGGAAGTTGCAAAATATGCCAAAATAGGATGAGTTGTCAATCAATGTCATGATGACAATGAATTCTAGGTGGTAGAATAGTTTGGCTTTCATGTTTTCCTTCTTGAATAAGGTCCAAAATGACCATTCAATGTGTAATTGAGTTTTCAAGTCAGTAGGAGTCAAGAATAGGTGAAAATTATAAACACAATGGTAAATGGTGATTAAGAGGGGTGATTAAGACCCAAGTTGTAAAATTGCCATTTACGGGTCAAAAAAAGATGGTTAAGGTAGTTGGTCAATTCCAAATGGTAGTTTGATATTGAAACTATTAAAAATTGTTGTATTCCCTCATGGAAAAGGTTCAATTTTTGGAAGAAGAATTCAACATCGTAAAACACCGATCACTGCATTTCATTGTTTTTATGAATGTTCTCTTCTTGGTACTAACCCGTACAGGCCTATCATGACTTGAGACTATGGATGCTTGTATATGTATGTGGTTACCTTCATTTACACCTATTTTGGAGGCCTAAATTCATTGTTTTATGTGAGGGATCAACAAGTTTTAATAACTACTCTATTTTTCTGAGTAAGGGTTTGAGGGTGGTATAATGAAGATCTAACCAATCCACCTATTGTAGTGCTCCTGTTGTTCAATGGATTGGCTAGTATGATGTAATATTAGTTGTATTAATGTCTTAGGAGGTTAGGAAGTGAAGGGATTTGGTGATGGCACGCTGTTCTAGGACGAACAATGACATTTCTTTGTGGAAATGAGAAACCAAAGTGGTGATTATGAGAACTAAGGAGTGTAGTGGCATTGTGAGTGTTTGATAAGTTTGTGCAGAGCTATTGGAAGGTGTTTGAACCCTTGGGAGGACTGGGAGAGGTTTGGAGTTGTGAGATTCTTAAAAACCCTTGTTTTTGGATGTGTTTAGGAGGGTTATGTGGGGCAGAGGGTTAGAGACCCTTTAGGTGCAAACTAAATTCAAAATCTATGGTTTGGAATCATAATTCAAGACTATTTAAGATGTTTGGGTAGATACCTAACTTTAAAGGGGAGTTCCTTTGGAAATTGGGGCTAATTATGAAGCCTAGAGCATGGTAGATGTATTGAAAGTTCATAATGGTCCAAAAGAGTTATTGTTGATTCTGATGAATGTTGTGTAACCCTAAAAAGGGGTATCTTAATCCAAAATTTATTTTCCAAGTATTTTGGGAAGATCTTGTGAAAAGTGCCTGAAACTGGCTTGGGAATACTACTAAGGGAAGCATGCTCAAAGGGTGAACTTTGGTGAGATCATTAGGAACTATTAGGAGATTGACTTGAGAACATTCATTTGTCATTTGGAATAGGTCTCCATCCCACTATGCACCATTTATATTTGAGACAAAAGAAACACCCAACCAGTGGAGAAATGCAACAAACATCTTAGATAAAAAGGAAGAGAAAGGAAACCTCATAGCCAGAAGACCCGTGTTACCACAGGTCCTATGTGGCAATAGGAGTCCATCCTTCATAATCTCTAGAAAGAGAAAAATACTTAAATGAAAATCCATATTCCACCTTTCAAAGAAGCGCCCTAATATAAAGTTTTCCAAGGGGGTAAGTACACCAAGATGGTTTCCAAAAAGAGGGCTTAAGTGGCCACTTTTTTTTTTTCTGAAATCAGGAAATGTTGACCTTGGATGTGAAATTGAGGATAGTTACACTCAAAATTTTGAGATAGAACAAAAACAAGGATCGAAGTGATCTGAGTCTACTTTCTAAACTACTAATTTATTTTGAAAATGGTTGAGATTAAGGGGTTCAACAGAGGGATGTACACAAATTGGTGTTGTTTTTGTTAGAAGAGCATAACATAGCAACTCTTGTACGACCTGAGCATGGTGAACTTTTTTTTAGTATTTTAAAAATAGCTACGGTCAGAAGTTAGCTAACAACATCTAGTTGATGCACAATTTTTCTGATAAATTTTTAATGAATATTTGATTTTTTACTAATTTTCTAAGTGGGCACTTCATAAAAAGTAGAATTTTGGCCGTGCTTCCCCTACAAATTTTTGAAAGTAATAGATTTTTTTAAATTTGTAGAATGGAGTCTAGTTTCTAAAAATGTAATTTATTTGAAATTTCGATGAACGGTTAATTTATAACGAAAAATAAAACCAAACACTACTTTTTGACAAAAAACAAACATACAAACAAAAGAAATTATGGATGAAAGGCCTCACATTGTCAGAAAGTGAAAAAAATTATATCGTTGGAAAGTAAGAGAGAACTTAACATTACCCATGTGTTCGATTTGTTGATATTGAACCAAATGCAATCTTGATGGTGAGCATGAACTTGATTATGTGAAAAATTGTAGAATTTGCAAAAAACACGTCTCTAGTCGTTGGGAATGCCCTCCAAGCCTTTGGGTTGGTATTCCAAGGAAAATACCAAAGCTAAGGCTCGGGGATTCCCAAAGCAAAACATAACGCGAGCGCGTTATAGCGCGCTCACGTTATTTACTAGTTTTCACTTTATCCTTCTTTGTGGAACATTTCTAGCAACAAATAATGCGCTCACATTATTTATTCCTTTAGTTAAATGCCATTTTTTTGAATGTTTGTTCATATGTTTGTATGTATATGTATGCTGGTGTGTCATGTATGTATGTATGTATGCATTCATGTATGTATGGCTATATGTATGTATTTATGCTTATGGGAGAG
>VDFB02047230.1:368110765-368172571 GCA_007258455.2 Sequoia sempervirens | reverse complement strand
TTGATATGACTCAAACCCAATTTTTTGCTAAATTTGTAGAGATGTATCCTCAAGTTAAAATTTTTTGAAGTTTTTTTGAAATGATAAAACCTTTTTATGTCAAAATAAATCACACATGTACTACTTTTTGTTGTAGAGTAAAAATTGAGTTTTCTAACCATTATGGATACACATTCTATATGTTTACATTTGCATACTAACGATGTTTTGCAGGATTGTGGCATAGAAGCCCCACCAAAATCTTCAAGAGAGTTCTTATCAAAAAAATTATGTGAAATAGAGGATGGAAAAATATTCTATAGGACAACATGCTTGGATGGTTCATGCGAGCATTGCGGTGGCTTGCAACGAATGCTAGTATGTAGACATATGGAAAGCACATATGAGGCGGGACAGAAACTAGTAGAGTTTGGGAAGTATAAAACAGTGGCATATGCTACAAAAGATGGGTCTAAAGCAAAAAGGTGTGAGTTGGTCATTCAAAAGATTCCAGTGTATCAGTTCATGTCCATGTTTCATGAGAATCTAGTGTATGAGTATGCAAGGCATACCCATAGAGCCCGATGGCTAGACACATAGTTCAAGCTATGCAAGGACACCTTTCCACTTGGTAGCATAGTATCAGTGGTTGACTTTGCAAAGAACTACACTTTATAGCCACATCGTGAGGTGCATTCACAGTATTACAACTCCACACAGGTTTTGATATTTGTGCACATAGCATTCATACATGTAGCTGAAAGTACCGAGGACAAAATGAAGGTATTGAGGGAGTATCAATTTTATATTAGTGATGATCGCATGCATTCTCCATAGTTTGTGCAAGGTTGCTTCTAGATGTTCTACAATCATTTGGATCAGAGGGGCATATCATACGATCAACATATAATATGGTCAGATAACTGTGCAGCACAATTCAAGAACACGTGCATGTTCTATTGGTTGTGCAGGATGCATCTCACTACACGTGTTCAACATATGTGGAACTTTTGTGAGGCCAGACATGGAAAGGGGGAGCATGACAGTGCAGGAGCATGTGTGAAAAGAGCATTAGCACGAGAAGAGTTAAAGTATAAAGACAATGCATAGTTGACAGATGTAAGATCAATCGTTGAGTGGTGTAATGTTTTGATGGGTCTAGGTAATGAAGGTACGTCTTCAGTTCACAGATTTTTTCGGTTGATGGATGATACTAACATTGTACCATATGAGGATTTTTGTACACTAATAGGATTGAGTGAGTTGCACTCTTTCCTTAGCTCAAATGCAGGTTCATGGAGTATCGATACACGTAAGATGGCATGCTTTTGTTATTCATGTACAATGCAAGCCTGGAATGATTGTGAGTCAGGGGAGTGGGTTGAAAAATGGTTGACAAGTTATCTTAGCCCACTTCACACGTATCGCCCTTCGATGGCATTGGAACTAACACAGATGGAATCATCGGTCGACTTTGACCATGTATCGAATCTAGTTCAACCAGGTAATATATCTACTTGCTTAGTATTTGAAATTCCATATTGTTATCTTACTTTGTACTGTATTCATAATGTTGACTAATTTCAAGAGATATGCCACACATATAAATGCAGGGCATGTTTATGTAGTTATTGCAGATGAAGACAAAGAAGAGGGTATAGACTATTACTTGTGTCGTTGTGTTGAGGAAAAAAAGAAATTGGAATCCCCAATTATAGATGGAGAAAACATTGAATACCCTACAGGTTTAGTTGTTGTTACTGGAACGTGGCTGAGAAGGTACCCACATAAGAGTGTTAAACATTGGTTGTTTGAGGAATTTGACACGCATCATAAGATTCTTTATTACTCAAACCTTCTCATGAAATCCAATGTTTGTTTGAGAAAATATCGGGGTAGACCTTTGAACAAGACCTTGTGGAAGGTCCGTGAGTCTGACCATGAGGCAATACTTGACACAATAAAGAGTAGAGCAGACCCGGATGGTTCATTGGATTAATTTGTAAGTATATGCACAACAATGTTTTAAGTCAATCTAGGTTGGTAGGATATGAGGTTGCAATGTCATGTTAGCATGTTTTCAATTTGGTGTAATGAAGCCTTGAATGGCCTAAGTGTGAAAATCTATGTAAATTCGTAATGTAAGGGTCAAGATGATGTAATGAGGCCATCATAAGGTCACTAGTTTAGGTATGGAGTCATTTACATCAATATGTGAAAAGTTGCACATAACAATGTAATGTTGTCAAACCAAAAGTTGTCATTTTGCAAATACTTAGATGTTGAAGGGTCACACTTGTAAAAGAAGTTGAAAAGTGGTTGTAGTCAGTTGAGGAGGTTGATATGCCTTCAAAAAGGCCTTGTGAATGTTGTATGTTGTTGGCAATCATACTTTTGAAACCAGGAGCACCAAATCCATCTTTTCAACACTTGAACCCTTGTGGTTTCTATTATTTGGTCATTTGATCATTTAGGGTGTTCTTAGATGGTATGAGGTCATTCTATTTCATTTAATAAGGATTCAATACCATTTTTGTATGTATTAGGTCAATTGAGTCATGATGTAAAGAAGTTGATCAATAAGGGGATTCATGTGGTGAACCTTCTAATTTAAGTGTTTTAGGGTTATTTGTGTTAAATAAGGGCTTTACAGACCATTTATCATATAATAGGAATGTTTACACTAGGAATGGTCCTCTTTCACACCCAAACACGTGGAATCACTTCGAGCTACATTCAACCGGATCGATCCCTTAAGGGTCCAAAGGGAAAAATGCTTGCAAACTTTAGCATGAGGTTACTCAGACACCATGATGCTTAGAAAATTTCTGTCTAATCCTATGGGATTGTGTTGGGCCCCTCTACAATAACCTCTCTTGGTTTTCATTATCTCAAAGTGGTTTTCCCATAGTAACTAGTTTTTAGTTGATGGAAAAAGTGTCAAATGGAAGTAGTGGAAAGTTGCAAAGTGGTGCAATTTTCGTTCCGCAACTCGTGTGACCAAATGGAATGTTCCAACACATCTGATTAGGAATGTTTACACTAGGCATGGTCCTCTTTTGCACCCAAACACGTGAAATCGCTTTGAGCTATGTTCAACCGAATCAATCCCTTAAGGGTCCAAAGGGAAAAATGCCTGCAAACTTCAGAATGAGGTTATTCAGACACCATAATGCTTAGAAACTTCCCATCTAATCTTATGGGATCGTGTTGGACCCCTCTCCAATAACCTCTCTCAGATTTCATTATCTCGCAGTGGTTTTCCCGTAGTCTCCAATTTTTAGTTGATGGAAAAAGTGTCAAATGGAAGCAGTGGAAAGTTACAAAGTGGTGCAATTTTCATTCTGCAACTTGTGTGACCAAATGGACTATTCCAACACATCTGAATATGAATTTTTATGCTAGGCATGGTCCTCTTTCACACCCGAACATGCGGAATCGATCCCTTAAGGGTCCAAAGGGAAAAATGCCTGCAAACTTCAACATGAGGTTACTCGGACACCGTGATGCTTAGAAACTTCTCGTCTAATCCTACGGGATTGTGTTGGGCCCCTCTACAATAACCTCTCTCGGTTTTCGTTATCTCGGAGTGGTTTTCCCGTAGTCTCCAGTTTTCAGTTGATGGAAAAAGTGTCAAATGGAAGCAGTGGAAAGTTGCAAAGTGGTGCAATTTTCATTCTACAACTCGTGTCACCAAATAGACTATTCAAACATGTCTAAATAGGAATTTTTACACTAGGAATGGTCCTCTTTCACACCCAAATATGCAGAATTGCTCTGACCTATGTTCAACCAGATCGATCCCTCAAGGGTCTAAAGGGAAAAATTCCTGCAAACTTCAGGATGAGGTTACTCAGACACCGTGATGCTTAGAAACTTCTTGTCTGATCTTATGGGATCATGTTGGGCCCCTCTACAATAACATCTTCCGGTTTTTTTTTTATCTTGGAGTGGTTTTCCCTTGGTGTCCATATTTCAGTTGATGGAAAAAGTGTCAAATGGAAGCAGTGAAAAGTTGCCAAGTGGTACAATTTTCATTCTGAAACTCATGTGACCAAACGGACTATTCCAACGCATCTAAATAGGCATGTTTATGCAAGGAATGGTCCTCTTTCACACCCAAACATGCGGAATCACTCCGAGCTACATTCAACTGGATCGATCCCTTAAGGGTCCAAAGGGAAAAATGCTTGCAAACTTCAGCATGAGGTTACTCGGACACCGTAATGCTTAGAAAATTCCTGTATAATCCTATGGGATTGCGTTGGGCCCCTCTACAATAACCTCTCTCAGTTTTTGTTATCTCAGAGTTGTTTTCTTGTAGTCTCCAATTTTCAGTTGATGGAAAAAGTGTCAAATGGAAGCAGTGGAAAATTGCAAAGTGGTGCAATTTTCGTTCTGCAACTTGTGTGACCAAACGAACTATTCCAATGCATTTGAATGGAAATTTTTACACTAGGGATGGTCCTCTTTTGCACCCAAACATGCGAAATCGCTTTGAGCTATGTTCAACCAGATCAATCCCTTAAGAGTCCATAGGGAAAAATCACTGCAAATTTTAGCATGAGGTTACTCATACATCGTGATGCTTAGAAACTTCTCGTCTAAACCCATGGGATTGCATTGGGCCCCTCTACAATAACCTCTCTTGGTTTTCATTATCTCTGAGTGGTTTTCCCCTGGTGTCCAAATTTTAATTGATGGAAAAAGTGTCAAATGGAAATAGTGGAAAGTTGCAAAGTGGTGCAACTTTCGTTCTACAACTCGTGTGACCAAACAGACTGTTCCAATGCATTTGAATAGGCATATTCACGCTAGGCATGGTCCTCTTTCTCACCCAAACATGCTGGTTTGGCCAAAAATTTTTTGAGGGGGGTTCAGTTTGTTTTGGGTTCGTTGGTACAAAAAACATGTAAAAACAAAATATATATCTAAGCAACCTAGAAGCATGAATTAGGATTAGAATATCACATATGATCATATAAAAAAAAACATCACCATAAACTTGAATGTCATTTAAAACAACAAAATTGGCAAAAAAAAAGTGTTTATAACCTGCAAAAAAATGTGAATAAAATCACACTGATTTTCGTGTGAAAAAAAACCATGAGACCATAGCTTGTTGCTTACTATTATGCTTTGATAGATTTTTTCCAAGCATCCATAGCTTGTTTGAAAGTACTTTTTTTAGGCTTTTATCCATGGCAGCAAGGCAGTGAATTGTTTGATAAAATGCATTGGTAGACATGTATGAAAAATGCAGTAGCATAGAAAAGGCAGTGAACTGTTTGAAAAAATGCCTCAAAAAAATGTGGTCTCATGGTGATGGAATGGCATGACGAATGCCATGACAAGAAAATTGCTATGGATTGTCATGGCATTCCACCACCATTGAGACCAAATTTATTTGAGGATTTTATTCAAACAGTTTGTTGCCTTGTCTATGCTATTGCTTATTAAATTATGCTTTGATAGATGTTTTCCAAGCATCCATAGCTTGTTTGGAAGCACCTATTTTAGGATTTTAGCCATAGGAGCAAGGAGGTGAACTGTTTGATAAAATGCTTTGGTAAACACATATGAAAAATGTGGTAGCATAGACAAGGCAATGAACTGTTTGAAAAAATGCCTCAAAGAAATATGGTCTCATGGTGATGGAATGCCATGATGAATGGCATGACAAGCAAATTGGCATGGATTGTCATGGCATTCCACCAACATTGAAACCACATTTCTTTGAGGATTTTATTCAAATAGTTCACTAGGCCTTGTCTATGCTATTTCTTATTAAATTATGCTTTGATAGTTTTTTTCCAAGCATCCATAGCTTGTTTGGAAGCACCTATTTTAGGATTTTAACCATAGCAGCAAGGAGGTGAACTGTTTGATAAAATGCTTTGGTAAACATGTATGAAAAATGTGGTAGCATAGACAAGGCATTGAACTATTTGAAAAAATGCCTCAAAGAAATGTGGTCTCATGGTGATGGAATGCCATGATGAATGCCATGACAAGCAAATTGCTATGGATTGTAATGGCATTCCACCACCATTGAGACCACATTTCTTTGAGGCTTTTATTCAAACAGTTCCCTACCTTTTCTATGCTATTTCTTATTAAATTATGCTTTGATAGATTTTTTCCAAGCATCCATAGCTTGTTTGGAAGCACCTATTTTATGCTTTTAGCCATAGGAGCAAGGAGGTGAACTATTTGATAAAATGCTTTGGTAAATACATATGAAAAATGTGGTAGCATAGACAAGGCAAAGAACTATTTGAAAAAATGCCTCAAAGAAATGTGGTCTCATGGTGATGGAATGCCATGACGAATGCCATGACAAGAAAATTGCTATGGATTGTAATGGCATTCCACCACCATTGAGACCACATTTCTTTGAGGCTTTTATTCAAACAGTTCCCTACCTTGTCTATGCTATTGCTTATTAAATTATGCTTTGATAGATTTTTTCCAAGCATCCATAGCTTGTTTGGAAGCACCTATTTTATGCTTTTAGCCATAGGAGCAAGGAGGTGAACTGTCTGATAAAATGCTTTGGTAAACACATATGAAAAATGTGGTAGCATAGACAAGGCAGAGAACTATTTGAAAAAATGCCTCAAAGAAATGTGGTCTCATGGTGATGGAATGCCATGACAAATTCCATGACAAGAAAATTGCTATGGATTGTCATGGCATTCCACCACCATTGAGACCACATTTATTTGAGGCTTTTATTCTAATAGTTCACTGCCTTGTCTATGCTATTGCTTATTAAATTATGCTTTCATAGATTTTTTCCAAGCATCAATAGCTTATTTTGAAGCACCTATTTTAGGCTTTTAGCCATAGCAGCAAGGAGGTGAACTGTTTGATAAAATTATTTGGTAAACATGTATGAAAAATGTGGTAGCATAGACAAGGTAGAACCGGGCTGAAAAATGCCTCAAAGAAATGTGTCCATGGTGATGGAATGCCATGACAATCCATAGCTTTTGAAAGCACTCAGATAGGATTTTAGCCATAGCAGCAAGGCAATGAACTGTTTGGCTAAATGCTTTGATAGACATGTATGAAAAATGTGTTACCATAGACAAGGCAGTGAACTCTTTGAAAAAATGCCTCAAAGAAATGAGGTCTCATGGTGATGGAATTCCATGACAATCAAAAGCATTTCATTGTCATGGAATTCCATCACCATGAGACCTCATTTCTTTGAGGCATTTTTTCAAAGAGTTCACTCCTTGTCTATGATATTGCTTACTATTATGCTTTTGATAGATTTTTTCAGCATCCATAGCTTGTTTGAAAGCACTTTGTTTTAGGCTTTCAGCCATAGCAACAAGGCAGTGAACTATTTGACAAAAATGCTTTCGTAGACATGTATAAAAAATGTGGTAGTATAGACAAGGCAGTGAATTGTTTGAAAAAATTCCCTCAAAGAAATGTGGTCTCATAGAATGCCATGAAAAGCAAATGCAATTGGGAGTTGCTCTTAGTTATTAGTTATGTAATGTGAAGTAATTCATAACCCATTAGGTTGACTTTGTAAAACTATATATTGTAATTGAAATTTTGTCATCCATCGCATCAGTTATTAGTTATGCAATGTGAAGCAATTCTTTTGAGTTTGAAATATGTGCAATGCAATGTAATCAACGATATGAATATAAACTACAAAAATCTATTTTTTATAATTTATTAGTTAAACTCTTTATTTTATTTGCTCTCTATATCTCTATGCTATGGAAATGCCTTTAAATTTTTAAAGTTTTTATCTCAAATTGTTCTACTTTTTTTACCTTTTTTTTAAATATGATTTTTTTCGATTTTTCTAGACTTTTTCCCGATTTTTTCAAAAATCTTATACTTTTGGTTTGTCAATTTTTTCCCCAAAAGATTTTTCTGCTATGGTATAAACACATATCTTTTTGTAATATCAAGGATACTTTTTGAAACTTCCATGCATTGCTAATCTAAAAGGAAAAGTCTTTTGCCTAATTTGTATGCAGCCATGCTTTTGACATTGTCAAAAAGAGCAAATATGGACACCATCGATAAAAAAGATTTGTATTAACCAAATAGCCATGTACACATACATCAATATATGTCAATATAAGTATAAAATATAGTTACAAAATAGCCATATAGGCTTATGCTCGAATTCCATATAGGCATACAATGTCAAATATATCCAATACAAGATATGTACAAAATTGCCATGTCTAGGCATACAACAAAGGGCTCTGGAATCAAAATTCATTTCTCTCCATGCTTTGGAAATAATTTTTTTCCTTTTATTTGGCGATCTGATGGTGATAAGTTTGTCTATTGTTTATGCTGTGCTCAAGAGTGCTCCTACTACTCCTCCTATAGTTTAGCTCCTGGTGAAGTCTTACTGTTACAATAAGAAGTAAAGACATTGATATATAGAAATTACATTATAAGAAATGATATATTTAACAAAATAATCACTTACTGCCATCTCATTATCACTCTCCATGATGGAAATATTTTCATACCGATGCTCAGGCATGCTCAAGCCCTGTATAAACCATCCAAATAGGAATTAAACTATGAATCAATAATGGTTTGATTTTTCACTAGAATTAACATCTATAACAACAAATGTAAATTGAAATTTAGTAATTTGCCTCATACCTCCTCTATCAGAGCCATGGAGGATTGTATAGCAGATGAAACACCGATATCCATTGCCCTTGTAACATTTGGAGGTGTTCCCACAACCAACATATGAAAATAAAAAATAAAATTATTCAATCAAATTTTTTTTACAATAGCGAGATACATGTCATGACTTATAATGTATGAGATCTAATGAACAAAATTTTGAGTGCAAGTATTAAGCTATATATTTCTGGTAGGCCTTGGCACTTCGATAGGAAGACCAAGAATGATGGGGAGAAGAACACATACTCCATTTTGAAGGATGGGAAGACTTACAACCTTTCACCTCTCCTAGAAGAAGACAAGGCAAAGCATGAAGGGCCTAGTGTTTTGATGGGGGGTGAGAAGTAGTTCATGAAGACCTTGAACGAAGGAGGAGGAAGAGGATTCTTCCTGATTATGAAGCCAAAAAGTGAAGCAGATTTTCCCACAAAGAAGAAGGAGGATGCACCAAACGAAGTCCAAGAGTTGTTGGAAAGGTACAAGGACATAATGGTGAATGAATTACCTAGTTACCTACCTCCTATTAGGGATATAAGCCACCATATTGATTTGATTCTAGGGGATGCATTGCCTAATAAGTTTTCATACAAGATGACACCTGCTCAAAATGAGGAGATTGCAAGACAAGTGCAAGAGTTGATGGATAAAGGGCTAGTGAGGAAGAGTTTGAGCCCATGTGTTGTTCCTACTATCCTAGCACCAAGGAAGGATTGGAATTGGATGCTTTACACTGATTCAAGAGCCATTAATAGGATTGTGCAATCAGATATAGGTTCTCGATGCCAATAATGGAGGACCTCATGGATTGTTTATCAAGAGCATCTTACTTTTCCAAGATTGATCTAAAGAGCAGGTACCATCAGATAAGGATCAGAGAGGGGGATGAATGGAAGACAAATTTTAAGACTAATGAAGGGCTCTATGATTGGTTAGTGATGCCCTTTGGGTTATCAAATGCCCCTAGTACATTTATGCACCTTATGAATGAGGTATTGCGACATTTCATTGGAAATTTTGTTGTAGTTTATTTAGATGGCATCCTTGTGTTTAGCAGGTCTAAAGAAGAACATTTGAAGCACCTTGACATGGTACTAAGGAGGTTACAAGAGGATAAGTTTTTGATCAACATGGAAAAGTGTGAATTCATGGAGGAAGAACTAGTCTACCTTGGCTTTGTCATCTCCAAGGGAAGTTTGAAGATGGATCCTTCAAAGGTGCATGCTATTCTTACTCAAGGCCAACACCAAAATCCATGGGAGATGTGAGAAGCTTCCATGGACTTGCAAGCTTTTATATAAAGTTCATCAAGAAATTTAGCCAAATTTGTGCACCAATCTTGGACACCATCGAAGGAGGTAACAAAGGTAAGTTTTCTTGGACCAATGAGGCTAATAAAGGGTTTGAATATCTAAAAATGGGAGTAGCACAATAGCCTATAATTGTGCTCCCTAATTTTGATAAAGTTTTTACCATTGAGTGTGATGCTAGTAATCAAGCAATAGGGGCTATTTTGAGCCAAGAAGGCATACTGGTTGCATTTTACAGTGAGAGGCTGAATGAAGCAAAGAGGAAGTATTCTTCCTATGATTTGGAATTGTATGCTATGGTCCAATCCCTCAAAAAGTGGATGCACTACTTGTTACCTAAATAATTTTTTGTTTATATTGATAATCATGCTTTGAGTTCTTTGAATGCACAAGACAAACTCAATCATAGGCACATGAAGTGGGTAGAGTCTTTGCAAGCCTATACTTTCAAAATAAGGCATAAGAAGGGCCAAGGAAATAAGGTGGGAGATTCTCTCAGTAGAAGGTCACTTGTAGTGTAAGAGATCCAACTCCAAAGCATGGGGGTTGAAGCATTGAAGGATATGTATCATGAAGATTCATATTTCAAGGAGGTATACAATGTTTGTGAGCAGAATTTGAATTCTTTTCATGGTGAATTCTCTGACTTTTTATTGTAGAATGGTTTTCTCTTTAAAGGAAGCCAATTGTGTGTGCGTAAATGCTCAATGAGGGAGAATATCATAAAGGAGAAACATAGTGGGAGTCTTGGAGGTCACTTTGGCCTTAACAAGACCTTAGAGAAAGTTAGGAGATTTTACTATTGGCCAAAGTTATAGGTGGATGTGAGAAGGTATGTGGAAGGCTGCATAATATGTCAAAGGGAAAAGGGAACTTCATCAAATGCAGGACTCTATCAACCACTGCCCATTCCCAATAGGCCTTCAGAGTGTGTAAGTATCAACTTTGTCTTGGGGTTGCCTAGAACCCAAAAAGGTTTTGATAGTATCTTTGTGGTAGTTGATAGATTTAGTAAGATGGCACATTTTCTTCCTTGAAAATGCACCAATGATGCATCTCATATAGCAAGTATCTTCTTTAAGGAGGTTGTTAGGATACATGGACTACCTTTAAGCATTGTTTCTGAAAGGGATTCTAAATTCATTGGTCACTTTTGGATGACCTTGTGGAAGAAACTCAAGGAAAAAATCTGTACTTTAGTTCAACATACCATCCACAAATGGATTGACAAATTGAAGTGGTGAATAGATCATTGGGAAACCTCTTAAGATGCCTTACCAAGGAGCATGGACAAGCTTGGGATCTGATTTTACCTCAAGCCGAATTTGCATATAATGACTCCATGAATAGGAGCATTGGTAGAAGCCCTTTTGAGGTAGTCTATGGCATGCACCCTAGAGAGGTCTATGAAATAAGAGACCTACAAGGAGTTTCTACGAGAAGTGCTCAAGGTGAGGACTTTGTTGTTACAATCAGGGATATTCATCAACAAGTGAAGGAAACCCTTCAAAAGAATGTTGAGAAGTATAAGGAAAAGGAAGATTTAAAGAAGAGGAATGTCCAATTCAAGGTTGGAGACTTGGTGATGGCACACTTGAAGAAGGAGAGACTTCCAAAAGGAAAGTATACCAAACTCATGATGAAGAAGATAGGACCTTGCAAGGTGGTCTACAAGTTTGGCCAAAATGCTTATGAAATAGAGCTACCTCTCGGGGTGGCAATCTCTCCTATCTTCAACATTTTTGACTTGTATCCTTTCAAAGCTTTTGTGATATGATTGAGTGCTTGGTTACTATCAAACTAATGATATGATTGATGTTACTAAATTTTTTTAAGGTGTATAAGACAGGTTTGGTGACTTTGATGGTTGGATGGGTGACTATTATGAAGCCCTTTGAGCAAATTGGTGATTAACCACAAGATGATAATCAAGATTTTGTCGTAGCAGGAGTTTGTAACCTATAAATAGATTGTTGCAGTCAAAATATGGTGAGTACAGTGCTTGATAATGGACTGATAATAGTGAGGTATGGTTTAATTGATTTGTTGCCTTGGTGAATAAATGAAAGGATGAATTGTTCAAGTGTCAATAATCAAGTTTATGTTGTTTTTATGGTGGTTGAGAATGATGTGAATCTAATTGATTAAGTCAAAGTTTTCTTTAATATGGTTTTTTCTTTGAATGAATCAATTGGAATACTGATTAGTGGAATGATGAATGATGGCCTATGGAATGGCTAAGAGAATTTGAGTGGATTTTGGTTGAATGAAAAGTAGATTTATGATGAAATTATATTTGATCTTCTCCTGATTCTATTTGGGATTGAAATCCCTTGAAGAAATGATGTTGATGGTTTTTGTTGGATGCTCTGCATCAGATGTGCCCTGATGATTGAGTGTTTTGATATGATGCTCTGCATCACTAGCTGCCTTGTCTATGCTATTGCTTACTATTATGGTTTCATAGATTTTTTCCAAGCATCCATAGTTTGTCGTGGTGGTACACCTTTGCAAGCACATGCCTCCATGTGAAGTAATTGCATCATGTTTCTTATGTTGACTTTCTAAACAACTATATTGTACAGTTGAAATTTTGTCATTTATCAACATCTAGTTATTAGTTTTGGAATTTGAAGTACTAATGCTTTGAGTTTGAATGATGTGTAATGCAACGTAACCAACAATATGAATATAAACTACACAAATCTATTAAGTAGAATTCATTAGTTAAGTTCTCTTTATTCTATTACCTCCATGTACATTTGAGTGAATCCACTAGCACTAGGAGGTGTTTGCTTGAAACCACCAATATTAGCCTATTCAACATCCAAAATCACATGTATTAAAATACCATTCGTAAAACAATGCTATTAACATGTAATAAATTTATAATTGTTTACTAGTTACATACCCCACTGATAGGTGTACTACAAAAATAAGTAGGTGGAGGATTGGTGTATCCAGTCTCAACACTATGACCCTACAATTTTATTAAAATAATAAAACTAAATTAGTTAATCATGCATTTCAAAATAAAAATTTAATAAATTAAATCCAATGAACATGTTGACTTTTACCTGACTATCAATCTCATATGCACAATGTAAAATGTTATCCATCCTCTCCATCCCCGTAGCAGCATTCAAATCCTATGTAGCAGCATACGAATCTTGCGTAGCAGCATACAGATCTTGTGTAGTAGCCTCCTGTGTGCCGGTGGGGTCATATGAACAAGTCACCCTGCAAGATTGACATACATGGGTTCGAAGGCCACCACTCAAAGACTCCCCTGGATGGAATTGTACAATAGCACTACTATCATGGATGACACTCTAGGTCAAAGTGTTGATCACATGCAATGTCTCTACATCAGCACTCTCCTTCACAACAACATGCATAACAATGTGCTCATGAGGCGGCCTAGCGAGAGCTCATCTCCCTTGCTGCGCAGGATCTGGCTGTGCACTGGGCCTATCCTTTGCTGACCCCCCACCTCTCCCCTGGAACTCCCTCATATAAAAATAATTTGGGATTTGGTTCAATATGAACTCATTGTATAGTTTCCTAAGAAAATATTGGGGTCGACTTCACAATTATTGCACAATGGGTAATCAAAGACCAAATACCATCTATCATAAAAATTGTTCCTAATCTCTTGGTGGTGGCACCAATGAATAGGAAACTTCTTTGCATTGAGGGTAAGATTTTGATTTGTTTTAGGGTCAGTGAATAGAGAGCACAAATCACCTTTAGTAATTTTTAAATCTTTTACTTGTTTATATGATAATTTGTCTACATAATATGCCCTGGCTACCTACTTCCTATCTTGCCATCCAAATATTTGTTGGGTAATTGCATCTACATTTTTTAACATCTCTTTCAATGAATTTGCTAGACGTATTATTTCTATGGTTGAAGCATTTGGATCACTCAACCTACTGATAAGATCCTCAAGTTTTTTTCTATTGTTGTTAGTTTCACTCAAATTTTCTTGAGTGCCAAGAGGGTATTGAGTGATTGGTGGGGGAGGTTGATTTTGTTGTTGAGGTTGATTTTGTTGAGGACTTTCTTGAGGAATTTGTTTTTGAGGATTTTCCTCCTCTTCTTGTTGAGGATTTGTAGGATTTCCTACAAATTAAAAAAAAAACAATCAAATCTAACCTAAAACAAACAAAATCAATTTCAAACTAAGAAATTCAAAACAAATAGTAGATAATACTTACCTCCCACACCTCTTTGTCGTCGTGGTGCCATATTTGCAAAGAAAATCCAACTATTGTTGATAAAATTTGTAGAAATCCTTCCTCCTAGAATGCGAGCACGAAAGTGAGGGTTTTTGGCCGCGGGTAGAGCTAAGAAACAATAAATAGAAAATGATAGTTTTAACTTTTTTTTTTCTTTTAAAACAACATAACGCAAGCACTTTATAACATGAGCACGTTATCTCTTTCCAAAAACTTTTTTGGCCACAAAAGTGTGACCATCATCATGCACCCGCCCGAGGGGCACATCTTGAAATATTACCACAACTAGGACCTCTTGCTAAGAAACTATTATAGATGCTTTTTTCATGGACTTGAATTGAATGTTCACAAAGGCTTGGAATTTATTTATGACAAATATGAGGTCAAAACATAGAAAAAACATAGAAGCAAACAAAATCAACACCAGTGTACCACCAAAAAACACCACAAACAATGAAAGTGACCCATGGGGATATAGGCCTATAATGTAGAAAATTGCACATTCTTGAAGAAAGAGGCAATTTCACAGTTAATTTGGACCCATTTTGGCACCCTCACATTAATTCCCTTTCACTCAAAAATCATCTAAGATCACATAAAGTCACTCAAATCCCAAAAAATCCCGAAAACCCACCTCAAAAATATAAGGTGGGACTCATTCACAACCTTGGGCGAATTAGTCCCCTTAGGTGGGACCCATTCACCAAGTGTGGTGAATGAGTCCCATTTGGGGTCTTTTTGAAATTTGTGTGGGAATTCATCAATTTAATTCATGTTTTTGGTAAATATCAACCTTTGAGATCTAAATAACGGCCAATTAGCTGATAGTTCCTATAAAAGAAAGCTTCTAAGCCATTTTCACCATCTCTAAGAACTTTGAGTAAGCATCAAGCATCAAGAGTTTTCAAGCATTATTTCACAAGAGCATTCTAATTCCAAAAGCAAGCAAAGTTGAAGCATTGGAGCAACATTAGATTATTTTGCAAGTCCTCAATCTCACTTTCTATCAAGACCTAGCATTGTCAAGGGTTGATCATGGATTCCTATGGTGAATCATGATGGATTCTAGGTTGGGGAGATGCAACTAGCCATCAAGCCAATCCTAAAGATGTGTTTCCTAAGTGATTCCATCTTCCATTGTCACTCTACATTCAACCTAAGGAGGGTACAAGCATCATTAGAGTTCACTTGGGGTAATTTTAGATCATCACAAGTGAGTTGTTCATCTTTTCATTTCCATTGTTGCATCATATTCTTACACATTAGAATAGGATTGCATCATGTTTTAGATTTCCTAGTCTTTAACACACTTAAGGATAGGGTTTTTATGCACATTTAATAATTTTTATCAAGTTTTCATTACCAAACTAGGGGTTTTACCAAGGAAAACCCTTTGTTAGCAAATCCTTTTGAATTCTAGTTTGTAGGTGTTTTTCACAGATTTAGACCAAGAACTTAGATTGGAAGAAAAAGGAAGGTAATAGAGTGCAGATTGGAACCTTAAGTTTTCCAAAAAGTGAAATGGTACTAATTCGCTAAGAGTGGGGAATGAGTCCCACTGTAGTCATCTGTGAGATCTGTTTGTAGATTTTGAGACCCTTTTCCTGAAACGAACTTCCATGCAAAAACTAAGATTTGGGACTAATTTCCCCAAGTTGGCGAATGAGTCCTAGTAGCATAAAAGTCCAGATTTCTAGAATTTCAGAGCTATTTATAGTCCCCTCAAGGTTTCTAGGTGCACACCATTTGCATTATTTCTTTTCTATTCTATTTTTTTTTATATTTCTAGATCATTCTTTAGGCCATCTAGCATTTCCTTGCATATCACATTATGTTTTCAAAAAAAATTCTTTCCCAAGTTTATACTTGGTGGCGAACCCCTCATTAGATATTATCCAATCCCTAGAACTTTCCCTTTGTCATATTTCAATCTCCTTTGCATTAAAATCTCAAGAGTTTGTTCTTGAGTGAAGTGGTTCGAAAATTGGTCTTTCTCCTTTTAGGTCCAAAACCCTAGAAGCAAAAAAGAGCCCCCATCCAATTTTCACCATTTCATTTTGGTGAACTCGCATATGGAACATCATATTTCTGATTTGGACTGCATTCGCATCCTTGATTTATCTTCATTAACATTACATCAGGTTTTGCATTGTTTAGTTTGTATTCTAGGGTTTCAAAATTTTCATTAGTGAAAAGCTAATTTAGCTTCCATTTTTCCACTTAATTTCATTGGTCATCATTGAAAAAATACATTTTCATCCTAGATCTAGACCATACATCATATAAAACATAAAAATCAACTAAAAAAATCTGAAATTTCTTAAAAAAAATCCCTATTGGGACTCATTCACCACCTTGGGAAAATCAATGACAATACAAAATTTGCACTATTGTTTACAAAATTTCATTTCTAGTTTTTAAGCTTTTGTTTGCTTCTATTTTTTGTTTCAATTTAGTTTCTTTCTATTACATTAAAGTTATTAGAATAGCATTATTTACATTCATGGAAATTATGGATAGCATTAGATTTTTGCAATTTTCGTTTTCAACATTATTTCCTAGTTCACTTAGATCAAATTCATTAGGAAATGAAAACAAAAAATTGAAAACATCAAAATAAACAATTCAAAAAATTCTTAAATATAGAAAAAGCATATCATCCAAGCCTTTTAGTAGTGATGACTTAGACATGTTAGATGAATCCATTAAGGACTTCCTCTCACTAAGATCATCCACTAAGGCTTGTCTTGAAAAACCCAAACCAAGCGAAGTTAACTTAACCCTCAAGCCTTTTAGTAGTGATGAATTTGGTATGTTAGATGAAGCCCTTGAGGAATTCATTTCACAAAGCCCATCCACTAAGGATTGTTATGAGAAATTAAAAACACAAGACGTTAACATGGTTCAACCTCAACTCATCCATAGCCACCTTCACATAAAACAAAAACTAAAACCAAGCTTGAGTTTACCCTTTATCGAGGACACCTAAGACTAATGTATTGCAGCAACCAAGTCATAATATTGTTGCTTATACATACAAAAATATAAATAATCTACAACCACAACAAAAAATCCTCACACCCATACCTTTACCTAATCCCATTTCTCCTAGTGCCCCTCGTTTAACTTCACATAGTGGAAAGCAATATAATCTCTTTAAACAACTTAAAAATACCCCTACAAAGATATCCCTGTGGGACTTAATTCAGAATTCACCACACTATTATAGTATGCCTCAAACATCCTTACAAAAAATAGTGGTTCCTCTTGGAACAAATACAAATAATGTGGCAGGTCTCATATAGGGAATGAATACAGTTAATGTAGACATAACATTTCACCAACATGAGTTGCACCCTTTGGCATTGCGACAGAAAAATGAGGCCTTTATGATAATTGCTCAATTTAATCAAATAGGGAAAAAAATGACCATGGTTGATAATGGCTTAGCCCTTAATCTCTACAGTGTGAAACTCTTAGATAAGTTGCGAGTAGGCAAATCAACAATGCAACTAGACTCTTTATCAATTTGAGGATTTGACAACATAGGAAGGCAACCACTCAATGCGACTACTTTACCTATTAAAATTAAAAAGGTCACCTTACAAAATCATACTCATGTCATACCTCATGAAAATTCATACAATCTTCTTTTGGGAAGACTATGGATTCATGAGATGCATGTGGTGCCTTAGACTCCTCATCGTATTATGAAGTATGTCTATGACAACAAGGTATACCAAGTTGAATTGGATCTCAAGCCTGAAAGTTTCTTGCAAGTTGAAAAAGGACCAACAAGTCCTCTAAGCACATTAAGTTTAACATACCATGCATAGAACCTTTACAAGAAGACAAGCAAGAAATGGAAATAGTTTCAAAATTGTTAGGTGATGATTGGGACCTTCTTTGGAGTTTACACCCTCATTTATGGGAGAATACATAATCAAAAGAAAAGAAGATGACAAACAAAAAAAACCAATGGTCATGTCAACTCAAAACCTAGAAGAACATTCACAAATATCTACCTCATCTAAAGAATATACAAGTTATACAACAAGCTTTGATGAAATAGACTACCAACAGTCACCAAACCCAAAAGAACTGGAAAAACTTTATGGGAGAGGTTACGAACTTGTGAAAAAATTGGGTTACAATAATAAAGGATGTGGAAAGAAAGAACAAGGAATTATGGTTCCCATAGATCCTAACACAAAGAGACAAATACTAGATTGGGATATTGTCCTTCTAAATTTACACAAGCAATGAAGAAACCATCATTAAACATCAATACCATCATGTGGAAGCCAAAAATCAACTTCACTATGAAGCATCCTAAATTACTTGACATGCATTTACTACCATCATGGGAATTCTTTGAAGATGATGAAGCATTGAAGGTGAACCAAATATTTTGATGGTTAGGAATGCTATGTCTCTTTTTCTCAGTTAGGGTCTTTCACCTAATGGAAAGAGATAGATCCCACACTAAAAATCTAGGTGGTTCACCCAAATTAACGAATGAAAGATGGAATTATGACTAAATGAAATGATTTAAATTTATCTAAGTGATAGAATTGATTGATTATGGATGCAAAACTAATGAAATGTGAAGTGTTTGAAAACACATTGTGTAATGCAAAAACACCTATAAATGAATAGTAAACTGCAACAAAAATGGATGAAATTGAAAGTGTGCACCTAGAATCTTGATGGAGACTAGAAATAACTTTTGAAATGTTGCTGATCCTAATTTTTAGGCCTGTTTAGACTCATTCACCATTCTAGGTGAATTATTCCTAGATCTGTAAAACTGTTCTGAAACCCGTTTTAGACAAATATCCCAAAATGTAAACAACCAAAAAGAGGCCTAGAAGTGGGACACATTCGCCACCCATGGTGAATGAGTATACTTTTGAATTTTTAAATATTCAAAGGTGGAAACATAAGCCTTTGATCTACACTTTTTGCTTCTCCAGGTGTCCAATTCTGAAACTATCATATTCTAGCTTGAAAGTGACTTTTTGTTGATATTTTTCCTTGTTCAATGAAGAGATGAAATGAACAATGTTGCAATGCAATATTCAATGATTTATAATTCTCCAAGGTTCCTAAATCTACAAACACACAATTAGAGAAAAATAAATGTTGGATGTTAGGGCAAGGGGTTTGCTTGGTCAAACCCTTTTATAGGTAATTAAACCAAAATGATGAAAGAAGGTAATAAAGCATGAAACAATGAAGTCTATACCTTGCCATGATGTTTGATCTTGAAGTTCTACAACAAAATATGAAGAATATGCCCTTAAATGTCCAAAAATTGCTATCTTAATGACTTGAAATGATGAAACCCTAACTTGCATGACTTGAGAAGGAAGAATAGTGGATTAATGAATGATAAGAGAATTAAATTAGGGTTTAGAGGATTGATTTTATAGGAAATTCACATTATTTTCCCATAAATTGGATCCCCAAGGCTAACATGAAGAACAAAAAAACTTAAACTCCAAAATTTCCCACTCAAAAGTCAAAAATGGTCCAAATAGGACTCATTATGCACCCTGGGTGAATCAGTCCCACCCGGCATGGACTGATTTGCCACAGATGGCGAATTAGTCCCAAAAGGGCCCATTTGATAGCTAGGATGTTGGGAAGTAAGGAAATAATGTTTAAATGATGATTTTATCAGGTATTTGATCAAATATTGCCTTGAGATGCACAATATGGGGTAATAAGGGCCTATTAATTTACTAAAATGAGGTCCACTCAACCTAGGAAGGCACAACATCTAATGTGAATGTGTAAGACACATAAAAAAACTAGATTAACATTAATTTTAATTCAAAAACTTTCTAGATTAGTGTGATAATGTTATTAAACACATTTTATAATGTTGAATTAGGGAGAAATGGGACCATTAAATCTAGAAAGGCATGAAAGTCTTTTACAACACTTTACAACACCTTTACAAGAAATTGTTAAATGCATTTGAAAGAGTCCAAGGCCTAGTGTGGATGTGAAAAATACCTCACAAAACCAAATCAAGGCCTCATTAAGTCCAGTTTATCATCAACTATTCCCCAAATCAAGCAAGTCTCCTTTTTTCTATGGTACGAAAAGAAATGCTAGGAGTTTATGATATACCATCTACTCCTCCCAAGAAAAAGTTTACATGTGCTATGATCATTACCAAGAAAAAAGATGCAAAAGGTGAAAGTAATGAGAATGATATAAATGTAGAAAAATACAATGCTAAGTTTCCAAGATCAAATGCACTCCCTTTAGGGGATACAATTGATATACCAATGGATATAACTGATCAAGAGAAAGTCATTAAGATTGGGAAATTCCTTGATGATGAAGAACAAGAGGATACTACAACCTTACTCCATGACTTTCCATAATATTTTTCTTTGAAATATTCATACATGCTAGGAATTGATCCAAAGATAGTGACACACAACATTGTCCTTGTTGAAAATGCCAAGCCCATTTGACAAAAAATATGAAAGATGAATCCTAAATTATCTTTCCTTGTTAAGGGTGAACTTGAAAAACTCCTTCATGTTGGTTTCATAAGACCTATAGATTATTCTCGATGGATCTCAAACATTGTTACAACTTTGCAAAACCTGACAATCATAGTAGGATGTGTACGAATTTTCATGATCTGAATAAAGTATCTCTAAAAGATGACTTTCCCCTTCTATAGATATGATAGTGGATTCAATTGTCGGACAAGTTTTGTTGTCATTCATAGATGGATTTTCTGGATATAATCAAATTTTCATCAACCCTCAAGATCTGTACAAAACAACATTCAAAACCATTTGGGGAACATTTTGTTCAGTAATGATGCCTTTTGGATTAAAGGATGAGGGTGCAACATATCAATGAGCTATGACAGTGATGTTTCATGATTACATACATAAGATTTAGGAAGATTACATTGATGAAATTATCGCCAAATTGTTAACAAGACAAGACAATGTGAATATCTTTCAAAAAATCTTTGAGTGGATGCAAAAATACATGAGATTGAATCCAAAAAATTCTTTTGGTGTAGATAGTGGAAAAATCTTAGGGTTTATCATTTCTCACAAAGGAATTGAGGTGGATACAAAGAAGATTGATGCTATTTTAAACATGTCACCTCCTAAAAATATTTCTTAGTTACACATGTTACAAGGAAGAATTCAAGCCATCCATTGTTTTTTTACATCTCTAGCTAATCAAGCATTACCATTTACACATCTTCTTAAAAAGGATTTCCACTTTGATTGGAATGATGATTGTAAATAGGCTTTTGAGAGTTTGAAGGAATACCTTGCAACTCCACATGTTTTACAAGCCGCTATGCAAAATAGACTGTTCATACTTTATGCAGCCACATCAACCCATGCTCTTGCAACATTATTGGATCAACAAGATGAAAACGATAAAGAGCATATCATCTATTACATCAGCCAAACCATGATAGATTATGAGAAATGATACAAAACAATAAAAAAAAAATCCCTTATATTCGCTACAAGTTACAACATTATTTATTGAATGCTAAAATACAAGTGATGAGAAAATTCGACCCTCTTAAACATCTTTTCAATATAAAAAATTATCAAGATGTCTAGATAAGTGGGTGATGTTCACTGAGTTTGACCTGAAGTTTGTTTCAAAAAAAGTAATTAAGGGTCAAGACTTGACTGACCAATTTGCTAATGCTCCTTAACTTTTAGCACCACCTAGTAATGACTCTTTCCCTGACGATAATTTTTTGACAATTGAAACTAATACATGGGAGTTACACTTTGATGGATCTAAGTGTAGAATGGGCTCTGATGCTGGTGTTATACTCATCCAACCTATAGGAAATCCTATTACCTTGTCATATCAATTAAACTTCCTATGTACAAACAACACCATTGAGTATGAAGAATTCATCACTAGGCTATGTGTTGCTTTAATCTTAGGTGCAAAAGATATTAAGATCTTTGGTGATTCACAATTAGTAATCAAAAAAATAAATGGGACATATCAAGGAAATCACGACATGTTATTGAAATATAAGCATCTCATGATGAACTTGTTGGAAATATTCAAATCATTCACAATTGAAAATATCCCACAAAAAGATAATAGACATGCAAATGTAATGGCAAGTGCAGCTTCTCTTATATCACCTCAAGATCCTTTGAAATTTTTTGCATTTACTATTCACCCAATCATGAAACCATCCATCAACAAAAAACTTGAAGAAATATTCCAAACAAACAAGCAAGACTCGAGTGAATGGTATGATATAATATTCAACAATTTGAAAGATGGTATGGTTCTTGAGCTCACAACAAAGAACACCTGACATCGCTTACAAAAATTAGCAACCAAGTACATCATCCTTGCTGATGTATTATATAGAAGATCCTTTAACGACATGTTGCCTAGATGTCTTAATGAATCCAAAATCCCCATAGCACTTCAAAAGGAACATGTGGGTGCCTGTGGAGGTCATTTTGGAGGGAGATCCTTAGTGAAAAAAATAATTCATATGGGATATTACTAGAGACATATGGAAAAATATTGCTTTGCGTATGCTAATAAATTCCACAAATCTTAGGAACACAACAATTTGATTCATGCTCCTAATTCTGAGCTTCATGTCAAAATTCCTATTTGGCCATTCTTAGTCTCGTGATTAGATCTAATTGGGAAAATATCACCACCTTCATCCGTTGGAAATACATTTATAATCACAGCAATGGATTTTCTTAAAAAATGGGTAGAAGCTACCCCTCTTCGATCCACAACCATTGATGTAATATGTCATTTCATATTGGAACAAATTATTGCTCACTTTGGACTTCCTTCCACAATAATTTTGGATAATGAAACACTATTCAAGAACAACGATGTAAAGAAATTCCTTGATACATTTAATAGTCAACATCACTTTTCAATACCTTACTACCTGCAATCTAATGAACAAGTTGAAGCAACTAATAAGACCCTCAAACAAATCCTTAGAAAAATAGTAAATAAAAATTTCAAGGATTAGCATATGCAACTCATGCATGTGTTATGGGCCTACCATACTAGCATTAGAACATCAAATGGAACAACTCCTTATAACCTTGTTTATGGTACTGAGGCAATTATTCCCATGGAGTTAGAAATCCCCATGTTATAGATTGCTCTTCAAGGACTCATCAATGAAGACACTTACAAACAACAATGATTACACTGGCTTGAGATGCTTGATGAACAACACATGAATGCTCTTGAGGACCTCCAAGCTTATGCTAAGCAATTAAAATTTAATTATAGTGATCATGCCATCCCTCGAGTATTTAGTAAAGGTGACTTAGTCTTATATGGAAATCAATGAAATGTTAATGCCGACCTGACCGAAAATGGAAAATTTAGTCTTAATTGGTTAGGACCCTACATAATTAATGAAAGTTACGGGTTTGGTGCATACACGTTAATAGAAATGGACATCACACCTCTCAAATATCCTATTAATACCATGCATTTGTGCTAGTATTATGTCTAATCCCCTTGAATAGTATGAATGATAAGTAGTGTTGTTACTAGATTCCATTCCAAGAGCTTTCACATTGCTTCATTCTTGACAAATAGTCACTTGTGTGTCATGAACACTAAGGTGTTTATTTAATTCATCTTTAAATAATTACTTTATCTTTCCTGTAGACTATTCAAGCTTATCTTATGTGTTGTGTTAGATTAGATCCTTATATGCATTTAATGTTATTTAGTTAGATCATAGGTGCATTTAATTTAGCATAACATACTTAATCACAATGTTGCATCTACAAGAAATTATAATAAGCTTTTGTTAGCTCACATAAAGCATGTTAAATCATGAAAGCATTCATTAAATAACCTATAATGGTTATTTAATTAATCACATTACCATTTAATATTAAAAACATAAGAATAAATAAGAAAACATAAAGTGCTTATATATATATATATCAAAGTTTTGTGTACATGTCATCAAATATACAATACTATTGAGACCTATGACTACTAGATCCCTCGGGACCTATTGGTCGTATCTTTTTGGTGGCAGTTTGTGGGAGACAGTGGTGTGCTATCATGATTGTGATCCACTGAGTGTACCAAAAGAAAAATATAAACCTCTTATTTGTCCAAAGGCCTCTTGATGTGCTCCTACTATTTGATTCCTCTCCACTTGTAGCTTGGCTACCTCTACCTCTAGTCTCTCAAACTATGCTAGGTTCCGCAATGACTATGCCTTAGGGGAAGCATCAGCTCGATGGATGTGCCTCCTCAAACTCTCATATGTTGGCCATAGTCTCATGTATGGCCTAAATGATTCTGGGTCTTGATCCAAAATGGGTGGGGGCACATAGTTTGATCCCGTCACTTCCTCATCAACTAATGGGGGCACCATCTCTATAGAAACTTGTCAATAGAGATCCCAAATATCTCTCATAGATCCTACAAGGTATAAACAATAAAATATTAGTACACATAATGATATATATATATATCATGTAAGAAAAAGCATAAAGTATAACAACAAATAAAATATCATCACCTATATCCTTGGTAGGCTATTTAAAATTAGGCTTGGCATGTGCATGAGGCATGGAGGATGTGCTAGCCTCTCCATGACTGTGGGTACTCATGCCTACCATAGTTGTTGTTCATGATCTAATCATACAAATGGGAGAGGGCTCTCCCCACTCATGCCCTACTGGATCCTCACCTACTATCTCATCATCCTCACTCATGGACTACTCCTCCTCATCCTCCTCCTCATATCCTCTCTCTTGGCCATCATAATCAAGATATGCATCATTCTTGTACTCCTCATCTATAACATGTGTAAATATGTTTGTAGAATTATAGCGTGTCTCCTTGGCCTTTTCCTCTACCTCATCTCCCTCATCTGGGAGTGGCATTGCATCACCTATTGGCTCCTCCATAGGAAACATGGGATCTAGTTGTGATACTATCCATGACTCCTCATAGTCATCTATGGCACCGATGTCATATGCATCAGAGATCAGAGGCATATCATGATTTGAGTACCCAGAGTCACTAAAGACAACATTGTCTATAGTGAACAATATAGTATCACTTGGTCTTTGAGCACTCCACACTGATCTCCTAAAGAAGGGTCATTCCTTTGGTGCTATCTACATCTGCCCAAACTATCACATGACACAATCGTAGTAGAAAGGACATACTCTTTAATTGAGTCTTCCAATAAAAAATCCATCCAACTGTAACCTCCTCATTTTCTGATTGTGATCTGGTCACTAAAGAAAAAGATGATAAGGTCTCCAAAGGATCTCATCCTCCTCTAGTTAGTGAAATTGTACTCTCTAGAAGTGTAAATCACCGTATTTCTAGAACCATCAAAGATGATAGACAAAGGCATGAGGATATCACATGACTGTTGGACACAGGAAGCCAATAGGTCTGGTGCAAGTGATATGCTCAAGGAACCAAACTTTTTGAATCATACAGTGTACCATACTATCCACCTCCTAAAATACAAACCATCCAAGATCATAATACAAGTGCGCTAGGATACAATGCCTCCAGGAATATACTGTTTGGTGCTCTACCATCCATCATATTAGGTGTACACACTAGTCCTCCCTCCAAGTGTGTTCCTCGACCATGAGGGATGAGTACTAGTGCAACTATGAGCACCATGATCTGTCTAACTAGTGGGGCTCATAAATATAATAGCATAGGTGGATCAATCTATGCCCTCACTCTCTCCTCATGTAATGGTCCATAAAGAAAATACTACATGTCAAATTTCATCTCCTGGAATGACTGGTCTACTCTTAAGAATACACACTCACCCCAAGTAGGAACTCAGAGCATATGGTGGACATCCTCCAATGTGATCGTCATCTCACTAGTTGAAAGATGGAAAGTACATGTATCGGTATACTAGAGCTTTGCTAGTGCCATCAACATAGTATCATGGTACCTCATGGGGGGCACAAGGTACGCCCAATATATTCCAATAGTCTGAAGTAGCTTTATGTTATCCACTGAAAGAGTGGGGGTGAGATCTCTAAGTAGGCTAATCTTTCTGCCACCTAGACACTATCATGAACTGGTGGGTGCCTAAGAAAAAAAACAAAAATATGTCCTATAAGTAGTCTAATCTCTTAAAATTTTACATCACTAATCATATAAGTGTACTAAATTTTTTCTAGTGTGCTTTCCTAAATGCCCTAGATAAATTAGGCCCCTTTTGGGACACTTCACAAAGAAATGGGACAATTTGTGAACAAAAGGGACACTTTGTAAAACAATGGGATACTATAAAAAAAGGGGAAACTTTGTCAACATTTTTTCCAAGATCCTAAATTAACCTAAAAATGGATAAAAATCATCAAATTACTACATAAGGTCAAAGCATAGGAAAAATAATTGACTCACCTCATGATGTCGCTCACCACGTACTACCTACTTCCACAACACATCTAGTCTTGTAGGTCTGTAATCTCATCTGCTCGACATATTTCACCCTTCATCAATCACTTTCAATCTACAAAAGGTAAATGACAAAGTAAGTTAGAATTAACTTCACTTTTTTTCTCTTATGTAAGTTAAAATTAGGGTTTTTACTATAGTAGAGTTAAAAAAGTGCATTTCACTAAAACAAACATAACGGGTGCTAGAGAACTTCGTTTTCAACACTGTTTGTTGTGTTGGAATCGTGATTCCACTTCCATCATCATCAAATATCTATCATCATGTGGAATGGTACTTGGAAATTTCATATTGTATGACTTAACCTATTCATCATGGCTAGATTGCCACCTTGATTCCACCTCTGGAAAGCAAGTGAAATCAAGGGGGGGCATACATCTACCCTTGAATGTGATTTCTAGTTAGACATTTGAGGATTTTGGAAAGCTAATGGATTTGTGTTGTAGGATGTAGTTCCTAACATTGTGGTTTTGTAGAGGACTACAATGGGGGCTTCATTCTCCGATATCATGATTTAACTTACATGTGTGTCCATTTATGAAACAAAAGTCATCATTGGATTCCATTAGCTTACATATGCACATAGATTCATATGGGCGCTAAAGTGGGGGCTAAATAGAGTGTAGAAAATTGTGCACGCTTGAAGAAAGAGGCAATTTCACACTTCATTTGGACCTATTTTGGCACCCTTGCATTAATTCCCATTTAAAATTTTCCATTTATAGGCCCCTAGGACCCATTATTTTGGATCTCAAGGCTCATTTCACTAAAAAATTATATAAAATCACATAAAGTCACTTAAATAACTGAAAATCCCAAAAAACCACATCAAAAATCTAAGGTGGGACTCATATGCCTATTGGATGGTGTGGATGTGTTGTTGGTATGTGGTTGTCATTGATGTCAACACTATTAGCATTTGGTATACTAGAGGTTGTATATGTCGAGGGTAGTAAGAAAATTGTAAAAGAAAGTGTTTCAGGTTCCTTGTGGAATTGTGTAGGTCTTGAAGGTGTCTTGTTCTTTACGCTAAAGTTCAGCTACTATGGACTAAAGGGTTTTCTAATGAGTGTATCTAGACCATCTACCAGAAGTTTTAGAGGTCTATGTATAGATTTGATCATGTTGTGGTCTGACAATGTTTTTGTGGTCTCTGTTAGTCTTTCTGAATGAAGTTTGTGTGATTCTAGATATCTCATTTGCTTTGGATGTTTCTAGATCATGCTCTATTTGTGGTACATCCACATTGATCGATGTGCTAGTGGTCAAAAAAATTTCCTACGAATGTTTGTTTTTCTTGTTCTTGGTTAACATGTTGATGGCAACGTGTTGTGGATCATTGAGGTGAAATTAATTGAAGTATTTTTGTGTTGGAGTTTTAAATTTGGGTCTCCACTATGCTGTGGCCAACCTTGGTGGATTCTCATTAAAATTTTATTTGTAAATTTGGGCCGACATTGAAAATATGTTTTATTCTCCTAGTCGACTAAGTTGTTGATGAAATCTCATGTAGCAAATATATAAGAGTGATTGCTTCATCAGTGCTTCGTGTACTTCGTGTGCTCCTATGTGTGTATGTGAAAATATCATTCAATTATAGGGAAAAGTGTGAAGAGGGTCGAGCAAAGTGTGAATAGTTTCTGAAGGAGTTTTTTGTGCTTAATTGGGACTGTAATCAGGCTTGTGGAGAAGTTATTTTTCAGTTCACACCCTCTAGATTTTAATCCTATACTATATTGTTAGGCAGTGAGCCCCTTTTGTATTTGAGCAATGAACTCTAGGTAGTGTGCCTGAATGCATGTGCATTCCCCTTATTATTTCTCATTATAATTTTAATAGGGTATAATATTGTGGACTAACATCCACTGTGGTTTTTCCCTAATAGGGTTTCCACGTAAAAATCTTGGTGTTTTCTATCTCTCTGATGTGTTAATTTCTTATTCATCAAATCTAAGATTGAGTTAAGTAAAGTTTGAAAATTTTATTATTCTGTGACAACTGATTCACCCCCCGTCTTAGTTATCTATCCTTATTTTTCCAACAATTGATATTAGAGCAGGTTCCTCTGAAGAAGTCTGAAAGATTGAGGTGATCAAAGATGGAAACATTCAAGAAGGATAGTCCAAGATTTGATGGAGCTAACTACTCACTATGGAAATTTAGGATGCGATGTCACCTAAGGTGTATTGGTGAAGCCTACTAAAAGATTACGAAAGATCCATATGTTATTTTTGAGAATGGTCCCTCCACTACTGATGAGATCAAAGATGCTGAAAATAATATCAGGGCTCTAGAAGCTTTGGTGAGTGCTCTGACAGATTTGAAGATGGCTAATGTGGTAGGACTGTAGACAACTCATGAGATTTGGATGAAGCTAGAAACTTTGTATGAAGGAGATGCATAGGTGAAGATGGCTAAGCTACAGAGTCTAAAAGGAAAGTATGAAAATTTGAAGATGAGTGAAGATGAAAATATCACCTCTTTTATCCAAAGAGTAAATGAAATAGTGATGGGTATTACATGTGCAAGTGGTTCTCTAGATGAGGATGAAATTCTGGCTAAGATACTCAAATCTTTGCCTCCCTCCTAAAAAGTGAAGGCTCATCCTATTGAAGAGCTCAAATCAGTAACAAAGATATCAAGAGAAACACTGGTTGGTAAGCTTGTTTCTTTTGAATTAAGTGAATTTGGTGAATCTGTTTCGAAGACTGAATCTGCATTCAAGGCTACCATATCCAAAAGTAATTAGAAAAGATATAGTCTGCGAGAGTGTTCCACAAAGATATCCAAGTGTGATGAAGAACTGAAGTAGCTTGAAGACAAAGAAAGAGAGGTAGAAGAATTTGAAGCACTGATTGTAAAGAAAGAAGGCAGAGGGAGAGGTAAGTATGAAGGAGTGTTACCTATTAAATGTTTTTCATGTAGTAAAATAGGTCGTTTTGCATCAAGATGTCTTGAAAGGGTCCCTAGAACTAAGCATAACAAGTCTAGATTCCAAAAGAAATGTTACTTTGTTGAAGAAGCAGTGAATGATGATGAGTTTGACAAAGATAATTGAAATGAAGATGAATGGGTTTTCATTTCTACCATTAAAAATATTTTGTGGCTACTGAATCTACTAAAGATAAGAAAGCTCTTGTAGCCCGAGTTGAAGAAAAGGATGAGTGGTTTATTGATAGTGGATGCTCACATCATATGACTGGTGATAAATTTTTTTTTGTAAGTCTAGAGAATTAGGATGGTGGTGTTGTAAGATTTGGAGACAACAATGTTGGTGTGATTCGTGGAAGAGGCTCCATTTTCCTTGGTGGTAAGGATAACACTAATGATGTTCTTTATGTTGAAGTCTTGAAGAAAAATCTTTTTAGTGTTGGAAAAATGGTGGACAAAGGCTATGATCTACAATTTAAAGATGGAATATGCAAGATATGTGGAAGTTTTGACAATATGATTGCTACAGGTAGAAAGACAAAAGGTGATATTTTCACCTAAATACTGCTAGTGGGAGTTGTTTAATTGCTCAAGTAGATGAAAGTTGGTTGTGGCATAGAAGTTTGTTTCATGTAAATTTTGATAACATTGTCAAGGTAAGTTCCACTCAAGCAGTAAGAGATCTACTTAAGTTAGTGAAGCCTACTAACACAATTTGTAAGGAATGTCAAATGGGTAAGCAGACTAGAGTTTCCTTCCAGACTAAACATTTTCATTCAAGTGATTTGCTGGAGCTGCTACATACTGACATTTGTGGTCCCTCCAGAGTCAGAAGTATTCATGGAGAAAGGTACTTTATGTTGATTATTGATGATTATTCTAGAATGACATGGGTTTCCTTTTTAAGAAAAAAATGTGAAGCACTAGAAAAATTCAAAAGTTTCAAGGCTATAGTAGAGAATGAGAAAGTTATGAAAATCAAGTGTTTGAGATTTGACAGAGGTGGTGAGTTCACCTCCAGGGAGTTCAACTCTTTTTGTGAAGAAAATGTAATTAGAAGATAGTTATTTGCTCCCCGAACCCCTCAACAGAATGGAGTTGTAGAAAGAAAGAATAGAACAATTTTGGATGCTGCTAGAACAATGATGTTAGAAGTAAATGTGCCCTGAAGCTACTAGAGTGAAGCTATAAGAACTGTGTGTATACTTAAAACCGAGTAAATGTTAATGGCAATTCCAGTAAGACCCCTTTTGAGCTATGGTTTGGTTACAAGCCTACTGTTAAGTATTTCAAGATCTTTGGAAGAAAATGCTATATCAAGAGAGATGATGATATAGGAAAGTTTGATGCACAAAGTGATGAAGGAATATTTTTAGGTTATTCTGCTAAGAGTAAGGCCTATCGATGCTATAATAGAAGACTGAGAAAGATGGTTGAGAGTGAAAATGTCAAAGTTGATGAGGATTATGTCAAATCATCAAGATATTGTGGATATGATTATGATGAAGAAAATACAAACAAAAGGAAGAATTTTCATATACATAATCAACTTCAAATTGTGCCCAATGTTCCATATGTTCCAGTTGTTCTGATAAAGAAACCTCAATTCATTTTGGTAAGTCAAGTTAGTTAGGAAGTAGAGACAAGTGCAAGTACTAAAGGAAGATTAGAAGAATCCAAAGTTCAAGAAAATTCCAAAAATCCAAGGTATGTATAGCTAAACCATTCTAAAAGCCAAATTATAGGAGATAAGAATAAAGGAGTGCAAACTAGAAGGAAGATTGCAAAAGAATACTACCTGATTTCCAAGATTGAACCTAAAAATGTCACTGAAGCCTGTCAAGATGAACACTAGATAAAAGCTATGAGGGAAGAGCTAACAAAAATTGAAAAGAATGACACATGGATACTAGTTCCCAAACCTACATACAAAAATGTGATTGGTACTAAATGGGTGTTTCAGAATAAGCTGAATGAACAAGGTGAAGTGGTCCGAAAAAAAGCAAGACTGGTATGTAAAGGGTATTCTTAGATGGAAGGTGTTGATTTTGAAGAAAATTTAACCCCTATTACTAGAATCTAAGCTATTAGATTAAATTTCTTTCTTATGTTGCATACAAGGACTACAAAGTCTATCAGATGGTTGTGAAGTCAGTATTTTTGAATGGAGAACTAGAAGAAGAAGTATATATTGAATAGCCAGATGGATTTCAGCTAACTAACAAGATATGGTTTGCCACTTGAGGAAAGATCTATATGGACTCAAGAAAGCTCCCAGAGCCTGGTACATGCTAGATTGGACAAATACTTACTGAAGCTTGGATTCACTAAAGCTACTATTGATAGAAAATTATATTTCAAATTGGATCATGATAAATAATTAATTATAGAAGTCTTTGTTGATGACATCATTTTTGGAGGAGATGATGGTTTGTGCATGAAGTTTTTTGATGAGATGAAGGGTGAATTCAAGATGAGTATGATTGGAGAGATGAAGTTATTTCTAGGATTACAAGTGACCTAGTTAGACAGAGGGATATTCATATCTCAGTCCAAATATGTGAGAGAGCTACTGAAGAAATTTGGGATAGAAGATTCAAAGCTTGTAGGTACTCCCATGGTGACCAGATGCAAGCTAACACAAAATGATGATTCTCCTAAAGCAAATCAAACTAGATATAGGTCAATGATCAGTGGATTAATTTATTTAACTTAGACTAGACTAGATATTATGAATGTTGTATGTATGGTTGTTATATTTTAGGTTGATCCAAAAGAATCACATGTAACTATTGTTAAGAGGATCTTCAAATTATATCTGAAAGGAACAGTTGACTTTGGACTTTGGTATCTAAAGGATGATGATCTCACTCGGAGTGCATATACTGATGCAGATTGGGCTAGTGATGAAGATGACAAAAAAAGTATTAGTGGTAGTGCTTTCTTCCTAGGGAAGAATTTGGTGTCTTGGTTGAGAAAAAATTAGAATTCCATTTCTCTATCTATTGCTAAAGCATAATATATTGTTGTTGCAAAAAAATGTACTCAAGTAATCAGGATGAAACAAATGTTGAAGGATATAAGGGTGATATATGAAGAGCCTATTTCCATATACTATGGCAATTCAAGTGCAATAAATATTTCAAAGAATTTGGTACTACACTCTAAGACTAAGCATATATCAATCAAGTTTCATTTCTTAAGAGAGAAAGTGAATGGGAAAGAAGTCAAATTGGAGTATGTGCCTACCAAAGAACAGATTACATAAATATTTACTAAACCATTGCCGAAGGATACTTTTGAGTATCTTAGAGGAATGCTATGGGTGATTAACCCTTGTGATAATAACTAGGAGATGCATTTACTTGCATCAATCCATGAGCTACATTGCTATATTCTAATCTAGATTGATGTTTCTATGGCTGCTACTCATAACTTTAGATGTGTAGATATATGGTTTAGAGTGTGTATATGGAAATTTCATGGTTACCTTTGTCATTGATGTCAAAGGGGGAGAAGTGCAATGTGAAAAATCTTTTGAGGAGAAGAGCCTTGTGGGAGAAAAGCAGTTAAGAAGCAAGTGTGTTGGGTTGATGGTATTTTTCACATTATGTGTTGCCATCAATTCCAAAAGGGGATATTTTTGGATGCTATAGATGTGTTGTTGATATGTGGTTGTTGTTGATGTCAACACTATTAGCATTTGGTATACTAGAGGTTGTATATGTCGAGGATTTTAAGAAAATTGAAAAAGAAAGTGTTCCAGGCTCCCTGTGGAATTTTGTAGGTCTTGAAGGTGTCTTTTTCTTTATGCTAAATTTTAGTTGTTGTGGACTAAAAGGTTTTCTAATGAATGTATCTAGACAATCTACCAGAAGTTTCAGAGGTCCGCATATAGATTTGATCATGTTGTGGTCTGATAGTGTTTTTGTGGTCTCTATCAGTGTTCCTAAATGAAGTTTATGTGATTCTGGAAATCTCATTTGCTTTGGATGTTTCTCTATTGTTTCTTGGTGTTCTTGGATGTTTCTAGATCATGCTCTATCTTTGTGGTACATCCACATTGATCGGTGTGCTCATGGTCAGAAATTTTTCCTATGAATGCTTGTTTTTCTTGTTCTTGGCCGACATGTTGATGGTAGCATGTTGTGGATCATCGACGTGAAATTAATTGAAGTCTTTTTGTGTTGGAGTTTTAAATTTGGGTCTCCACTATGTTGTGGCCAACCTTGGTGGATTTGCATTAAAATTTTATTTGTAAATTTGGGCCAACATTAAAAATATGTTTTATTCTCCTATCCAACTAAGTTGTTGATGAAATCTCATGTAGCGGATATATAAAAGTGATCGCTTCATTAGTGAAAAGTTTTCTTTATTTGCTTGGTGTGAGCTCTTATGTTTGTATGTGAGAATATCATTTGATTATAGATGAGTGTGACGAGAGTCGAGTGAAGTGTGAAGGAGTTTTTTGTGCTTAATTAGAACTATAATCAACCTTGTGGAGAAGTTTTTTTTTTAGTTCATACCCTCTAGATTTTAATCCTATTTTGTATTGTTGGGCAGTGAGCCTCTTTTGTATTTGAGCAGTGCACCTGAATGCATGTGTATTCCCCTTATTATTTCTCATTATACTTTTAACAGAGTATAATCTTGTGGACTAACATCCATCATGGCTTTTCCGCTAATAGGGTTTCCATGTAAAAAATATTGGTGATCTCTATCTCTATAATGTGTTAATTGCTTATTCATCGGATCTGAGATTAAGTTAAGTAAATTTTAAAAATTTTATTATTCTGTGACAACTGATTCACCCCCCCCTCTTAGTTGTATTTCCTCATTTTTCAACAATGCCACCTTGGGAAAATGCATCCCCTTAGGTGGGACCCATTCACCAAGAGTTGCAAATGAGTTCCACTTGGGGTCATTTTCAAATTTCAGTAGGAACTCATCAAACTCAATTCATGTTTTTGGTAAATGTCAGCCTTTGAGATATAAATAACGATCAATTAGGTGATAATGCCTATAAAAGCAAGCTTCTAAGTCATTTTCATCATCTCTAAGTGCTTTAAGCAAGCATCGAGCATCAAGGGTCTTCAAGTAATCTTTCACAAGATCGTTCTAATTCTAAAATCAAGCAAAGTTGAAGCATTGGAGAAACATTAGAGTATTTTGTAGGTCTTTAAGATAACTTTCTATCAAGATCTAGGATTTTCAAGGGTTGATCATGGATTCCTATGGTGAATCATGATGGATTCTAAGTTAGGGAGATGCAACTAGCCATCAAGCCAATCCTAAAGACTTGTTTCCTAAGTGATTCCATCTTTAATTATCACTCTACATTCAGCCTAAGGAAGTTACAAGCATTATTAGAGTTCACTTGGGGTGATTGGAGATCATCACAAGTGAGTTTTTCATCTCTGCATTCCCATTGTTGCATCTTATTCTTGCACATTAGAATAGGATTACATCATGTTTTACATTTCCTAGTCTTTAACACACTTAAGGCTAGGGTTTTTATGCACATTTCATCATTTTTATCAAGGTTTGATTACCAAACTAGGGGTTTTACCAAGGAAAATACCTCATTAGGAAATCCTTTTGAATTCTATTTTGTAAGTGTTTTTCATAGATTTAGATTGAGAACTTAGATTGGAAGAAAAGTGCAGGTGATAGAGTGTAGATTAGAACATTTAGTTTTCAAAACAGTGAAACAGGACTAATTCACCAAGAGTGTTGAATGAGTCCCACTATAACTATCTTTCAGATATGTTTGTAGATTTTTGAACCCTTTTTCTTGAAATAAACTCCTATGCAAAAAACAAGATTTGGGACTAATTCGCACAGGTTGGTCAATGAGTCCTAGTAGCATAAAAATTCTATATTTTTAGAATTTGAAAGCTACTTCCAGTCCCCTCAAGGTTTCTAGGTGCACACCATTTGCATTATTGCTTTTCTATTCTATTTTATTTATATTTCTAGACCATTCTTTAGGCCATTTAGCATTTGCTTGCATATCACATTGTGTTTCCAAACATTTTCTTTTCCAAGTTTATACTTGGTAGTGAACACCTCATTAGACATTATCCAATCCCTAGAACCTCCCCTTTGTTAGATTTCAATCTCCTTTGCATTGAAATCTCAAGGGTTTGTTTTTGTGTGAAGTGGTTCAAAAATTGGTATTTCTCCTTTTAGGCCCAAAACCCTAGAAGTGAAAGAAATCCCCCATCCAATTTTCACCATTTCAAGGCCAAATGACCTTGAAACACCTCAAAAGAGACCCATGTTCAAAGAAGTATTTAGTGAGGAAGAAATAAACCACAATTGACAAGAAGTGATGGAGCATTCAAACCAGAACCCAAAAGGTGTGGTCATAGAAGAGGTGGATAGTGAGGAGGAAATAAAAGATGAATAACTATGGGCATCAGCACAAATTTGTGTCACACTTTCGGCCAACTTATCAGCACAAGTGAATTTAAGTATTTTTAACTAAACATTAATTTTGGTCAAACATATGATCTCGTAAGATTCATTCTAGCTAATTTATACATGTCCATAACTTTTCCAACTAAAATTGTTGGCTAAATGCATATTTAGCACCAATTTGAGTCCAATTTACTAAAAAATAAAATCATTTGAAAATATTGATGTTGCAACAACTTCTACTCACATAAAAAACATTTTTTTTAAAATATAAAAATACCCTTAAATTGTAGATCCATAAGTTTAGTTTTCAAAAATGTATATATTTCAATAGTTTAAGTATTATTTGTATTTTCCTTTTTATTTTTACTAAATGTAGGTTATGAACACAAAACATTAGGTTTATTATGATGTCAAGGAAAAATAGTAAAATTCATTAAAAAAAAATGAAAAAATATAATAACCTAGACATAGGAATCTATATCAAGATGGTATAATTTTTTTCTATTTAAGATAAATAATTAATATGAAAGTTGATGTCGACTATAAATAACTAAGTTTTAATACACACACATTTTAATATTTATTTTAAAATATATATTTATCAAAATTGGGAAAAAATATATCTATGTCCTAAAGTTTCAAGTTATAAATAAACACAAAATAATTGAAGGGAAAAAAAAATTTACTATATAAAGACTCACATCTCATGTAACTTCATTTTTCAGCATTTTATCAACAACTAAATTATAGTGTTGATTTATAGAAAACTATATTCAAATAATCTTTAAATTTTTCAGAAAAATACAAAACTAAAAATACGAAAAAATAAATATTTCATTAGTTTACATCATTTCAAAATTCAAAACATGTATCAGTTTTTAATTATTCAAATTTAAAAGTTGGATCGGTGTTGTTCATTTCCTTTATAGAAGTGTAACACAACATTATAATTTTACTCATATTTCAACATTCCAACAAACCCAAGGTGCTCAAGTTAATGGACAAACTATTGAAAAAGGACCCAAATTCTTACTTCTTCAAATTAGCATAGAGTGGTGCTAAATTGCCAATAGACTTTAATGTGGAAGCTCTCAAATATCCTAACCTAATTTTCTTTGGGGTTAACTTAGCTATGAGACACATATCCATAACCACGGAGATTCCAAATATGCCAATGTATTCACACAAGGAAAATATCAACCAATGGAAAACCCCTTGTATAGAAAACCAATTCAAATTGAACAAGTGGTAGTGGCCTAATAGTATCAAGGATGTCCATTCCAATACATACCAAAAAAAAACAATCCACCACCAGGACAATACATACCTCAAAACACTTCATATGGTCCCCTCCCAAATCCACTATTCCAACAACAAGGTGTGCCATAGGGTACCCTTTCCAATCAACAAGGTGGGTCATACAGTCCCCTTCCCAATCAATAGTACCAACAACAAGGTGTGCCATAGGGCACCCTTCCCAATTTTTCCTATCAACAAGGTAACCCACAAACACACTATTAGGTAAATCTTCACTATAGTTCACCCCAAAAATAATATGTGCCACAAGGCACCCTTCCCAATTCATCCCATCAACAAGGTAACCCACCAATGCACCATTAGTTAAACATTCACTATAGTTCACCCCAACAACAAGGTGTACCACAAGGTACCCTTCCCAATTTATCCTATCAACAAGGTAACCCACCAATGTAGCATCATGGAAACCTTCAATATAGTTTTCTCTAACAACAAGGTTTTCCATAGGGTACCTTTCCCAATTTTTCCCATCAACAAGGTAAATCGCTAATGCACCATCAGAGAAACCTTTAGCATGTAGCTCGTCCCAACAACAGGGTGTACCGATAATGCACTACCAAGGTATGCCTCCACCACAACAACAAAGAGCTAACTTTCCTTACATTCAACAAGGAGCTAACCCTCCTTACATTCAACAAGGAGCTAACCCTCCTTACATTAACCAAGAAGCTAACCCTCCTTACCTTCAACAAGGATTTAAATCTCATTCCACCCATCATGGTTACCAAGGTCTTATACCTTTGCAATACCCAACATATGATGAAAACATGGTAGGACAACAAGGTCACTACACATAGGATTCCCAAACAAACATACCAATGATAGAGATGGAAATGAAACTACAAGAAATTAATTAGAGAATATTAGACATACAAGTAGGGAAATGAAAGAAGACTTATACCCTTCAGGATATATGTTCATTTCCTTTTGATTGTTCCATCACTATGCTTCCCTTTCCAAAAAACTTTGAGATGCCAAAGTTTGATAAATATAAAGGAAAGGGAGACCTAGTAGAACATGTAAGATATTTCTTGGTGGCATGAATTGAAGTCCAAAACAATGACTCTTACATCATGAGGCTCTTCCCCCATAGTCTTATTGGTCACACCATGGAGTGGTTTTTCCATCTACCACTAGGAGTTAAAAGGTTTGATGAACTATCTACCAAATCCATAACCCACTTCTCATTAAATATATAACAAGACATCACCATCACAGATCTATAAAAAATCAAGCAAAATCAAGTGGAATCCTTCACCTCATACCTTCAACAAAGGTGGCATAAGGCTAGTTGATGCAAATCACCTATTTGTTTCAAATGTCCAAAAAGAATTCAACTACCAACTTACCATGTTGTGTCTCAAAAAATTTGAAGAGGACATTGAAAAAGGACTACACATAGAAAGGGCCCTCTTAGAAAGAGAATTGATCAAGCTAAACAACCCAAGAGACAATTCCTCCAATTTAAATGAGAAACAATAAATTTGGGCCAAGAATAAAAATGCCACAAATGATGGGGTAGTGGATACAAGAACAATATGGAACATGCAAAATCCAAATGTCCCTCAAAACAAACCTCAAGTGGCACAAACAAGTTATACCCCCAATAATACACAAAAAAACCAACTTACATACCCCAAAACAATCAATTAGGTAACCAACAAACATATTAGGGAGGCCAACAAAGACAATACAGTCAACAAAGAAGGAAGTTCATGGTATTCAGAGAGTCACTTGAGATGGTCATGTGTAAGCTAGTACAATAAAACCTCATCAAGGTTAATGATTTCCCAAACTATGAGGAGCTAAGCTTCAAAACGCCATGGTACAATGAGAAGGACTTGTGTGCATTCCACAAAATTAAAGGAAATACAACAAAGAATTGTGTGAGCCTCAAGCATCTCATACAAGACTTGATAGAAAAAATGGAAGTGGATGCCAAACATCATCCTGGGAACAAGGATCTCTAGATATACACAAAACCAATCCCAAACCATGCTAGAAAGAATGAAAAAGGAAAGGACAAAGACTATCACAATGCTAACTACACTTATGGTGACATAGTTCTAGGTACCCTCTCTCAAGTTGATGACACTAGGGTAGATTTAATGACTATATGAGGTGGAGACAATAATTGTAACCTAACTACTCATCAAGGGAGAGTTACAATACCAGAAACCCCACCTAATCCCATGACTAAGTCATCAAATGACTATAACATTGTGGAACAATTGAAGAAGACCCCTGCCTTGATCTCAATCCTAGAACTACTAAAATTATCACTTGAACATAAGGAGATAGTAGAAAAAGCATTAGATGCCTAGATCCCCAATGACCTCAATCTACATCAATTCCAAGCCAAGGTTGGAAAAATCATGGCCAATCACCATTTAGTATTTTTTGGGAAAGACCTTCCACAAAAGTCATTCCACAACCAAGCTCTCTATATAGAGGTTGGTTTCCACAAGAACATAGTCAAGAAAGTGTTTATAGATAATGGTGTGGATCTAAACATCTCCACCTTGAAATTTTTCAAACAATTGGGGTATTGTAATGATGTGATAGAGAAAGAAAAGATCATTACTATAATGTCCTATGATGACCTTGAAAGGAATTCAAAAGGAGTAGTTAGGCTACTAGTACATATAGGACCAACCATCATGGAAACTACATGTCAAGTACTTGACCTTGAGTTTCCATATAGCCTCTTGAGATTCCCTTGGATTCACGCATTAAAAGTTGTTCCTTCAACCTTTCACCAGTTCCTAAAGTTTCCTCATGAAGGAAAAGAAGTGGCATTATATGTCAGTCCTGAACACTTCCACTTTTGTGAAAAATTGGAGAAGTACAATAAAATCCAGCGTATACCCAACAATGGCATATCCATTCATTCATTCTCATATGTTGACCCTTCCACACTACCATCAACCTCAATCAAGCCAACATCAAGTGATTAGCCAAAAATGGAAGCCAAGGTTCAAGTACTTGGTAGGGATAATGGGAATTATCACTTCAACCAAACATTTTGCATTGGAATGCTTCCACCAACACCCAAAGTTTATGGAGGCCGGAAAGAGATCAAATATGTTTAGATAGTGAAAATGATAGCCAAACCCACAATTTTCACCAAGTGGGGAGATATTAAGGACAAAGAGATATTCAAAAAATACTTTTCATCCATGATCTACAAAGAGGACCAAAAGGAACTAGAAAAGCCACAACCCATTCTAGTTGATCCTAATAGTAAAGGTTATTTATTAGCTAAACAAATGAGATATCAAGGAATAGGTGGCCTTAAGCTATACAAAAAAATCTGATGGGAGCTTATCATAGTGGAACAGAGAAAGAAAAATATGGGACTAGGTTATGAGCTAAAAGATGTGGTTACTCCAAAAACTATATGTACCTCTTTTAAGAAACAAGCACCTTCTACTAGTGTTAAGAAATTGGATATATACCACATTATGGACAACGATTTACCTGTCGAAGACTTATTTGAAAATTTAGCATTGATAGGTTCCCTCTCCAATTTATCAAAACCATTCCCAATGACTATTATTATTCAAAAATAAACTCTAATAAGTACAAATGGGATTCTTGTTTCTTTATCACTTGATATGGTTCCCCCATTTCGAGTGATGATGAATTAGACACCTAATGAGAGAATGGTGCTAGATCCATACTAACCATTTCAAAAACCTAAGTAATCTTTGTGTATAATAATGATAGCCTACCCCTCTACTACTTATAATTGATAGATTGTAACCAACAACAACATAAACTTGTTCTAGATCAATTCCATAATGATGAAGCAATTGTAAAGTTTATGGGACTTCAAATAGACATATGAGGAATAGATCACAAAGTAGGGTTTGTCATGGAACTCAAATATGAGGCATACTTTTGTGGGGGAGATTACACCTTCTAGTCATAAAAGTGAAAAAGAAAATATAAAATTCAAAATGAGGTCTCCTAGAGAAAACCATTATGTGGCTCTATCGGATCCCAAAAGGAACAAAATAAAGCACAAATCTGAGGGTTAAAACCTCACCAAGGCACTCGAGGATGGAGAGTAAAGTCTCCCCATATTTGAATATCAAGAAAAATCAACACTCCTAGTGGAAGAAGCAAAATCCATAAATGTTGGAATAATAGAAAACCCAAAGATCACATACCATGTAGTGTCACTTGATCTTGAAGAGAATGAAAACTTCACAACATTCATCAATGACATAAAGATAAGATTTTCCTAGACCTATGCTGACATTCCTCGACAAGATCTGACATTAGTTGCACATCATTTAGCTATAGTCCCTAGAGAAAATCCTATCAAATAGAAACTAAGCAAAATGCATCCTAAAATAGCACTGTTGGTAAAGTTAGAATTAAATAAATTACTAGATGTGGGTTTTATCAAACCTATCGATTATCCAAAATGCATATCAAATCTAGTACCAGTGTCAAATCCCGCTAGGGGCATAAGGATCTGCATAAACTTCTGAGACCTGAACAAAGCTTTCCCAAAGGATGAATTCCTGCTGCCAAGCATTGAAATGATAGTGGATCTAATAGCAGGGCATGAAAAGCTATCATTAATGGATGGTTTCTCTCAATATAATCAGATAAAAATATCCCCTGATGATCAACACAAAATGAAATTTACTTGTCGCTGGGGAACCTTCTATTGGAATGCAATGCCATTTGGTCTAAGGAATGTAGGAAAAACCTATCAAAGAGAAATGACAACAATCTTCCATGATAAGCTACATAAAATCATGGAAGACTATGTGGATGATATTCTAGAAAAGTCTATCAAAAGGGAAGATCACTCGACCAATCTTGCAAAGGTGTTTGATAGAGTAGAATAATATAACTTGAGACTCAACCGGAAATGTGTAAGGGGGAAATCTATAAGTATAAATAGCATGAAAACAATGAAGAGAAACTAATCTAATCCAAAAAATGATCAAGACCTATGCCCACTACTCACAAAATGAAACTATGAAATTAAGGAAAATCAAGAACGAAATTACAAGGATACAATGACAATGAATTCAATAACACAATAGATTTGTCATCCCATGTCAGAGCGTATCCGTATTGTCGTATGTTGGATTGATCAATTCAATATGAAGCCTCCATTGTGCATGTGAGAGCTTGAAGAATGAGAATATGTTGATCGAAGATGTGGTTTGAAGCTTTTTCAATGTCGATTAAGATCTTGGCATTACTTAGTTACATAAATTGTATTGAATCTCCAATCCTTTTTTGAGAGGAAAGAGGTTTATTATATAGAATTTGTGATTTTGAATGAACACTCTAGATCATGTGGTAGAATATCTTGATCGATGATTGAAAGATGTTGAGAGGATTTAGATGGCAATAATCTGTGCAAATTGATTGCACAATTAGTGTGATTGAGGAATAGATTGATTTGTTAAGAATATAGATTGATTAGTCAAGAAATAGTTTGATTAGTTAAGAAATAGATTGATCATTTAGGATATAGATTGATTAGTTAGGAAATAGATTGAGCAATTGGTGGTTCGCAATTTACTCAATTAGGAAAGTGGGTGAGGATAATTAATTAATTGATTTAATTAGTTAATTATTTTTGGAGTTGAATGTGCAAATCAAGTTTGACTTTTGAAAACAAAGAGATTTATTTGATTTGACCTTTTTGATGTTTTTTGAATACTTTATTCAAATTATTCAAATTTGGGGGGAAAGTGACATAATTAAAATATACTTTAATAATTTAATCGACTTAGGGGAATAAAGTGAATTGGTGTTATTTAATTAACCCAGATGAATAAAGTGAAGATTAGGACTTTATTAAATAAATAAAATTTATTTAATTGGTCAAATTTTATGAAAAAGTGAATTAATTAAATAATGTCAAATTATTGAATTAATAGTAGAAATTAGGGTTTTAGGACTTTATTAAATAAATAAAATTTATTTAATTCATCAAAAATGGTGAAAATTTGAATTAGTTAAATAATGTCTAGAATTATTCAATTAATAAGGGAAATTAGGGTTTTTGATGCTTTTGATGTGAAATGTAGTGATATTAGATGATAATAATACCGATGATGCAAAAAATGTCATTTAAGGTGTGTGATAAGTGTTAGGTTAATTTTAAATGTCTACATTTTCCTCCTCTTTGAGACAAAGTATTGATTTCTTTGTTTCAACGATTCGATGTTAAGATCAAGTTTTGAAAAAAATTATATGCCCCACTCTGCCCCGATGGTCAACAAAATGATGGTAGGACACTAGGACGCCCCTTGAGAGGTTAGCTAAAAATTTCAATTTTCAGGGCAAGCTCATGACACTATTCTATTTTAGTTTCAATGCATAGAGGACAAAAATTCAAGTCTATAGGTATTTCTTTGCTCATTCAAATTTTCCCAAGAGGTCCTGGTTTTAACCTAGAAATATTTCTTAAACACAAAGTAGGGTTTTTGGGAGTTAAAATAGGTAATTAGGGTTCTAATTCCCTCATCTACACTTTGAGCCTATAGAGAATTCTTGCCTTTGGTTTTCTCATTTTGTTAGTTGTTGAGGAGCTATGGCAAGGATTCAAGGAGCCCCACATTGTACATACTTGGTTAGAAGAGTATGGATGGACTGCAGATGTCGGTACCCCAATATGTACCTTTTCAATTTTTTCTTTTGTCTTTCCATGTTGGCATAATTAATGCATGAAGAGGAAGTAGTTAATAGTGCTAGTTCTAGGAATTATCCGCACTTGCATTAGTTTGAGTGCTTTTGATCAATCCTAAAAAGAGTTCACTTTTTCTATGTACTTACGCACTTGATTTCATTTTGTGCTTTCATTTTCTTTCCCTAATTTTGTGTGCATTTGGTGTAAATTTTCACTTTTGAAAAAAAATTGCACTTTTGAAATTTGTACCATTGCAATTTTCCATTGCTTTTGAGCCTTAGTTTCCTGCTTTTGCCTATTTTCATCATTTAAAAAAAAATTCTCTTTTGCTAAAAATGTTTCGCTTTTGACTTTTGGAACCCTAAGTCAATTTTTTCATCATTTTAGGTTCATTTTGCATTTTCCTAGCAAATCCTTAACATTGTGGGATTAATGATTATAGGTTTTCCTTTATCCATTCTAGTCAAGGGAGTGATTACATCAGGATCTATTTGATTTGATTGTTGGTTTTGATGTTTTAAATGATTCCAGGTTGCAACAAATTTGTTATATGCCCACAATCAGATGTCATAGCATGATGATGACTGCACTCGCAAAGAGGTGGCACTCAGAGACTTCTTTATTTCATTTACCTACTAGAGAGGCCATTGTCAATCTTGAGGATGGGCGGAGGATCCTCTGCATACCCATTTATGGAGAGCTTGTTACATACTTAGTTTGATGGGGTACCTATGCTATGTGTCATGTTCTTGGTGTGAGACATTTGGAGGTTCGATAGTCTAAGATAGATTTATTAGATTTTGTTGGAAATGTTGTTCTTGTTTCACTTTTTCTCTGTGGTTTGGTTTCAAGGCATGTTGTTCTTGATAGATGGGGATGGTAGTTTCCTTTGGGATGGGGTATATGCATAGAGTATATATTTGAGCATGGAACTAGATACGCATGGGGTCCATGTCTCCTTGCCCACCTATACATAGATATGTAAGAGGTTGCATATCATGTTGGGAAATCTATTTCTTCTAATGTCTCTCTTCTTCATGTATGGACCTAGGAGCACATCTCATTTACATGACCTGATGGTATATTGGATCATACTACTAGGGATCCATATTATTATCCCTATGGAGATTTTTTACACAACGCAATTCCTAGACAACTTCCCTACTAGCATTGTGTATTCAATGATATGCTAGGTTTTGAATGGAGACTATATATGGAATTTGAGGTGTGGCCTGATGATTAGGAATAGTTGGTATAATATAGATAGAATAAATGGTTGATTGATTGCATGCTCTCTATTTTGGAGAGATGTCATCTTGATAGGGTTTGCAGGTAGTTTAGAGAGATGGGGTTGATTCTAGATGCTTATGAGGCTCGGTTTGGTTGGAACACCAAAGAGGTCCATTTCTAGGGTTTACAAGCCAATCATGGTGCTTTTGTTGATGTGTTTAGAGCTCTTTCCCTAGTTGGATAGGGTTGGCTCATAGGCTTAGCAAAGTTGAGTACTACTCTAGATTATGATCAGTGGTAGGCACAATGCCTTCCTTTGAGATTCATAGATCTTGGTAGTGTTCCTGTAGTGGGTAGAGTAGGCATCATAGGTTGCTAAGGAGAGATACAACACATTGAGATCATTACAGAGCAACTTGTTGGGGTTTGATACAATGGTTCCCATGAAAGATAGGGTGGTCAGGTGTAGCAAGATAAGGGACAAGTTCCAAGTCCCCCTCCACCACCTTGGGATGTAGGTGCATAGTTATTATAGATGACAACTATGAGAGTTGCTGAGATATTACGACGATAGGCCATGGAGGCACTGATTTCCAAACTCATCGTAGAGTGAGACACAACTCGACATAAGAGGGAGGGATTTAGGATAAAGAGAGATACAAAGATCAAACATGATTTAGTTGTTGAGACTCATTTGCAGGATATTACAACTAAGAGGGATAATCTTATATTAGAGAAAGATAGTCTATGAGTTGAGTGAGATCAACTACTTTAGAGGGTGACATATTAAAAGACTCTATATGATTCCTCCATTCCTAGAGCTTCGTGGCATCCATAGTTTAGAGAGCCTAGTGTTGTGATAGGTTTCGAGTCGAGTGGAAAATTAGTGAGACAACCTAATCAACTTAAGTTGCAGCTTAATCCTTAGAGTAATCTTTCTCTTTACTAGGTAGCAGTGTTTTGTATTTGATCTTTATGATGTTTATTTTTCAGACACTTATATTGCAGACATGATTTCATATATTCATTGGGCCAGATGTGGCCAAGTGTATATATGTATTTTTTTGTATTATCCTATCACACATATTTCATTGATGATGATTTACTATGACATTCTCCTTTTTTGATGATGATATATATGAGATATACATGCTTCAATTTGGCTTCATTTTGTGTTATGTGATCATTATGGATGATGATGTATGATGATGCATGTTTATACATGTTTTTGTAGAATTTTTTTGATGTATGCATATTATGTGGATGGATGGATTGATCATATTATATTTCATATGAATTTTTATTATGCATATGATGAATGTATGCCTTAAACACAATACATGATGTTTTCATTGATTTATTATCATCATGATATGTATTGATGACATTGTGGATGAAGGATGAATATAGTACTAATGATTTATGATGTAGGATGGATGTTAGTTAGAAGACATTTTTTATGCTCGAATAGAAATGTGATGTTGTTAGTTATTGACGATTTTACTTTCACTTTTCTTGGAGGCTTCACATTTTTAACAATCCTTTTTGATGTAGCAAACAAAGATGATGCACCATGGTATTAATAACCAAGGTGACATATCCATTGCATGGAATTTGACTCGACATACCAAGAGTATTCTTGCTCATACTAGACATATAGAAACTTTGTCTAAAATATATGGTTGGGTTGTGTTAAATATTTTTAGACTCATTACACAAAGAGGTATGAAATGCATAACGTGCAACTACTACATGAATTGTCGTAAAATAACTTCCATACACTCAATAAAGAAAGTATTTTCCATGGTAGTATCACAAAAACATCTTACAAGAAGCAAACAAAAAATGACACACAATTGGACCCATTCCTTTTTCCCTAAATCCTTATGAACATCCTCGAGAGATCCTAGGAATGAGTCAATAAAATAAATCAAAAAGATAAGATTGCAAAATGATAAAATAAAGTTGTAGAATCACTTGCCATATCTATTTTGAGGTTTCAATCTATTATCCATCAAGTAATGTTAATACTTCCTTAGGTATTTCCATTAGGAATTCCTTTAGATGTGTGCATTCAAATCTCATGTCTCCTAATCCATCTTCCCTCACAAACTTACAAGTCACATGCCCTTTGAATAAATATACATCTCCACCTTGTTCACCTCCATCTCACAACACAAACAATGATCCCAACCATAACAAACTCTTGAAAAAAAATTCATCCCTCCAACAATAAATTTCTACACTAAGTCAATAAAAATAGCCAACCTTCACAATACATCAAAACAAAATCCTTATCCTTGGAGATATTGAGAACAAAAATTCCACAAGGTATAGAGGTTCCTAAATTTGAGAAATATGGTGGCAAAGTATATCTTGTTAGCCATGTTTCTGCATATACAACTCTATTTATTGACTTCATTTTTTAGGGTAAACTCTTCGCTAAACTCTTCCCTATATCCTTGAAGGATATTGATTTGGAATGGTTTTTCTCCTTATCAAATAATTCAATATGTTCATTCAATGAACTTGTTGATGCCTTCTATAATCACTTCAAAATACATATGGGTCCTAATACGACCTTGGCTAATTTAATGACATGCCAAAAAAAGGATGATGAAAAGTTCAATGATTTAATAGCACAATACCAATTACTTTACTCACAAATAAAAATTAAGATTCTTGATGATAACCTTCAAAGAATGTTTATTATTAATTTGTAAAACAAAATCTAAGCTAAACTTGAGATATTAAGATTTCCCTCCACATAGTTGTCTACTACCCTTTTTGATTACTGAATTTTGGTTAGTAGTCGTGATGTGAAAACTCCCTCTAGTTTTCCTAAAAAATTTTAATCCATGCCTTATAACTAGGTATGTGGAGGATCATCATGGAAAAAATAGGCCCTTAAGTGGCAAAAAATTTAGAAAAATTAGAGTTAGGCAACTTGATGTAAAAATTTGAATAAGTTATCTATATTATTTCAAAAATATGTAAGAATAGAATCTATAGTAAATTGAATGTAGTTTCTAAACTACTAGGTTTTTTTTTTTTAAATCTATTTGGTGAAAATTTGAAATTCCAATGCAGTAGTACTTAAATTTCAGGGAAAAAATAAGAAGTAGGTGTTTGTCTGACCACCCTAACCACAATAAAATTATAATTTTGTTTATAAGATTTTAGATATAAGTAGAGGACTCATGTCTCCATGTGATGCATATTTTTTTGTAATTTCCAACTAGATAATTAATTATGAATTTTTTATTACAACTTTTTAAAAATATAAAAACTTGTATGTTTGACCACCTTAACTTGGTCAAAACTTCATGAAATTCAATTTTCTTTTTTTTAATCCTATAGTATGCAAAGCATAGAATGTGATAAATATTTCAGACTCATAAAATGTGATACTATTTGAAAGCTATAGATGTTTTTCAATCATCCTATCAATCAAGTCTTTAGTCGTAATTCAAATGGAAAATGAATAATAATTATTTATTAAATTCAAAGTAAAGCATAATTTATATTGGTGGAAAGCTGAGAATATCCTTTAAAAACCCTTTTCATTTCATCAATTTTGGGTAAAAAAAAGGTTGCCAACCACATGGGCCATCATATCACTTACATATTGCCACTTTTTGGCCCATCATGATCCTGTACATACCCAACTATCAACCATATTAGTAACAAAATAAGGGCTTTTTACAACTTAATCCCCCTCAACCAAATCTACATGTTGATAACTAAGTGGCTCCTATAAAGACAACAAATCCATACAAATTTGGAGATAGAAATAGAAAATTCACCCCTCTACCTAATACCCTTAATAATATCATGTTGCACATCTTAAACTAGAAACTAATTTCCTTACCTTTTGTTAGATCTCCTTATCCTACTAAGCCTTTACCTCCTAACTATAGATAAAATGCCTATTATCATTTTTACTGACAAAATGGACATGATACTAAACATTGCAAGCTTCTTAAACATCTTGTGCAAGACCTCATTGATTCTAATCATATTCAATTTTGTGGTGTTAATGATCAAGGTGAAAATTATGTAGCCCCTGCTAACCAAAAATTGTAGATATTTACTAATCCTATGCCAAATCATAACATTTCCTTTCTCAAAGCTAGTAAAACAAAGAATGATGTGATGATGTCGACATGATTGATGAAATCATGAAAAACATGGACAATATGATTGGACTTATTAAAGTTCAACCTCGTAAGGGAATAACCAAAATTTCGCTTGGAATTGATTTCTCACATCATGACATAATTAAACATGCACCTGATGGTCCTCTTTACATAGCTGGAAGAATCAATGACAAACCTACTAATGGGATATTAATTGATCTTGTTTGTGTAGAGAATATGATAACTGAATAATTCTTATTTGTGCATGAGCTTTATCAAGATACTTATGAAAAATTGAAAGCATGGATAAAAATTCATAATGGTTTTTCTTACCCTATGATAGGTTCAATAACTCTTCCTCTAAAAGTTGGACCAAAAACCTTAAGTGTCTCATTTTCCATCATCCTATCATTAGAAAAATTTTGTGTGAAGTTAGGCTACCCATGGCTTCACTCCATGAATGCCATCCCATCTATTATGCATAAATGATTAAAGTTTCCATTTGAAAATGAGATATTTACTATGCACCATAGTGGCTTTAATCATCATGTGTCATCTCATGAGGATTTCTCATTGGATTTATTTTCACCTAAACCTATGAAACCTATCAAACCTCATGAGGACTTCTCTTTCAAATCCTATCAAAATTTTAGGGAAAAGCATATAGCAAATTTATCCCTTAGCAATATGCCTCAACCCGCGATTAAGCCTCCTATCCTTGATGAAAACATGATTGAACCAAAAGCCCTTCCAAGTAACCAACACCAATCCATGACAAATCCTTCACCTATTTCCTATAAGAGATTACGAGAAAAAAAGAAGTCTTGTTGTGCCTCCTAAAATAAAAAAAAAGTAACTTATAAAGTTAAAGAGAAAGTGCTTTTACAACCTCCCATGGTTCCTTACAATCCTCCCTTAATGGAAGAAAAGAAACCTATGATTGATAAAACCACTCCTACATAATAAAAACATGAAAACTAGATGAAAATAAACCGAAATGATAGAGAGTATAGGCATATACATCGTGCTATTTCTCATTTGCTATAATAAAAAGAAGAAAAGAAAAACATAGAAAATCACAATACATACTTACCTCAAGCAATGCATGATGATTCTCGACCTTCTCCAAAACAAGAAAATCCTAAATCTCAAACACAACAAGAACAAGCATCTTCTATGGATATTATCATTAGACCTTCTATTGTGATAAACTTGAAGGATGATAATGTGATTGCAAAAATTGATGAGGAAGTGCATATAAAGAGTTAAATTTATTGTTTTCCTCTTCCATGAGCTCAAATTATGATCCTCCTAAAAAGAGTGATTCAACACGTGTTGAAGTTGGTGATTATCCTAGTTTGGCACTTGATGTTATCCCTTTAGATAGTTTCCCACCTTCCACATACAATGAACAATATTGGGATGGGAACAAACTAATATAGGTTGACTCACATGTTCCTTACTATTCTTGTCTTTATTTTATTTTTCCTCCCTATATGTCATTCTTCCCATTCTATGAGTATTTTGGGAATGATGACATTTTCAATCTCTATAATATCATTGTAGCAAAGACATTCACTAACCCCAAATCTGTGGATTCTTTTTATGTTTTGGTATTTCATTTTTGGGGCAACCTCTTTCTCATGGAGTAGCTTTATTTGGAAACATATATTTGAAATAGGGCTTTCCAAATAAGCTCTCATTTCTTCTGTCTTGTTAACATTTATCATTTTCAACTTTAAAGTAATTGCTCATAGCATGGTGTTAGAAATTTATTTTAAGTGGGGGAATACATTAGCATTATAATTTTAGAGATCTTGGACTATATCTTATGTTTCATTGTGCGGTCTTCTTACTTCACGTGATGTGTTTTCTTATAGATTTTTTCATTGGGTTTGATGTCCTCCAAGAGTGTGACCTTTCTTGGCATATGATATTCATCTTAGTGGTGATGCTAAGCATTGCATTCCCTAAGTTGTGGATATTTTATCCTACACTTGTCCTCTCTTAGAGACATTAGGCATGATGTTCCCTAAGAGGAGACCTTAAATGAACTAAGTAAATCCCCTTTGAACATGTCTTATCCTATTTGAATTTTGTTCATAAATTTTTAGCATAACACAACCTGCTAACCTTGGGAATCTTGAAGTTACAATCCTTTTTTCATGGCCACCAGGCATAATGCACTTTGCTTTCCTATGGAGCCTCATTTTTTCATAAGTGTTTAGCATAACATAGCTTGCTAGTCCTTATGAAGCTTGAAGTTTTTATTGTGTGGTGCTTACTAAAGTTATCGAAGGTATAACTTTGGTATGGTATGGGAGCCTAATAAGACTCTCTCATTTTCCACACTTTGGAGCTCAACTATTGGACAATGAATTTCAGTAGCCCATGTGAGAACGTATTGTTTTTTACATAGTGGACAACAAGTTCCACTTGTATTATTTTTTGGACAAACACATGAGGCATGATCCACATTGAGTTGGATAGTCGAGGATTGATCCTCCTTGCTTTTATTTTTCTTTTCTCTTTTTTCTTTGAGTCTATGTAATTGTATGATTGAGTATCTTGTCATTGTTGCATATGTGTGTGTGTGTTTAACATAGGCATGTGTCTCCTTGTGCCTTTGTTGGTTTTTCAATGAGATCTTAGATCTTGGGGGCTTGGTCATCCTCGATCTTTTTCATCTTATCCTCCAAACAATTTTATAATTAGACCTCTCTTGATTGTCTACTTTAGTGTGAGTTTGATTCAAGGTCATACTCTCACTAAAGTGGGAGCTAAATGTAGTGCAGAAAAGTGTACCCCTTTACATATTCACAATTGTTTGAGCCTTCCTAATTTAAAATGGACTTAATAATGCCTTAATTCAATGTTGTAAAATGTATATTTTTATATTTTCACACTTATTTGGTTCCTCTTAATTAAATTGGACATAATTAGGCCTTAATTATCCCTTTTATTCATTTACAAGACTAATAAGTTGCATTTTCTAAAGAGGAAACCTGATAATAGTTAATTCCTAAACATAACACTTTACCTTGAGAAATGTGTGTTCTAGGAATAGGGACTTCGGACCCATTCGCCCATGGATGAATGGTTCCTCCCTAGACCTTTGGATCTAAATTTAAATTATTATTTTGGCAGTATTTTGACATCTCCAAATTCTTATCTCAATGTCAACTTGTGATATTTGAATTTCAAGAAATTAAGGATATATACCCATAAATACAAGCTCATTTCACTAAGTTTCACCTACAATTTAAAAAGAAGCAACCTATATTTTTTATGCAAACATTTCTATAGAAAATTTGATGATCAAGAGAATTCAAGAGTAGATATATCAGAGATTTATTGCATAAATCAAGACATATTCATCATGTAAATGTCTTCTTGCATCATGCATGTTTCTGGAGCTAAAATTGTGATATAGGTTTCAAGATCAATTCAAGCATTCAAAGCATCAATTCATGTGTCAAGATCAACATCCAATTCATCCATTTCATGCAAGTTGCAGACCTCCTAAGATCTCCATTATCAAGGTTTCTACAAGGGTTTGTTGAATTGTAATATAGCTTTGTTCATTCTTCATTTTTTCTTTCATACATTATTTAATTTGAAGGTTTGATTACCAAAATAGGGTATGGCCAAGGAAAACCACAATTCACCAAATAAAAACATTTTTCTCTCTTGTATATGTGATTGAAGATTTAGGTTGAAGAAGGATTGAAGGCATCTTGAAGAGAAAGATTTGAAAAGTTGTCAAAGTTGCAAAAGTTGTCAAAGTTGTCATCAAATCACATAATCTAACTTACAAATATGATTTTTGACTTTTTGACACTTAAACCTATACAAATCTAAAGCTACAAATCTATTTCAGAGGCTCCCAAAAGTTGTAGAAAAACACTAAGAAAAGACCCATTTTCCCATGGGCGAGTGAGTCCCACTCAACCTTCAGAAATTGCCTCTTGGTAACTATAAACACATTTTTACCCTTCTCATATCTACATTTGTTTTTCTGGTTCTACAAATATTGAGTTTAATATTGTTGTTTCAAGTGTTAGATTGCATTTTGGAGTTGATTTTCTATTTTTAGTCTTTCTTCCCAAAGTGTTGTTTGACCTTGTGTAATGCCTATTGTGCAAACCTCAAAGGACAAAAACAATGCACACATTTTTTTTTAAAATAATACAAAGTAAACATATAAAGAACCATTAAAAATAATTACACTACACGATAACATCATAAACATCTAATTCCTTTGGGGTACGCGAGGTCACATCGCACAAAACCAACCCATAATGAAAGATACATATAAAGCTAAATAACTTAACTAATCTTTACATCCACCATAGACATTAAAATATACGGTTACAAGAGATAACATCCATACATTCATAAGCATAAATATATAAATACATCACATGATACAAGCCATAATAAATCTCATAAATCATGAATGGTTACAAGGGTACATTTACAATGCGTCATCTTTTAACACATTACATGTTCACAATACATTAGTTACATCAAAACCTCCCATACGTGTGGGATAGATACATCATACAAAGAATATCCGAAATACAAGATGAATATCTGGTACAAGCTCCATCTGAAGGATACTGCATAGAATGAATGTTGATGGAGAACCCAATGGGTGCGGAGCACATTCCACCCAACCACGTGGGTTTTAGAAAAAGAAAACCCACCCCCCGTGCTCAAAGGTGACAAGGAAGTGACCGCGACCAAGAATACCAACAAAACTAACTCCAATAAATAATAACATAGTAAAAATAACTCCAATAGCAACAACAAAAGATTACATAGATCATAAATGACAAAAACCAAGATCCAATCATAATAAACACAAGGCCGTAAAACACATCATAAATAAATCAAAGGTAACAACCATTAACCACTTCTAGAGGCAAGTAAGAAAGCAAAGCATAAGGAAAACTAGTGGAGAGTGTCATCGCATAGTCCTACATGGGTTATCTTGGCTCTTCCTCCAACAAAAGGCATTGGCCCCCATCTATGGTTATCCTAGCCCTTCCTCTTACTTGAGGCATCAGCCCCATAGGGTGACTCATGTGGAGCCATTAACCTCTCATGAGGATGAGGTAACGACTTTTCCAACCATGACCTTCTCAGTCTACCATTAGTCTGCAATAGCCCTAATGGATAGACGAGGTATCAAAGATTATATTATTATGTTATTACTACCCATCCCCCTAAATTATATTGTTAGGTTTTCACTTGTTAATCTAACTCTTACGTGGGTTATCCTAGCCCTTCCTTCTTTTGAGGCGTCGGCCCCCACAAAGAGCCACTTTCCTTGGAGTCTCAAAACATATTCAAAATCAAGGGTTGTACCATATAGAACAAAGCATTAAATCTCAACAAATGACATATGAGGCATTACCCATCTCGCTAAAAAACCACATAATCAGAGTCTCTACAAAATCCCATACAACCCTTTCAAAATAATGATACCAAATAACTTACCACATCAAGAGAACTTGAAAAGAGAAACATCAATTAACAAAGAAATCAAGCCTTTGGGAGCCTAAGGTACACGATATCCCCAAACGGGTTCCTAAACTAAACTGGGTTCCCACATCGAAAAAAAAAAAAAAAAACCAAAACAATAACATGACAGTAAAGAAAAGTAATGAAATCAATTTAACAAGATTCCACAATTCAAGTAACATAACAATATCCACAATTTGTTTTATTTCACTCACAATTATCCAATATATAAGATTTATTTCCCAATTTCAATGAAATTATTTTGAAGATAACATTTTGATAATAATTCTGATATGAACACAATTTGACTATTTCCATGAACAAATTACAGTCATATCTATAATTTCATAATCATAAGAGAAATCAATATATATATATATATATAAATAAAACATATATATATATATAACATTTTGTTTATTTTTATTTTAATATATATTTTTTAAATACTAATTCTGACCTCATTGATCTTTCAAGTATATAAATGTTCCAAAAAAAACATATATTAATATAAATATAAATATATATATTTATATGTATATTAACATATATTAATTTAAATATAAATATAAATATATATATATATCTATATATTATAACAAAATTAAAATAAATTAAATTTGGGTTCTCCGCCGTACGTGGACTGTGCACAACAGTCTGTAGGACTGCTGCGCGTGGCAGTCTATGGATTGTTGTGGGCAGTCCCATATGTAGTGAAGGGGAGAGGGGTAGGGTACGACCAGCATCATCCCTTCCCTTCCACCTTATAATTTATTTATTTATTTTTTTCTAATTTATATACAATGTCAAAATTTCTACTAACGCCCAGGTTCGGCCTTTAGCACAGACATTCAAGAATTTTTTTTTTTAAATAATATATTTATAAATATATATATATGTATATACCTTTGTGGGGAGTGTATATATTTATATATTTATTCTATCAATCACTTTCAGTAGAAGTTGAAAAGAACAACATACTTATTTATTTTTATATATATATATATATATAAATTCGATTATTTCAAAAGGGAAAACAATTTCCCCATAAATAAATTATAAAAATACAGAACATTTACAAAGACTCAAATAAATTTCTTTCATCTATCTAATATCCCGTACCCATTTATTCTAAAACCCCAGAGATTTTCTTTTGCAAAACAATATATTTGTCATTTCGAATTTAATGAGAAATAACTGATCAATAAAGGAACCTGGAGTCCTGTGCTTGTAGAGAAATTGATGAAACTTTCCTTTGATTCAAACCAGCCTTTTCAAAGAGCTCCCTTTCCTTCTACATAATTTCTCCACTAGATTATTTGATCCAACTTTTAATATATTTTTCTATTCATAAGAGCCTTTTTCCCAGAACAATGAAAAGAAAACATTTTTTTTATAGAGACCAAAGAGAAGATGCAAATTTTTCCAAAACCCAATACTTATTTTTTGAAGCTTCTATCAATTTTCCCGTGCAAGAATACTTCTCATTTTTCCTATTAAATAAAAAGATATCTTATTTTTGAAAACTTAAAAAAAAAATAGGATGAAAAGAAATCTTCTATTTCTTCACCAGCTTTTCAGCCAAAATCTCAACATTCATTGGTCATTTTCTTCTTTTCTTTCATTTCTTTCTTTTCTTTATTTTTTTTCTATTCGAACAACACTTTTTGTTTTAATTTCAATTTTGCTAATTTATACATGTAGTTCACACAATTTAACTTATTTAATTATTTTATTCCATTAATTATCCTCAACATGCTATTTTGATTAAATTATCTAAATACCAATTTAAATAATTTAATTTACACCTTTCAAATTATTTATCTTTAATAAATTACATGACTTTTAATTTAATACTTTTATATTATAATAAAAACTATTCCAATAACTATTATTGACATTTATTTTAATCATTTAATTATTTAAATTACATCATACTACACACCAACGTAAAATAAATAACATAAATACACACACAAAACAACTATTATAAAATGCCAAAAATGACAAGGGTCAAAGATGCACAATACCACTAAACATAAAATAGGTTGACAAACTTGGGATGGGGTGACTTCCTTGTCATCTCTTTTTCAACTTCATGCTTGTTGGGTTAATTTGATGCTCGCCCTGTCCTACCGAAGTAGGTGGAATCAAGACTTTGTTCCTACAATTCCTGCATACAAACAAGGTTGTGAACAACATGTATATATATAATCAAATACATAACATCATGAGAAGGAATCATAGCATAGCAGGGCACTCGCAAACAAGTGGTGCTACATTGTCCCCTCACCAAAACTATAATAACAATTACAACATCAATTATAAAGTAACATTACTAAACTAAACTAATCACATCATATCATCATAAAATGATTACTAATCAACTGCATCACAATATACTACTGAAATCAAATTAAACATCACGAAACCAAATGTAACCATAATTTCATATCATAATATCCATGGCATCAAATAAAGTAGCATAGTCATCAAGTAGTCTAAACTATCCAATCCACCAATCCAACCAATAAACAATAACTATCAAAGTCTCAAAGTATCAAGCAAAACCACAGAAAATATCAAGTCCAAACAACAACATGAGGGGTATTACACCTTAACCCATATCCTTAGAGCATAAGGAAATCCAAAGATTCTCACATTGGGTTGATTCACCTAAGGGTTGTTAGTCAATTCTTTGTAGGAATCTCATTTCCTAATGAAATAAAGGAAAATAGGTACCCCCTTATTACCAATCACACATTTTTAGTGAACCTATTTTTCTATGATTCAAACATATATAATCTTCTATGCACTTTTTTATGTGAAAAAAATTGAATCCACCTTTTAGAGGGATGCAATCATAAACACTAAATTCATTTTTATTTATTCTTGTAATTTTTCATTGAACAATTCCTTATTATTGAGGATTACCAATAACTAAGATATTAAACACATATAACTTACTAGCACAACTCACCTATGGTTCATCTTTCAATTAGATAGTGTTTCCTTTAAATGCACCTATTATTAAATGATTATTGTCCCTCGTAGTGACTTTGGAAATATTAAAATTACTAGTTTTACTCATGAATAACATCCCTACCAAAATAAATAAAACACGTCAGTAATTTATTAAGCTAAATCTATATTTAGAACAATTTCTTACTTCTTGTTCAATACATTTAATTTATTGAAAATATATCTTGAATTAGAATTAGTCTTGTATTATCACATTGAATCTTAGACTATATGATTACCATTTTAATATTGGTACTACATGGTAATCATATTAATTTTATATGCTATATATAATGATCTAGGAGACACATAATATAGTCATTTAAATTTTGTAACATCAATGGCTTACAAAGCATGTAATGGTGTATCTAATCTTGTGGTTTCATATATAATGATTTGATAAAATTGACATGCAATTTACTTACATTAACAACACATTTTTAACATGTTTGTGAAGAGGAAGAGAGAGATAGAGAGAGATTTATTCTTATTATGATCACTAATGAGTCCAATATTAATCAAAAAATACAAAAATGGCTACACTATTATCAATTTTGATGTAGCTCACTAGCAATAATAGAACACACTAAAGGAAAAATGTTGCAATAATCACACATGGTGAGGGGGCTTGCATCCCTCTCCCCTTATCTTATAATTTATTCCAAAGTCACAAAATTACAAGGACATAATATCAACATGGTATCACATTAGTTGTTGAAGAAAATTTGTTATTCACTACATTGGTGCAATAACCTAGCAATAGGGTACATGAACTTAATAAAGAATTTAATACATAAGGTGTAAAAAATAATATTGGACACAAAATTCACACAATAAATTTTTTTACTCATGTAAGTCATGATACAAGGTTCCAACTCTATCCACATATTTCTTGATTTATTAGTAGGATCATTACCACTCTAGTTGTTTCATTATTTAAGATAATTTAAATTATCAATATTCATCCCTCATAAATTAATATTTTATAAATTTATCATTATGAATTAGCATGAAGAATCATATATTTTGATGGATTTCTTTCCTCTTCCAACCCCTAATTACACTAGCATGCTCTCATCAAGTGGGAGGGCCGACACTGAGAGAACACACATACAACACAAGAATAAGAATACAAAGAGGGTGACACAATTATTTGAACAAGCATATATCAACAAATAATATTTTATTCTCTATTCCCATCTGCTTTCCTTCAAATATAAGATCATTATAAGTGTACAGATAGGTTAATCATGCATGACATATAACCCACCCTTATCCCATGTTGGATATCTTGTATCACAACTTAAGATACAACACAACATTTACCAGTATACATATATGAGGAAATTTATATTTTCTAATTAAATTTATCCTTTTCCTATATAAAAATAAATCAATTGCATCTACAAGGTTCATTCCTCCTCAACTATATAGATATTATTTTATCTATGTCTACTTAATTGAAATTAAATAACTCACTCTAAATAAATTAAATTCATAGATTAACTATCTAATTCAATAGTAGAATGTGGCTTACATGACACATCATACTTCCTTCTTCACAAACTTTTATTTTCTTCATTTATTTCTATTATCATTTATTAATAGAATGTATAAGGTGATTGAATAATTTTCTATGTTTAACCCTAGCTTCCTTTCATTTTCCTAGCATGACTAGGTTTTCTATGGTTTTCAATTGTTGCACCTCACATTGCAAGGGGGATCCATTTTTCAAGGTGATTTATGAATAATTCCACTAATGAATTTGGCACCATTTTCTGACAGTCGTTCGTCAGTCGTTCAACAAATCTTTGTCGGAAGAGCAACGCAATGGCGAAAATCTTTTCGTCAATATTTTTTCATCGAAAGCTCGATGACAAATTAAACGTCGAAATAACGGTGAAAAATCGTCAGTCGATGGCATCGTGAAATACCTTGGGATTTCGTCGGAATATCGACAAAAACTTTGTGTATCCACTGATGAATTACACTAGAAGTTCATCGCCGACTCGACAAAATGGGCAAGGAGTAGCGTTGAAACAACAGCAGAGGTTCGTCACCATTGTGACGAAATAGGAAAGTAGTAGCATCGAAACAACACAAAAATTTTGTCCAATGTGCGATGAAATAGGCAAGTAGTAGTGTCGAAACAACACCAAGAATTCGTCGACTTTGCAATGAAATTAGCAAGGAGTAGCATCGAAAGAACACCAAAAGTTTGTTGAAAGTGCGACGAAATGGGTAGAGAGTAGCGTGGTGGAAACACTGAAAGATCGTCGAAAGGGCAACGAAATGTGCAGGGAGTTACGACAAAATATTCATCGCAGCTATAGAAACTTCGTCGAGTCTTTCTGTTGATTCATCGATGGTTGTCATCAAAATTGTGATGATGAAGCAATTTAAAAAAAATATATTCATGGAAATGTACCATTGCAGAGACTGACAACTGATCATACATACAGACTGCATATTGGTTTGATGCTTCAAACGATGCATTTCTTATATTGAAAAGTGCATTACCTTATTGAGCTTCTCTTTGTTTTGAGAATAGTTTAATATTCTCTACTTAACAAGGCCAACCACGTGACGGTGGAAGCTCATTTGGCCCCTCCCCCCCCCTCACATCACTTTCAATTCCCCATACCCAATCATATAACATTAACAATTGATTCATCCATTAATAACATATAGCATTCATTCATTCATCCATTAATAACATATAAAATTCATTCATTAACATATAACATTCATTAATTAACATATTCACATTCATTCATTAACATATAATATTCATTCTTTCAGTTTTTACATATTATCAAAAATATGGTTGTCATGATATGATTACAATCACTTTTTTTTGTTTCTTTTCAAAGCTATAAGCTGAAGTGGAGTATCGTTTTCTAAATCAATATTTTTCCCCCGTTTAGTTGTTCTACCCTCTGCCTGTGATCTTAATGTATGCATAGTCGTCTGTTCATGACGTGGACAACGCTTCAAGGGGGGATCTACTGCAATAAGAAAGAAATGTTAAACTGATATGTTTTATTATTATTGTTACAAGTATTTCATTAATTAAAAGAACATTAGAGTGGTTCTCTTTACCTGATGGGTCCACATCATGTTCCTAAACTTTTGTTATAGACTCATGCTCAACATGTTGAACACCCTCTAAATCCTGATCTGCAGTTGAAACATGAAAGGTTACATTAATTAATACACCAATTGAAATTAAATATGCTTAAGAGAACATGAGGGTGGTCCTCTTTACCTGATGGGGCCACATCATGTTCCTGATCTTCTCTAGCCTGATCATGCTCAACACATTGATCACACTCTACATGCTCTAAAGTTGAAACATGAAAGGTTAGATTAATTAATAGACCAATTGCAATTAAATATGTTTAAAAACTTTAGAGTGGTCCCTTTACCGATGGGGCCACATCATACCCCTCGATCTTCTAGCCCCGACCATACTCAACATGTTGGATCATGCTCTTACATGCTCTAAAGTACTGATGCACACCATGACCTTCATCTGCGATGTCTCCGCTCACCCTCACCAGTCGCATTCCAATGTCATGTGCAGATATCATTTCTTGAATTTTTAAAACAAATAGGCATGTAATTACTTTATGGTGGAAATTAATATTGAATAGATTGCACAAGTATTCAATTTAAATAAACTTTATTGAGTTTAATTACCTGTGTGTCAAATGCAATGGAAGATTGTGTTTGCCCAGTCAAGACTCTTTGGTGTTCAGCCATGACTCCATAGCCTTGCTGGAAGGAAATATTCAAGTCCTCTTCTATGGGAACTC